>CANTUZ010000027.1:4117995-4164092 GCA_947846985.1 Fratercula arctica
AGCTTTGGCTTCTTTGAAAGCTCTCTGGGAACCGCTTGCATTGCCCCAGAGACCTTGGGTCTTCGGCCTTTCCTAGCGCCTTCAGCCTCAGAACTGCCCTTTCTCACTCGCTCCAGAGACGACCTCTAAAGTAAACATGGGTCTGGAGATTGCTGCCACGCCCAAGGAGCCACGAGGGCAAACTGTGGCTTCTGTTAAATCTCTCTGGGAACCGCTTAGGTTGCCACACAGACCTTGGGGCTCCGGGATTTGCTGGCATCTTCAGACTCAGAACTACCCTTTCTCACTCGCCACAGGGATGGACTCAAAAGGTACCATAGGTCTAGAGGTTGCTGCCACACCGAAGGAGCCACGAGGCTAAACTGTGGCTTCTGTTAAATCTCTCTGGGAACCGCTTAGGTTGCCACACAGACCTGGGGATCCGGTCTTTCCTGGCGACTTCAGCCTCAAAAAAACCCTTTCTCACTCGCCCCAGGGACGGCCTCCAAAGTAAACATAGGTCTGGAGATTGCTGCCACGCCCAAGGAGCCACGAGGGCAAACTGTGCCTTGCTCTAAAGCTCTCTAGGAACTGCTTAGATTGGCCCAGAGAGCGTGGATTTCCACGCTTTCCTGGGAACTTCAGCCTCAATACCACCCTTTCTCCCTCGCCCCAGGGACGGCCTCCATAATTACCATAGGTCTGGAGATTGCTGCCATGCCCAAGGAGCCATGAGGGAAAGCTGTGGCTTCTTTGAAAGCTCTCTGGGAACAGCTTGCATTGCCCCAGAGACCTTGGGTCTTCGGCCTTTCCTAGCGCCTTCAGCCTCAGAACTGCCCTTTCTCACTTGCCCCAGGGACGGCCTCCAAAGTAAACATAGGTCTGGAGATTGCTGCCACGCCCAAGGAGCCACGAGGGCAAACTGTGGCTTCTTTTTAATCTCTCTGGGAACTGCTTAGGTTGCCACACAGATCTTGGAGCTCTGGGCTTTCCTGGCGCCTTCAGCCTCAAAACCACCCTTTCTCACTCGCCCCAGGGACGGCCTCCAAAATTACCATAGGTCTGGAGATTGCTGCCACGCCCAAGGAGCCACGAGAGCAAACTGTGGCTTCTGTTAAATCTCTCTGGGAACCGCTTAGGTTGCCAGACAGACCTTGCGGCTCCGGGATTTGCTGGCATCTTCAGCCTCAGAACTACCCTTTCTCACTCGCCACAGGGATGGACTCAAAAGGTACCATAGGTCTAGAGGTTGCTGCCACACCGAAGGAGCCACGAGGCTAAACTGTGGCTTCTGTTTAATCTCTCTGGGAACCGCTTAGGTTGCCACACAGACCTTGGGGCTCCGGGATTTGCTGGCGCCTTCAGCCTCAAAAAAAACCCTTTCTCACTCGTCCCAGGGACGGCCTCCAAAGTAAACATAGGTCTGGAGATTGCTGCCACGCCCAAGGAGCCACGAGGGAAAACTGTGCCTTGCTCTAAAGCTCTCTAGGAACTGCTTAGATTGGCCCAGAGAGCGTGGATTTCCACCCTTTCCTGGAACTTCAACCTCAATACCACCCTTTCTCACTCGCCGCATGGACGGCCTCCAAAGTAAACATAGGTCTGGAGATTGCTGCCACGCCCAAGGAGCCACGAGGGAAAACTGTAGCTTGCTCTAAAGGTCTCTGGGAACTGCTTAGATTGGCCCAGAGACCATGGATTTCCACGCTTTTTTGGCGCCTTCAGCCTCAAAACCACCCTTTCTCACTCGCCCCAGGGACGGCCTCCAAAATTACCATAGGTCTGGAGATTGCTGCCACGCCCAAGGAGCCACGAGGGAAAACTGTAGCTTCTTTGAAAGCCCTCTGGGAACCGCTTGCATTGCCCCAGAGACCTTGGGTCTTCGGCCTTTCCTAGCGCCTTCAGCCTCAGAACTGCCCTTTCTCACTCGCCCCAGGGACGGCCTCCAAAGTAAACATAGGTCTGGAGATTGCTGCCACGCCCAAGGAGCCACGAGGGCAAACTGTGGCTTCTTTTAATCTCTCTGGGAACTGCTTAGGTTGCCACACAGATCTTGGAGCTCTGGGCTTTCCTGGCAACTTCAGCCTCAAAAAAACCCTTTCTCACTCGTCCCAGGGACGGCCTCAAAAGTAAACATAGGTCTGGAGACTGCTGCCACGCCCAAGGAGCCACGAGGGAAAACTGTGCCTTGCTCTAAAGCTTTCTAGGAACTGCTTAGATTGGCCCAGAGACCGTGGATTTCCACGCTTTCCTGGGAACTTCAGCGTCAATACCACCCTTTCTCCCTCGCCCCAGGGACGGCCTCCATAATTACCATAGGTCTGGAGATTGCTGCCATGCCCAAGGAGCCATGAGGGAAAGCTTTGGCTTCTTTGAAAGCTCTCTGGGAACCGCTTGCATTGCCCCAGAGACCTTGGGTCTTCGGCCTTTCCTAGCGCCTTCAGCCTCAAAACTGCCCTTTCTCACTCGCTCCAGAGACGACCTCTAAAGTAAACATAGGTCTGGAGATTGCTGCCACGCCCAAGGAGCCACGAGGGCAAACTGTGGCTTCTGTTTAATCTCTCTGGGAACTGCTTAGGTTGCCACACAGACCTTGGAGCTCTGGGCTTTCCTGGCGCCTTCAGCCTCAAAACCACCCTTTCTCACTCGCCCCAGGGACGGCCTCCAAAATTACCATAGGTCTGGAGATTGCTGCCACGCCCAAGGAGCCACGAGGGCAAACTGTGGCTTCTGTTAAATCTCTCTGGGAACCGCTTAGGTTGCCAGACAGACCTTGCGGCTCCGGGATTTGCTGGCATCTTCAGCCTCAGAACTACCCTTTCTCACTCGCCACAGGGATGGACTCAAAAGGTACCATAGGTCTAGAGGTTGCTGCCACACCGAAGGAGCCACGAGACTAAACTGTGGCTTCTGTTAAATCTCTCTGACAACCGCTTAGGTTGCCACACAGACCTGGGGATCCGGTCTTTCCTGGCGACTTCAGCCTCAATACCACCCTTTCTCACTCGCCCCAGGGACGGCCTCCAAAGTAAACATAGGTCTGGAGATTGCTGCCACGCCCAAGGAGCCACGAGGGCAAACTGTGCCTTGCTCTAAAGCTTTCTAGGAACTGCTTAGATTGGCCCAGAGACCTTGGGTCTTCGGCCTTTCCTAGGGCCTTCAGCCTCAGAACTGCCCTTTCTCACTCGCCCCACGGATGGCCTCCAAAGTAAACATATGTCTGGAGATTGCTGCCACACCCAAGGAGCCACGAGAGCAAACTGTGGCTTCTGTTTAATCTCTCTGGGAACTGCTTAGGTTGCCACACAGATCTTGGAGCTCTGGGCTTTCCTGGCAACTTCAGCCTCAAAAAACCCTTTCTCACTCGTCCCAGGGACGGCCTCAAAAGTAAACATAGGTCTGGAGATTGCTGCCACGCCCAAGGAGCCACGAGGGAAAACTGTGCCTTGCTCTAAAGCTTTCTAGGAACTGCTTAGATTGGCCCAGAGACCGTGGATTTCCATGCTTTCCTGGGAACTTCAGCCTCAAAACCACCCTTTCTTACTCGCCCCAGGGACGGCCTCCAAAATTACCATAGGTATGGAGATTGCTGCCACGCCCAAGAAGGCACGAGGCTAAACTGTGGCTTCTGTTTAATCTCTCTGGGAATCGCTTAGGTTGCCACACAGACCTTGGGGCTCCGGGATTTGCTGGCGCCTTCAGCCTCAAAAAAAACCCTTTCTCACTCGTCCCAGGGACGGCCTCAAAAGTAAACATAGGTCTGGAGATTGCTGCCACGCCCAAGGAGCCACGAGGGAAAACTGTGCCTTGCTCTAAAGGTCTCTGGGAACTGCTTAGATTGGCCCAGAGACCGTGGATTTCCACGCTTTCTTGGCGCCTTCAGCCTCAAAACCACCCTTTCTCACTCGCCCCAGGGACGGCCTCCAAAATTACCATAGGTCTGGAGATTGCTGCCACGCCCAAGGAGCCACGAGGGAAAACTGTAGCTTCTTTGAAAGCCCTCTGGGAACCGCTTGCATTGCCCCAGAGACCTTGGGTCTTCGGCCTTTCCTAGCGCCTTCAGCTCAGAACTGCCCTTTCTCACTTGCCCCAGGGACGGCCTCCAAAGTAAACATAGGTCTGGAGATTGCTGCCACACCCAAGGAGCCACGAGGGCAAACTGTGGTTTCTGTTAAATCTCTCTGGGAACCGCTTAGGTTGCCACACAGACCTGGGGATCCGGTCTTTCCTGGCGACTTCAGCCTCAATACCACCCTTTCTCACTCGCCCCAGGGACGGCCTCCAAAGTAAACATAGGTCTGGAGATTGCTGCCATGCCCAAGGAGCCACGAGGGAAAACTGTGGCTTCTGTTTAATCTCTCTGGGAACTGCTTAGGTTGCCACACAGATCTTGGAGCTCTGGGCTTTCCTGGCAACTTCAGCCTCAAAAAAACCCTTTCTCACTCGTCCCAGGGACGGCCTCCAAAGTAAACATAGGTCTGGAGATTGCTGCCACGCCCAAGGAGCCACGAGGGAAAACTGTGCCTTGCTCTAAAGCTCTCTAGGAACTGCTTAGATTGGCCCAGAGAGCGTGGATTTCCACCCTTTCCTGGGAACTTCAACCTCAATACCACCCTTTCTCACTCGCCGCATGGACGGCCTCCAAAGTAAACATAGGTCTGGAGATTGCTGCCACGCCCAAGGAGCCACGAGGGAAAACTGTGGCTTGCTCTAAAGGTCTCTGGGAACTGCTTAGATTGGCCCAGAGACCGTGGATTTCCACGCTTTCTTGGCGCCTTCAGCCTCAAAACCACCCTTTCTCACTCGCCCCAGGGACGGCCTCCAAAATTACCATAGGTCTGGAGATTGCTGCCACGCCAAGGAGCCACGAGGGAAAACTGTAGCTTCTTTGAAAGCCCTCTGGGAACCGCTTGCATTGCCCCAGAGACCTTGGGTCTTCGGCCTTTCCTAGCGCCTTCAGCCTCAGAACTGCCCTTTCTCACTTGCCCCAGGGACGGCCTCCAAAGTAAACATAGGTCTGGAGATTGCTGCCACACCCAAGGAGCCACGAGGGCAAACTGTGGCTTCTGTTAAATCTCTCTGACAACCGCTTAGGTTGCCACACAGACCTGGGGATCCGGTCTTTCCTGGCGACTTCAGCCTCAATACCACCCTTTCTCACTCGCCCCAGGGACGGCCTCCAAAGTAAACATAGGTCTGGAGATTGCTGCCATGCCCAAGGAGCCACGAGGGCAAACTGTGGCTTCTGTTTAATCTCTCTGGGAACTGCTTAGGTTGCCACACAGATCTTGGAGCTCTGGGCTTTCCTGGCAACTTCAGCCTCAAAAAAACCCTTTCTCACTCGTCCCAGGGACGGCCTCAAAGTAAACATAGGTCTGGAGACTGCTGCCACGCCCAAGGAGCCACGAGGGCAAACTGTGCCTTGCTCTAAAGCTTTCTAGGAACTGCTTAGATTGGCCCAGAGACCGTGGATTTCCACGCTTTCCTGGGAACTTCAGCCTCAATACCACCCTTTCTCCCTCGCCCCAGGGACGGCCTCCATAATTACCATAGGTCTGGAGATTGCTGCCATGCCCAAGGAGCCATGAGGGAAAGCTGTGGCTTCTTTGAAAGCTCTCTGGGAACAGCTTGCATTGGCCCAGAGACCTTGGGTCTTCGGCCTTTCCTAGCGCCTTCAGCCTCAGAACTGCCCTTTCTCACTTGCCCCAGGGACGGCCTCCAAAGTAAACATAGGTCTGGAGATTGCTGCCACGCCCAAGGAGCCACGAGGGCAAACTGTGGCTTCTGTTAAATCTCTCTGACAACCGCTTAGGTTGCCACACAGACCTGGGGATCCGGTCTTTCCTGGCGACTTCAGCCTCAATATCACCCTTTCTCACTCGCCCCAGGGACGGCCTCCAAAATTACCATAGGTCTGGAGATTGCTGCCACGCCCAAGGAGCCACGAGGGAAAACTGTAGCTTCTTTGAAAGCCCTCTGGGAACCGCTTGCATTGCCCCAGAGACCTAGGGTCTTCGGCCTTTCCTAGCGCCTTCAGCCTCAGAACTGCCCTTTCTCACTCGCCCCAGGGACGGCCTCCAAAGTAAACATAGGTCTAGAGATTGCTGCCACGCCCAAGGAGCCACGAGGGCAAACTGTGGCTTCTTTTTAATCTCTCTGGGAACTGCTTAGGTTGCCACAGGGACCTTGGGGCTCCGGGCTTTCCTGGCGCCTTCAGCCTCAAAACCACCCTTTCTCACTCGTCCCAGGGACGGCCTCCAAAGTAAACATAGGTCTGGAGATTGCTGCCACGCCCAAGGAGCCACGAGGGAAAACTGTGCCTTGCTCTAAAGCTCTCTAGGAACTGCTTAGATTGGCCCAGAGAGCGTGGATTTCCACCCTTTCCTGGGAACTTCAACCTCAATACCACCCTTTCTCACTCGCCGCATGGACGGCCTCCAAAGTAAACATAGGTCTGGAGATTGCTGCCACGCCCAAGGAGCCACGAGGGAAAACTGTGGCTTGCTCTAAAGGTCTCTGGGAACTGCTTAGATTGGCCCAGAGACCATGGATTTCCACGCTTTCTTGGCGCCTTCAGCCTCAAAACCACCCTTTCTCACTCGCCCCAGGGACGGCCTCCAAAATTACCATAGGTCTGGAGATTGCTGCCACGCCCAAGGAGCCACGAGGGAAAACTGTAGCTTCTTTGAAAGCCCTCTGGGAACCGCTTGCATTGCCCCAGAGACCTTGGGTCTTTGGCCTTTCCTAGCGCCTTCAGCCTCAGAACTGCCTTTCTCACTTGCCCCAGGGACGGCCTCCAAAGTAAACATAGGTCTGGAGATTGCTGCCACACCCAAGGAGCCACGAGGGCAAACTGTGGCTTCTGTTAAATCTCTCTGACAACCGCTTAGATTGCCACACAGACCTGGGGATCCGGTCTTTCCTGGCGACTTCAGCCTCAATACCACCCTTTCTCACTCGCCCCAGGGACGGCCTCCAAAGTAAACATAGGTCTGGAGATTGCTGCCATGCCCAAGGAGCCACGAGGGCAAACTGTGGCTTCTGTTTAATCTCTCTGGGAACTGCTTAGGTTGCCACACAGATCTTGGAGCTCTGGGCTTTCCTGGCAACTTCAGCCTCAAAAAAACCCTTTCTCACTCGTCCCAGGGACGGCCTCAAAAGTAAACATAGGTCTGGAGACTGCTGCCACGCCCAAGGAGCCACGAGGGAAAACTGTGCCTTGCTCTAAAGCTTTCCTAGGAACTGCTTAGATTGGCCCAGAGACCGTGGATTTCCACGCTTTCCTGGGAACTTCAGCCTCAATACCACCCTTTCTCCCTCGCCCCAGGGACGGCCTCCATAATTACCATAGGTCTGGAGATTGCTGCCATGCCCAAGGAGCCATGAGGGAAAGCTGTGGCTTCTTTGAAAGCTCTCTGGGAACCGCTTGCATTGCCCCAGAGACCTTGGGTCTTCGGCCTTTCCTAGCGCCTTCAGCCTCAGAACTGCCCTTTCTCACTCGCTCCAGAGACGACCTCTAAAGTAAACATAGGTCTGGAGATTGCTGCCACGCCCAAGGAGCCACGAGGGCAAAACTGTGGCTTCTGTTAAATCTCTCTGGAACTGCTTAGGTTGCCACACAGACCTTGCGGCTCCGGGGATTTGCTGGCATCTTCAGACTCAGAACTACCCTTTCTCACTCGCCACAGGGATGGACTCAAAAGGTACCATAGGTCTAGAGGTTGCTGCCACACCGAAGGAGCCACGAGGCTAAACTGTGGCTTCTGTTAAATCTCTCTGGGAACCGCTTAGGTTGCCACACAGACCTGGGGATCCGGTCTTTCCTGGCGACTTCAGCCTCAAAAAAACCCTTTCTCACTCGCCCCAGGGACGGCCTCCAAAGTAAACATAGGTCTGGAGATTGCTGCCACGCCCAAGGAGCCACGAGGGAAAACTGTGCCTTGCTCTAAAGCTCTCTAGGAACTGCTTAGATTGGCCCAGAGAGCGTGGATTTCCACCCTTTCCTGGGAACTTCAACCTCAATACCACCCTTTCTCACTCGCCGCATGGACGGCCTCCAAAGTAAACATAGGTCTGGAGATTGCTGCCACGCCCAAGGAGCCACGAGGCTAAACTGTGGCTTCTGTTTAATCTCTCTGGGAACTGCTTAGGTTGCCACACAGACATGGAGCTCTGGGCTTTCCTGGCGCCTTCAGCCTCAAAACCACCCTTTCTCACTCGCCCCAGGGACGGCCTCCAAAATTACCATAGGTCTGGAGATTGCTGCCACGCCCAAGGAGCCACGAGGGCAAACTGTGGCTTCTGTTAAATCTCTCTGGGAACCGCTTAGGTTGCCACACAGACCTTGGGGCTCCGGGATTTGCTGGCATCTTCAGCCTCAATACCACCCTTTCTCACTCGCCCCATGGACGGCCTGCGAAACAGCAGTTGTCTCGACATTGCTGCCAAGCCCAAGAAAGGCACGAGGGCATACTGTGGCTTCGGTTAAATCTCTCTGGGAACCGTTTGCATTGCCCCACAGATTTTCGGTTTCGGGTTTTCCTGGCAACTTCAGCCTCAATACCACCCTTTCTCACTCGCCCCAGGGATGGACTCAAAAGTAAACATAGGTCTGGAGATTGCTGCCACACCCAAGGAGCCACGAGAGCAAACTGTGGCTTCTGTTTAATCTCTCTGGGAACTGCTTAGATTGGCCCACAGACCGTGGATTTCCACGCTTTCTTGGCGCCTTCAGCCTCAAAACCACCCTTTCTCACTCGCCCCAGGGACGGCCTCCAAAGTAAACATAGGTCTGGAGATTGCTGCCATGCCCAAGGAGCCACGAGGGCAAACTGTGGCTTCTGTTAAATCTCTCTGGGAACTGCTTAGGTTGCCACACAGATCTTGGAGCTCTGGGCTTTTCTGGCAACTTCAGCCTCAAAAAAACCCTTTCTCACTCGTCCCAGGGACGGCCTCAAAAGTAAACATAGGTCTGGAGACTGCTGCCACGCCCAAGGAGCCACGAGGGAAAACTGTGGCTTCTGTTAAATCTCTCTGGGAACTGCTTAGGTTGCCACACAGACCTGGGGATTCGGTGTTTCCTGGCGCCTTCAGCCTCAGAACTGCCCTTTCTCACTCGCCCCAGGGACGGCCTCCAAAGTAAACATAGGTCTGGAGATTGCTGCCACGCCCAAGGAGCCACGAGGGCAAACTGTGGCTTCTGTTAAATCTCTCTGGGAACTGCTTAGGTTGCCACACAGACCTGGGGATCCGGTCTTTCCTGGCGACTTCAGCCTCAAAAAAACCCTTTCTCACTCGCCCCAGGGACGGCCTCAAAAGTAAACATAGGTCTGGAGACTGCTGCCACGCCCAAGGAGCCACGAGGGAAAACTGTGGCTTCTGTTAAATCTCTCTGGGAACTGCTTAGGTTGCCACACAGACCTGGGGCTCCGGTCTTTCCTGGCGACTTCAGCCTCAATACCACCCTTTCTCACTCGCCCCAGGGACGGCCTCCAAAGTAAACATAGGTCTGGAGATTGCTGCCACGCCCAAGGAGCCACGAGGGAAAACTGTGCCTTGCTCTAAAGCTTTCTAGGAACTGCTTAGATTGGCCCAGAGACCGTGGATTTCCACGCTTTCCTGGGAACTTCAGCCTCAAAACCACCCTTTCTCACTCGCCCCAGGGACGGCCTCCAAAATTACCATAGGTATGGAGATTGCTGCCACGCCCAAGAAGGCACGAGGCTAAACTGTGGCTTCTGTTTAATCTCTCTGGGAACCGCTTAGGTTGCCACACAGACCTTGGGGCTCCGCGATTTGCTGGCGCCTTCAGCCTCAAAAAAAACCCTTTCTCACTCGTCCCAGGGACGGCCTCCAAAGTAAACATAGGTCTGGAGATTGCTGCCACGCCCAAGGAGCCACGAGGGAAAACTGTGCCTTGCTCTAAAGCTCTCTAGGAACTGCTTAGATTGGCCCAGAGAGCGTGGATTTCCACCCTTTCCTGGGAACTTCAACCTCAATACCACCCTTTCTCACTCGCCGCATGGACGGCCTCCAAAGTAAACATAGGTCTGGAGATTGCTGCCACGCCCAAGGAGCCACGAGGGAAAACTGTGGCTTGCTCTAAAGGTCTCTGGGAACTGCTTAGATTGGCCCAGAAACCGTGGATTTCCACGCTTTCTTGGCGCCTTCAGCCTCAAAACCACCCTTTCTCACTCGCCCCAGGGACGGCCTCCAAAATTACCATAGGTCTGGAGATTGCTGCCACGCCCAAGGAGCCACGAGGGAAAACTGTAGCTTCTTTGAAAGCCCTCTGGGAACCGCTTGCATTGCCCCAGAGACCTTGGGTCTTCGGCCTTTCCTAGCGCCTTCAGCCTCAGAACTGCCCTTTCTCACTTGCCCCAGGGACGGCCTCCAAAGTAAACATAGGTCTGGAGATTGCTGCCACACCCAAGGAGCCACGAGGGCAAACTGTGGCTTCTGTTAAATCTCTCTGACAACCGCTTAGGTTGCCACACAGACCTGGGGATCCGGTCTTTCCTGGCGACTTCAGCCTCAATACCACCCTTTCTCACTCGCCCCAGGGACGGCCTCCAAAGTAAACATAGGTCTGGAGATTGCTGCCATGCCCAAGGAGCCACGAGGGCAAACTGTGGCTTCTGTTTAATCTCTCTGGGAACTGCTTAGGTTGCCACACAGATCTTGGAGCTCTGGGCTTTCCTGGCAACTTCAGCCTCAAAAAAACCCTTTCTCACTCGTCCCAGGGACGGCCTCAAAAGTAAACATAGGTCTGGAGACTGCTGCCACGCCCAAGGAGCCACGAGGGAAAACTGTGCCTTGCTCTAAAGCTTTCTAGGAACTGCTTAGATTGGCCCAGAGACCGTGGATTTCTGTTGACGCGGAAGGCTCGAGCAATAACATGCAGACCAATGTGATCAGGTTAATGCCACTTTATTCAACCTAAGTGTTACATTTATAGTATTATGATTTCTGTTCACGCGCTCTAACTCCTACTAATTGGCTGCATGTTATCCTCACGAGCTGTCCACGCGCTTAATTCTTTCTTGTCATTGGTCGACCTTTCTTGACGTATGATGTTTTCAATTCCTTTGTTACACTTCTTTCTGGTCAGCACCTCCTTATCTCATGTCCGACAGTAACCTTTCTTAAACTCATGTCAAGGCAGGCCTACACAGCTGCTACCAACTCCTCAGTGCTTGGAGTGTTCATAGGGTGACCTCGTTGTATTAGAAATCCTTCCACAAATCCCCCTTTTTGTTTTTGAACACTCCAAGACTCTTCAGTTGCAAGCATTACTTGATTAAACCATATTTTTCTTACCATGCGCTCCAAGCCTCTTTGCAAAAAATAGAACAGACAAGGAACAATTAACAACACAACAAATACCACGATCAAAATCATTACACCTATCTTTAAAAGGGATGCAACCCAGCCTGTGATTCCCCATCCTTTGAGCAGTCCTGTAAGCCAATGCCAGCTACTCTATCTCCACAATTCCCCTTTTTATTTTTTATGGAACAAAAAGCTTGATTAATCATTTTTTGCACTATTTTCTGTAAGCAGCCTAAAATACAGCACATGACAAGGATTGGATGACAAAGATGACATGTTTAGAAAATTTAAAACATAAGTTGCTTTATACAATTGCTCTTAAGGTGTCATACCGACAGGATTCCCCCTTTTTTGTTTATCAAGCATGGTTTTTAAGGTATGATGAATACGTTTCAGAATTGCTTGCCCAGTTGGGGAATGAGGAATACCAGTGACATGTTTGATACCCCTTGTCTGTAAAGAGGCCTGTATTTTAGTGAACACATAAGCTGGTCTGTTATCAGTTTTTACAGTTTTTGGTACTCCCATGACTGCAATGCATTGCAACTAATGTCGAATAACATCACGAGCCTTCTCTCCTATATGAGCACTAGCTACAACAAGGTGAGAAAACAGATCAACTGAAACAGGTACATAGCGCAAACGTCCAAATTCTATAATGTGCATAACATCGGATTGCCAAAGTTCATCAGGTGTAAGCCCTCGCAGGGTAATCCCCGCAAATGATGGCAGAGGAGCCAGCTGCTGACAGCGCAAATGACCCTGCAAAATGAATCGTGCTAACATTTCAATCATCATAGTTACTGGTTTTGAAAAGATATGTGGCAAAAATACCCACTCTAATGCAGTCAGGCTCTTTGCGAGTGTATCATCCCACTGTCCTATCAGGGCGTAAGGTTGAAATTTTTGATGTATCATAAACAAATATACAATGTGCTGTAATGCTTTCTGAGCTGTTGGGGTTAATGAACGTGGAACCTACCAGGGAGGGGGGGCGGGCAGACACAGCACTTCAGGGCGTCCCCTGTATCTTCAAAGTGCGCTCATGTCTAACCCGCTCTCTCCGACCCGAGACAGCCCCCTTATATCCTGCCCCGGACTGAGTGGAAAAGTACAGGCTAGGGTCGCTGCATGCGTGGCCAGCACATGCAGCGAGCCTCACCAGACTCATGATCCAGCTTTGCTAACTGCGGATGTCTGATACCTGACTCCCTTGTACTCCCTCCTTGTTATCTTCTTCTTTGAAAGTTAGGTTCTCATGGATACAGATATAGTTTTTCAGCAACAGTACTGAGTCCCCTACATGTATACTGGGTTTGGTTCAACTAGTAATTCTCTGTCGTGTCTCACTCGAACCATCCTCTATTGTCCTTTACACATGCCACCCCGTGGCCCATAGTTGGGACACAATGATAGTTTATAACTCGTACAAGGGTATGATGCAAAGCAACATCTGCAACTGATCGTATAATGCTTATTAAACATAGCAAATAGCATACTAAACATAACAGACAGATTCCTTCCACACAGGCAATGAGTATAATTTCCTTCAATCAACCCCACCCCCAAGTCCATCCAGCAAAGAGATTTCACCCAGTGGTCTCCACAAGTTGCTGGCTCGGTCGGTGCAGTTCTTGCAACTGGGCATGGATGGATTTGGAGCGGTCACTTAGATTCGTACAACACAGTCCTTTAAAATCTTGACAACTGTGTCCGTGAGCTAAAAGCAAAAAATCAATAGCAGCTCTGTTTTGCAGCATTGCATGTTGAATACTATCTACATCTAGCAATAACTCAGAAACAGCTGTACTAGTAGCATTACTAAATTTATCCCTGGCAGCGAGAGAGTCCTTGTTATCAAGAATCCTTGGCATCGAAAGAGTCCTTGTTAGCAAGAGCGCATGCGGACTCCCTGTTCTTGCTGGTACTGTGCTTTGATCTTCTTCCACAACAGGCCAAGATTCTCAGGCAGCTAGATAAGGTGTCCTTGAGTCCATTACAGACTTATGTCATCTAAGTGTTTTTCTTGCAAGCATCTGAGACTAAATAACAATTAGTGATAGATGTGTTTTCCAGCACCCAGGTGCGAGTCCCTTGAGCATATTTACAATCCTCCTTGCTGATCTTCCGTTGCTTTCCCATATTCCACCCCCCCGCTCAAGAGACTGCTTCTGCTGGGGTTCATTTAGTCTCACAGAGTATAACACAGAGTAATTTATAAAGGCGTGCAATAACATATATACATATAGGAAAAAACCCAAAACATATCTCTATAATACTGCTTGAATCAGGTGTCTTATTTCTCTTTTTCTGCTGCTGTCTTGTAGCATATACGGCATACTTTTGTGCTAAGACGGCACATTTCCCTTCTAATTGTTCTTTTTTTTTTTTTTTTTTTTTTCTTTTTTCTTTTTTTTTTTTTTTTTTTTTTTTTTCCATCACTTACGGCTGACATAAAAGTCTGCCTTGCAACAAGAGCTCACCCTTAAGTTTCTCATTTTCCTACAGAGCATCCTATAGATTCTAGCTTAACTCCTTTTCCCAATCAACCATGATCTTATAGGCAAACAGCAAACAACCAGTCATACGCCCTGCATGGGTAAGCCGTTCCCGAAAGCGTAAGCATGTCGGCTGGCGAAAACTGCCCCAATATTTCAGGACTTCCATCGGTTCTACAGCCCATCATGGTCTATCTACCTGGGGTGCACTCACCTTACATCTAAACATTGTGTATATACAAACTTCTTCGCTTGACAGTGTGGCAGCCCTAGTCATGTACGAGAACAGTACCACACCGGGCAGAACACCTGCTCAAGCGGAGTCACCAAACGACACTGCACACAGCAACAAACAAACAGTAGCACAGATGCTGATCAGCAGATATAAATTGGCGCCCACACACACTTACACAGCAGACATACAAAAACACCACTTCTATCTCAGGGAGAGGACTAGGAAGGGGAGGGGGTGAGGCGAACGGCGGCGGGAGCGAAGCGGCTCCAGCTCCGTCCTTCGCCCCCGACATTCTGACAATACACTGCAATACCCCGATTCCAGCTGCGCACGCATAAGCGGTTGAGAAGGAGGAACAGACGTGATACCTGGCGCAAATGGAGGAGGCTTAAGAATGGAGGAACGCGATAACGACTTTCGTCTCTGTTGCTGTAAAATCTCCTCCGCAGTTGTAGCAGAGGCAGCCATAGCTTTAATCGGGGTTAAAGGTGGACATAAATCAGGTTCAGTCTCTGGATTTATTGGGCCAGGATCAAAGGGATCTTCTGGCTCTTCACCTCCTGAATTCTGTTTTTGGTAATGTTTTTCAGAATTGGGAATTTGAGCATATTTAGGCTGAGGGTCTGCAACTGGGGGTGTCATTTCAAAAGACTGAGGTTCCTTTGGGGGAGCTTGTGGTGCCCCTCTAGCAACCCCTTGCAGGGCTTGCTCTGCGGGATGCATTGTTCGTATGGCAGTGTATACAGTTCGCCAAGTAACTATTATTCCTCTGGCAAGGACAAGTGCAGCGTCTCCTGCATTTGCAATTCCTCCCCCACTTTTAGCTGCTGAGCCAAATCGTAGGACCACCCTTCAGGGAACCATAAGCAATAATCACGTATCCATACAAGCAAAAAATTTCTGAGTCAAATACTCATTTGCATCCTATGAACCCATCTCTGCTGTTTTCCAGCATAGTACAAATCCATCTCCTCACTTTCTATTCTTTAACACTATCTCCCTTTTCTGATACATTACACTATTATGTATCCCCAGACTCGTCCGCTGCTGTTTCAGACGGATCACCCGCTCCCGGACTCCCACACACCCTCTCCTCAACCACCTGCAAACCCTCCTTGATAACCTCATGAGCCTTTTTATAAGCAGCCCGTATCGCGCCCGCTTTCAAACCCTTATCAAGTCTTCTCTGCATTTCCGCGAGCAATTGCTGCATAGTGTTCTGTTGATCGCAGAGAGCGTCACGGAGCTCTGCAGTATCTTTAGGTGGATAGACAGTTTTCAGACGAACGTCCTCGGAGGATGATGACGTTTCCATAGGCTGAGGAGAGTCGGGGGGAACCTGCATGGATGACTCCGGTAGACCAGAGTACGGTGGAGCGGTCGGTTGCGGAGGCGAAAATGTCCATTCGTCAGACGCACCCCAGAACTCCTTTTCTGACTGCTTTATTACAGGAAATGCATTGGAGAATGAACTGTTTCCCTCTTCCCCAGCTGCATCTAACACCCTCCAGGCTGCGGTGGCAATAACAGCTGATCCATGCATGCCTGCAATCAGTCCCTTCACCTGTCGATAAGTGCCTGCCAGGTTCCAGGCTTCCTTATTCTCTGACTGCACTGCTTCCCACATTTCCACTCCAATTCGAGTCCATGTTGAAAGGTCAAAAAACTGAGTCGGATCTCTGAGCAATCCTCATCGTCGGCACCAAGATAGTTGTTCCAGTAAAGCACTCTCACTAAGGTTTTCACCAGCATTTTTTGCCAGCTGCAGCAAACTTTGTACTGCTGCCTTTTCCACGGCTGATACAGCCAAACCCATACTACCGTTCCCATTCTAGGTGGCTCCCACTTCCCGTGGGGTCGTGGATCTGCTCCTGCCTCTCTCGGGCAGCCCAGCTTACTTCATCCCACAACACTGCCCCTATTTTAGCCCACGTATCCTGGGCAAAGGCAACCGCCACCGTGGGATAAAGCCCCTTGTCTCTTGTCCATACTAAAAGTGACTTCAAAGAGGCAGAATCATATTTCAGTCCTCTCATAGAGAGCATATGTTGGAGGAGCTTAACTACAGCCTCTTCTTCTTTTGAGGTTGCAGACCCCATCTCCTCCCGGCCGCTCGCCTGATCAGAGCGAGATTCCCCTTGATTTGATGCGCTAGCGTCTTCCCGAGTGCCGGGGCAGCACTCACCTTTCGGCCGCTTCTTCCGCCCCCTCCGATTGCCGGCTGGATTTCTGGGTAGATGCAGTCCCAAAAAACCGATCTGAGGGTCCCTGTTCGGGCGCCACTTGTTGACGCGGAAGGCTCGAGCAATAACATGCAGACCAATGTGATCAGGTTAATGCCACTTTATTCAACCTAAGTGTTACATTTATAGTATTATGATTTCTGTTCACGCGCTCTAACTCCTACTAATTGGCTGCATGTTATCCTCACGAGCTGTCCACGCGCTTAATTCTTTCTTGTCATTGGTCGACCTTTCTTGACGTATGATGTTTTCAATTCCTTTGTTACACTTCTTTCTGGTCAGCACCTCCTTATCTCATGTCCGACAGTAACCTTTCTTAAACTCATGTCAAGGCAGGCCTACACAGCTGCTACCAACTCCTCAGTGCTTGGAGTGTTCATAGGGTGACCTCGTTGTATTAGAAATCCTTCCACAGCTTTCCACGCTTTCCTGGGAACTTCAGCCTCAATACCACCCTTTCTCCCTCGCCCCAGGGACGGCCTCCATAATTACCATAGGTCTGGAGATTGCTGCCATGCCCAAGGAGCCATGAGGGAAAGCTGTGGCTTCTTTGAAAGCTCTCTGGGAACAGCTTGCATTGCCCCAGAGACCTTGGGTCTTCGGCCTTTCCTAGCGCCTTCAGCCTCAGAACTGCCCTTTCTCACTTGCCCCAGGGACGGCCTCCAAAGTAAACATAGGTCTGGAGATTGCTGCCACGCCCAAGGAGCCACGAGGGCAAACTGTGGCTTCTGTTAAATCTCTCTGACAACCGCTTAGGTTGCCACACAGACCTGGGGATCCGGTCTTTCCTGGCGACTTCAGCCTCAATATCACCCTTTCTCACTCGCCCCAGGGACGGCCTCCAAAATTACCATAGGTCTGGAGATTGCTGCCACGCCCAAGGAGCCACGAGGGAAAACTGTAGCTTCTTTGAAAGCCCTCTGGGAACCGGTTGCATTGCCCCAGAGACCTAGGGTCTTCGGCCTTTCCTAGCGCCTTCAGCCTCAGAACTGCCCTTTCTCACTCGCCCCAGGGACGGCCTCCAAAGTAAACATAGGTCTAGAGATTGCTGCCACGCCCAATGAGCCACGAGGGCAAACTGTGGCTTCTTTTTAATCTCTCTGGGAACTGCTTAGGTTGCCACACAGATCTTGGAGCTCTGGGCTTTCCTGGCGCCTTCAGCCTCAAAACCACCCTTTCTCACTCGTCCCAGGGACGGCCTCCAAAGTAAACATAGGTCTGGAGATTGCTGCCACGCCCAAGGAGCCACGAGGGAAAACTGTGCCTTGCTCTAAAGCTCTCTAGGAACTGCTTAGATTGGCCCAGAGAGCGTGGATTTCCACCCTTTCCTGGGAACTTCAACCTCAATACCACCCTTTCTCACTCGCCGCATGGATGGCCTCCAAAGTAAACATAGGTCTGGAGATTGCTGCCACGCCCAAGGAGCCACGAGGGAAAACTGTGGCTTGCTCTAAAGGTCTCTGGGAACTGCTTAGATTGGCCCAGAGACCATGGATTTCCACGCTTTCTTGGCGCCTTCAGCCTCAAAACCACCCTTTCTCACTCGCCCCAGGGACGGCCTCCAAAATTACCATAGGTCTGGAGATTGCTGCCACGCCCAAGGAGCCACGAGGGAAAACTGTAGCTTCTTTGAAAGCCCTCTGGGAACCGCTTGCATTGCCCCAGAGACCTTGGGTCTTTGGCCTTTCCTAGCGCCTTCAGCCTCAGAACTGCCCTTTCTCACTTGCCCCAGGGACGGCCTCCAAAGTAAACATAGGTCTGGAGATTGCTGCCACACCCAAGGAGCCACGAGGGCAAACTGTGGCTTCTGTTAAATCTCTCTGACAACCGCTTAGATTGCCACACAGACCTGGGGATCCGGTCTTTCCTGGCGACTTCAGCCTCAATACCACCCTTTCTCACTCGCCCCAGGGACGGCCTCCAAAGTAAACATAGGTCTGGAGATTGCTGCCATGCCCAAGGAGCCACGAGGGCAAACTGTGGCTTCTGTTAAATCTCTCTGGGAACTGCTTAGGTTGCCACACAGATCTTGGAGCTCTGGGCTTTCCTGGCAACTTCAGCCTCAAAAAAACCCTTTCTCACTCGTCCCAGGGACGGCCTCCAAAGTAAACATAGGTCTGGAGACTGCTGCCACGCCCAAGGAGCCACGAGGGAAAACTGTGCCTTGCTCTAAAGCTTTCTAGGAACTGCTTAGATTGGCCCAGAGACCGTGGATTTCCACGCTTTCCTGGGAACTTCAGCCTCAATACCACCCTTTCTCCCTCGCCCCAGGGACGGCCTCCATAATTACCATAGGTCTGGAGATTGCTGCCATGCCCAAGGAGCCATGAGGGAAAGCTGTGGCTTCTTTGAAAGCTCTCTGGGAACCGCTTGCATTGCCCCAGAGACCTTGGGTCTTCGGCCTTTCCTAGCGCCTTCAGCCTCAGAACTGCCCTTTCTCACTCGCTCCAGAGACGACCTCTAAAGTAAACATGGGTCTGGAGATTGCTGCCACGCCCAAGGAGCCACGAGGGCAAACTGTGGCTTCTGTTAAATCTCTCTGGGAACTGCTTAGGTTGCCACACAGACCTTGCGGCTCCGGGATTTGCTGGCATCTTCAGACTCAGAACTACCCTTTCTCACTCGCCACAGGGATGGACTCAAAAGGTACCATAGGTCTAGAGGTTGCTGCCACACCGAAGGAGCCACGAGGCTAAACTGTGGTTTCTGTTAAATCTCTCTGGGAACCGCTTAGGTTGCCACACAGACCTGGGGATCCGGTCTTTCCTGGCGACTTCAGCCTCAAAAAAACCCTTTCTCACTCGCCCCAGGGACGGCCTCCAAAGTAAACATAGGTCTGGAGATTGCTGCCACGCCCAAGGAGCCACGAGGGAAAACTGTGCCTTGCTCTAAAGCTCTCTAGGAACTGCTTAGATTGGCCCAGAGAGCGTGGATTTCCACCCTTTCCTGGGAACTTCAACCTCAATACCACCCTTTCTCACTCGCCGCATGGACGGCCTCCAAAGTAAACATAGGTCTGGAGATTGCTGCCACGCCCAAGGAGCCACGAGGCTAAACTGTGGCTTCTGTTTAATCTCTCTGGGAACTGCTTAGGTTGCCACACAGACATGGAGCTCTGGGCTTTCCTGGCGCCTTCAGCCTCAAAACCACCCTTTCTCACTCGCCCCAGGGACGGCCTCCAAAATTACCATAGGTCTGGAGATTGCTGCCACGCCCAAGGAGCCACGAGGGCAAACTGTGGCTTCTGTTAAATCTCTCTGGAACCGCTTAGGTTGCCACACAGACCTTGGGGCTCCGGGATTTGCTGGCATCTTCAGCCTCAATACCACCCTTTCTCACTCGCCCCATGGACGGCATGCGAAACAGCAGTTGTCTCGACATTGCTGCCAAGCCCAAGAAAGGCACGAGGGCATACTGTGGCTTCGGTTAAATCTCTCTGGGAACCGTTTGCATTGCCCCACAGATTTTCGGTTTCGGGTTTTCCTGGCAACTTCAGCCTCAATACCACCCTTTCTCACTCGCCCCAGGGATGGACTCAAAAGTAAACATAGGTCTGGAGATTGCTGCCACACCCAAGGAGCCACGAGAGCAAACTGTGGCTTCTGTTTAATCTCTCTGGGAACTGCTTAGATTGGCCCAGAGACCGTGGATTTCCACGCTTTCTTGGCGCCTTCAGCCTCAAAACCACCCTTTCTCACTCGCCCCAGGGACGGCCTCCAAAGTAAACATAGGTCTGGAGATTGCTGCCATGCCCAAGGAGCCACGAGGGCAAACTGTGGCTTCTGTTAAATCTCTCTGGGAACTGCTTAGGTTGCCACACAGATCTTGGAGCTCTGGGCTTTTCTGGCAACTTCAGCCTCAAAAAAACCCTTTCTCACTCGTCCCAGGGACGGTCTCAAAAGTAAACATAGGTCTGGAGACTGCTGCCACGCCCAAGGAGCCACGAGGGAAAACTGTGGCTTCTGTTAAATCTCTCTGGGAACTGCTTAGGTTGCCACACAGACCTGGGGATTCGGTGTTTCCTGGCGCCTTCAGCCTCAGAACTGCCCTTTCTCACTCGCCCCAGGGACGGCCTCCAAAGTAAACATAGGTCTGGAGATTGCTGCCACGCCCAAGGAGCCACGAGGGCAAACTGTGGCTTCTGTTAAATCTCTCTGGGAACTGCTTAGGTTGCCACACAGACCTGGGGATCCGGGCTTTCCTGGCGACTTCAGCCTCAAAAAAACCCTTTCTCACTCGCCCCAGGGACGGCCTCAAAAGTAAACATAGGTCTGGAGACTGCTGCCACGCCCAAGGAGCCACGAGGGAAAACTGTGGCTTCTGTTAAATCTCTCTGGGAACTGCTTAGGTTGCCACACAGACCTGGGGATCCGGTCTTTCCTGGCGACTTCAGCCTCAATACCACCCTTTCTCACTCGCCCCAGGGACGGCCTCCAAAGTAAACATAGGTCTGGAGATTGCTGCCACGCCCAAGGAGCCACGAGGGAAAACTGTGCCTTGCTCTAAAGCTTTCTAGGAACTGTTTAGATTGGCCCAGAGACCGTGGATTTCCACGCTTTCCTGGGAACTTCAGCCTCAAAACCACCCTTTCTCACTCGCCCCAGGGACGGCCTCCAAAATTACCATAGGTATGGAGATTGCTGCCACGCCCAAGAAGGCACGAGGCTAAACTGTGGCTTCTGTTTAATCTCTCTGGGAACCGCTTAGGTTGCCACACAGACCTTGGGGCTCCGGGATTTGCTGGCGCCTTCAGCCTCAAAAAAAACCCTTTCTCACTCGTCCCAGGGACGGCCTCCAAAGTAAACATAGGTCTGGAGATTGCTGCCACGCCCAAGGAGCCACGAGGGAAAACTGTGCCTTGCTCTAAAGCTCTCTAGGAACTGCTTAGATTGGCCCAGAGAACGTGGATTTCCACCCTTTCCTGGGAACTTCAACCTCAATACCACCCTTTCTCACTCGCCC
Source organism: Fratercula arctica (assembly GCA_947846985.1). Lineage (NCBI taxonomy): Eukaryota > Metazoa > Chordata > Aves > Charadriiformes > Alcidae > Fratercula > Fratercula arctica. The sequence goes on from CANTUZ010000027.1 coordinate 4,139,244, forward strand.
CATGGACGGCCTCCAAAGTAAACATAGGTCTGGAGATTGCTGCCACGCCCAAGGAGCCACGAGGGAAAACTGTGGCTTGCTCTAAAGGTCTCTGGGAACTGCTTAGATTGGCCCAGAGACCGTGGATTTCCACGCTTTCTTGGCGCCTTCAGCCTCAAAACCACCCTTTCTCACTCGTCCCAGGGACGGCCTCCATAATTACCATAGGTCTGGAGATTGCTGCCACGCCCAAGGAGCCACGAGGAAAAACTGTAGCTTCTTTGAAAGCCCTCTGGGAACCGCTTGCATTGCCCCAGAGACCTTGGGTCTTCGGCCTTTCCTAGCGCCTTCAGCCTCAGAACTGCCCTTTCTCACTTGCCCCAGGGACGGCCTCCAAAGTAAACATAGGTCTGGAGATTGCTGCCACGCCCAAGGAGCCACGAGGGAAAACTGTGGCTTCTGTTAAATCTCTCTGACAACCGCTTAGGTTGCCACACAGACCTGGGGATCCGGTCTTTCCTGGCGACTTCAGCCTCAATATCACCCTTTCTCACTCGCCCCAGGGACGGCCTCCAAAATTACCATAGGTCTGGAGATTGCTGCCACGCCCAAGGAGCCACGAGGGCAAACTGTGGCTTCTGTTTAATCTCTCTGGGAACTGCTTAGGTTGCCACACAGATCTTGGAGCTCTGGGCTTTCCTGGCAACTTCAGCCTCAAAAAAACCCTTTCTCACTCGTCCCAGGGACGGCCTCAAAAGTAAACATAGGTCTGGAGACTGCTGCCACGCCCAAGGAGCCACGAGGGAAAACTGTGCCTTGCTCTAAAGCTTTCTAGGAACTGCTTAGATTGGCCCAGAGACCGTGGATTTCCACGCTTTCCTGGGAACTTCAGCCTCAATACCACCCTTTCTCCCTTGCCCCAGGGACGGCCTCCATAATTACCATAGGTCTGGAGATTGCTGCCATGCCCAAGGAGCCATGAGGGAAAGCTGTGGCTTCTTTGAAAGCTCTCTGGGAACCGCTTGCATTGCCCCAGAGACCTTGGGTCTTCGGCCTTTCCTAGCGCCTTCAGCCTCAGAACTGCCCTTTCTCACTTGCCCCAGGGACGGCCTCCAAAGTAAACATAGGTCTGGAGATTGCTGCCACGCCCAAGGAGCCACGAGGGCAAACTGTGGCTTCTGTTTAATCTCTCTGGGAACTGCTTAGGTTGCCACACAGACCTGGGGATCCGGTCTTTCCTGGCGACTTCAGCCTCAATATCACCCTTTCTCACTCGCCCCAGGGACGGCCTCCAAAATTACCATAGGTCTGGAGATTGCTGCCACGCCCAAGGAGCCACGAGGGAAAACTGTAGCTTCTTTGAAAGCCCTCTGGGAACCGCTTGCATTGCCCCAGAGACCTTGGGTCTTCGGCCTTTCCTAGCGCCTTCAGCCTCAGAACTGCCCTTTCTCACTCGCCCCAGGGACGGCCTCCAAAGTAAACATAGGTCTGGAGATTACTGCCACGCCCAAGGAGCCACGAGGGCAAACTGTGGCTTCTTTTTAATCTCTCTGGGAACTGCTTAGGTTGCCACACAGATCTTGGAGCTCTGGGCTTTCCTGGCGCCTTCAGCCTCAAAACCACCCTTTCTCACTCGCCCCAGGGACGGCCTCCAAAATTACCATAGGTCTGGAGATTGCTGCCACGCCCAAGGAGCCACGAGGGAAAACTGTAGCTTCTTTGAAAGCCCTCTGGGAACCGCTTGCATTGCCCCAGAGACCTTGGGTCTTCGGCCTTTCCTAGCGCCTTCAGCCTCAGAACTGCCCTTTCTCACTTGCCCCAGGGACGGCCTCCAAAGTAAACATAGGTCTGGAGATTGCTGCCACACCCAAGGAGCCACGAGGGCAAACTGTGGCTTCTGTTAAATCTCTCTGACAACCGCTTAGGTTGCCACACAGACCTGGGGATCCGGTCTTTCCTGGCGACTTCAGCCTCAAAAAAACCCTTTCTCACTCGCCCAAGGGACGGCCTCCAAAGTAAACATAGGTCTGGAGATTGCTGCCATGCCCAAGGAGCCACGAGGGCAAACTGTGGCTTCTGTTTAATCTCTCTGGGAACTGCTTAGGTTGCCACACAGATCTTGGAGCTCTGGGCTTTCCTGGCAACTTCAGCCTCAAAAAAACCCTTTCTCACTCGTCCCAGGGACGGCCTCAAAAGTAAACATAGGTCTGGAGACTGCTGCCACGCCCAAGGAGCCACGAGGGAAAACTGTGCCTTGCTCTAAAGCTTTCTAGGAACTGCTTAGATTGGCCCAGAGACCGTGGATTTCCACGCTTTCCTGGGAACTTCAGCCTCAATACCACCCTTTCTCCCTCGCCCCAGGGACGGCCTCCATAATTACCATAGGTCTGGAGATTGCTGCCATGCCCAAGGAGCCATGAGGGAAAGCTGTGGCTTCTTTGAAAGCTCTCTGGGAACAGCTTGCATTGCCCCAGAGACCTTGGGTCTTCGGCCTTTCCTAGCGCCTTCAGCCTCAGAACTGCCCTTTCTCACTCGCCCCAGGGAAGGCCTCCAAAGTAAACATAGGTCTGGAGATTGCTGCCACGCCCAAGGAGCCACGAGGGCAAACTGTGGCTTCTTTTTAATCTCTCTGGGAACTGCTTAGGTTGCCACACAGATCTTGGAGCTCTGGGCTTTCCTGGCGCCTTCAGCCTCAAAACCACCCTTTCTCACTCGCCCCAGGGACGGCCTCCAAAGTAAACATAGGTCTGGAGATTGCTGCCACGCCCAAGGAGCTACGAGGGCAAACTGTGGCTTCTGTTAAATCTCTCTGGGAACCGCTTAGGTTGCCAGACAGACCTTGCGGCTCCGTGATATGCTGGCATCTTCAGCCTCAGAACTACCCTTTCTCACTCGCCACAGGGATGGACTCAAAAGGTACCATAGGTCTAGAGGTTGCTGCCACACCGAAGGAGCCACGAGGCTAAACTGTGGCTTCTGTTTAATCTCTCTGGGAACCGCTTAGGTTGCCACACAGACCTTGGGGCTCCGGGATTTGCTGGCGCCTTCAGCCTCAAAAAAAAACCCTTTCTCACTCGTCCCAGGGACGGCCTCCAAAGTAAACATAGGTCTGGAGATTGCTGCCACGCCCAAGGAGCCACGAGGGAAAACTGTGCCTTGCTCTAAAGGTCTCTGGGAACTGCTTAAATTGGCCCAGAGACCGTGGATTTCCACGCTTTCTTGGCGCCTTCAGCCTCAAAACCACCCTTTCTCACTCGCCCCAGGGACGGCCTCCAAAATTACCATAGGTCTGGAGATTGCTGCCACGCCCAAGGAGCCACGAGGGAAAACTGTAGCTTCTTTGAAAGCCCTCTGGGAACCGCTTGCATTGCCCCAGAGACCTTGGGTCTTTGGCCTTTCCTAGCGCCTTCAGCCTCAGAACTGCCCTTTCTCACTTGCCCCAGGGACGGCCTCCAAAGTAAACATAGGTCTGGAGATTGCTGCCACACCCAAGGAGCCACGAGGGCAAACTGTGGCTTCTGTTAAATCTCTCTGACAACCGCTTAGGTTGCCACACAGACCTGGGGATCCGGTCTTTCCTGGCGACTTCAGCCTCAATACCACCCTTTCTCACTCGCCCCAGGGACGGCCTCCAAAGTAAACATAGGTCTGGAGATTGCTGCCATGCCCAAGGAGCCACGAGGGCAAACTGTGGCTTCTGTTTAATCTCTCTGGGAACTGCTTAGGTTGCCACACAGATCTTGGAGCTCTGGGCTTTCCTGGCAACTTCAGCCTCAAAAAAACCCTTTCTCACTCGTCCCAGGGACGGCCTCAAAAGTAAACATAGGTCTGGAGACTGCTGCCACGCCCAAGGAGCCACGAGGGCAAACTGTGCCTTGCTATAAAGGTCTCTGGGAACTGCTTAGATTGGCCCAGAGACCGTGGATTTCCACGCTTTCCTGGGAACTTCAGCCTCAATACCACCCTTTCTCCCTCGCCCCAGGGACGGCCTCCATAATTACCATAGGTCTGGAGATTGCTGCCATGCCCAAGGAGCCATGAGGGAAAGCTGTGGCTTCTTTGAAAGCTCTCTGGGAACCGCTTGCATTGCCCCAGAGACCTTGGGTCTTCGGCCTTTCCTAGCGCCTTCAGCCTCAGAACTACCCTTTCTCACTCGCTCCAGAGACGACCTCTAAAGTAAACATGGGTCTGGAGATTGCTGCCACGCCCAAGGAGCCACGAGGGCAAACTGTGGCTTCTGTTAAATCTCTCTGGGAACTGCTTAGGTTGCCACACAGACCTTGGGGCTCCGGGATTTGCTGGCATCTTCAGACTCAGAACTACCCTTTCTCACTCGCCACAGGGATGGACTCAAAAGGTACCATAGGTCTAGAGGTTGCTGCCACACCGAAGGAGCCACGAGGCTAAACTGTGGCTTCTGTTAAATCTCTCTGGGAACCGCTTAGGTTGCCACACAGACCTGGGGATCCGGTCTTTCCTGGCGACTTCAGCCTCAATATCACCCTTTCTCACTCGCCCCAGGGACGGCCTCCAAAATTACCATAGGTCTGGAGATTGCTGCCACGCCCAAGGAGCCACGAGGGAAAACTGTAGCTTCTTTGAAAGCCCTCTGGGAACCGCTTGCATTGCCCCAGATACCTTGGGTCTTCGGCCTTTCCTAGCGCCTTCAGCCTCAGAACTGCCCTTTCTCACTCGCCCCAGGGACGGCCTCCAAAATTACCATAGGTCTGGAGATTGCTGCCACGCCCAAGGAGCCACGAGGGAAAACTGTAGCTTCTTTGAAAGCCCTCTGGGAACCGCTTGCATTGCCCCAGAGACCTTGGGTCTTTGGCCTTTCCTAGCGCCTTCAGCCTCAGAACTGCCCTTTCTCACTTGCCCCAGGGACGGCCTCCAAAGTAAACATAGGTCTGGAGATTGCTGCCACACCCAAGGAGCCACGAGGGCAAACTGTGGCTTCTGTTAAATCTCTCTGACAACCGCTTAGGTTGCCACACAGACCTGGGGATCCGGTCTTTCCTGGCGACTTCAGCCTCAATACCACCCTTTCTCACTCGCCCCAGGGACGGCCTCCAAAGTAAACATAGGTCTGGAGATTGCTGCCATGCCCAAGGAGCCACGAGGGCAAACTGTGGCTTCTGTTTAATCTCTCTGGGAACTGCTTAGGTTGCCACACAGATCTTGGAGCTCTGGGCTTTCCTGGCAACTTCAGCCTCAAAAAAACCCTTTCTCACTCGTCCCAGGGACGGCCTCAAAAGTAAACATAGGTCTGGAGACTGCTGCCACGCCCAAGGAGACACGAGGGAAAACTGTGCCTTGCTATAAAGGTCTCTGGGAACTGCTTAGATTGGCCCAGAGACCGTGGATTTCCACGCTTTCCTGGGAACTTCAGCCTCAATACCACCCTTTCTCCCTCGCCCCAGGGACGGCCTCCATAATTACCATAGGTCTGGAGATTGCTGCCATGCCCAAGGAGCCATGAGGGAAAGCTGTGGCTTCTTTGAAAGCTCTCTGGGAACAGCTTGCATTGCCCCAGAGACCTTGGGTCTTCGGCCTTTCCTAGCGCCTTCAGCCTCAGAACTGCCCTTTCTCACTCGCTCCAGAGACGACCTCTAAAGTAAACATGGGTCTGGAGATTGCTGCCACGCCCAAGGAGCCACGAGGGCAAACTGTGGCTTCTGTTAAATCTCTCTGGGAACCGCTTAGGTTGCCACACAGACCTTGGGGCTCCGGGATTTGCTGGCATCTTCAGACTCAGAACTACCCTTTCTCACTCGCCACAGGGATGGACTCAAAAGGTACCATAGGTCTAGAGGTTGCTGCCACACCGAAGGAGCCACGAGGCTAAACTGTGGTTTCTGTTAAATCTCTCTGGGAACCGCTTAGGTTGCCACACAGACCTGGGGATCCGGTCTTTCCTGGCGACTTCAGCCTCAATATCACCCTTTCTCACTCGCCCCAGGGACGGCCTCCAAAATTACCATAGGTCTGGAGATTGCTGCCACGCCCAAGGAGCCACGAGGGAAAACTGTAGCTTCTTTGAAAGCCCTCTGGGAACCGCTTGCATTGCCCCAGAGACCTTGGGTCTTCGGCCTTTCCTAGCGCCTTCAGCCTCAGAACTGCCCTTTCTCACTCGCCCCAGGGACGGCCTCAAAAGTAAACATAGGTCTGGAGATTGCTGCCACGCCCAAGGAGCCACGAGAGCAAACTGTGGCTTCTTTTTAATCTCTCTGGGAACTGCTTAGGTTGCCACACAGATCTTGGAGCTCTGGGCTTTCCTGGCGCCTTCAGCCTCAAAACCACCCTTTCTCACTCGCCCCAGGGACGGCCTCCAAAATTACCATAGGTCTGGAGATTGCTGCCACGCCCAAGGAGCCACGAGGGAAAACTGTGGCTTCTGTTAAATCTCTCTGGGAACCGCTTCGGTTGCCACACAGACCTTGGGGCTCCAGGATTTGCTGGCGCCTTCAGCCTCAAAAAAAACCCTTTCTCACTCGTCCCAGGGACGGCCTCCAAAGTAAACATAGGTCTGGAGATTGCTGCCACGCCCAAGGAGCCACGAGGGAAAACTGTGCCTTGCTCTAAAGCTCTCTAGGAACTGCTTAGATTGGCCCAGACAGCGTGGATTTCCACCCTTTCCTGGGAACTTCAACCTCAATACCACCCTTTCTCACTCGCCACATGGACGGCCTCCAAAGTAAACATAGGTCTGGAGATTGCTGCCACGCCCAAGGAGCCACGAGGGAAAACTGTGGCTTGCTCTAAAGGTCTCTGGGAACTGCTTAGATTGGCCCAGAGACCATGGATTTCCTCGCTTTCTTGGCGCCTTCAGCCTCAATATCACCCTTTCTCACTCGCCCCAGGGACGGCCTCCAAAATTACCATAGGTCTGGAGATTGCTGCCACGCCCAAGGAGCCACGAGGGAAAACTGTAGCTTCTTTGAAAGCCCTCTGGGAACCGCTTGCATTGCCCCAGAGACCTTGGGTCTTTGGCCTTTCCTAGCGCCTTCAGCCTCAGAACTGCCCTTTCTCACTTGCCCCAGGGACGGCCTCCAAAGTAAACATAGGTCTGGAGATTGCTGCCACACCCAAGGAGCCACGAGGGCAAACTGTGGCTTCTGTTAAATCTCTCTGACAACCGCTTAGGTTGCCACACAGACCTGGGGATCCGGTCTTTCCTGGCGACTTCAGCCTCAATACCACCCTTTCTCACTCGCCCCAGGGACGGCCTCCAAAGTAAACATAGGTCTGGAGATTGCTGCCATGCCCAAGGAGCCACGAGGGCAAACTGTGGCTTCTGTTTAATCTCTCTGGGAACTGCTTAGGTTGCCACACAGATCTTGGAGCTCTGGGCTTTCCTGGCAACTTCAGCCTCAAAAAAACCCTTTCTCACTCGTCCCAGGGACGGCCTCCAAAGTAAACATAGGTCTGGAGACTGCTGCCACGCCCAAGGAGCCACGAGGGAAAACTGTGCCTTGCTCTAAAGCTTTCTAGGAACTGCTTAGATTGGCCCAGAGACCGTGGATTTCCACGCTTTCCTGGGAACTTCAGCCTCAATACCACCCTTTCTCCCTCGCCCCAGGGACGGCCTCCATAATTACCATAGGTCTGGAGATTGCTGCCATGCCCAAGGAGCCATGAGGGAAAGCTGTGGCTTCTTTGAAAGCTCTCTGGGAACCGCTTGCATTGCCCCAGAGACCTTGGGTCTTCGGCCTTTCCTAGCGCCTTCAGCCTCAGAACTGCCCTTTCTCACTCGCTCCAGAGACGACCTCTAAAGTAAACATGGGTCTGGAGATTGCTGCCACGCCCAAGGAGCCACGAGGGCAAACTGTGGCTTCTGTTAAATCTCTCTGGGAACCGCTTAGGTTGCCACACAGACCTTGGGGCTCCGGGATTTGCTGGCATCTTCAGACTCAGAACTACCCTTTCTCACTCGCCCCAGGGACGGCCTCCAAAGTAAACATAGGTCTGGAGATTGCTGCCACGCCCAAGGAGCCACGAGGGAAAACTGTGCCTTGCTCTAAAGCTCTCTAGGAACTGCTTAGATTGGCCCAGAGAGCGTGAATTTCCACCCTTTCATGGGAACTTCAACCTCAATACCACCCTTTCTCACTCGCCGCATGGACGGCCTCCAAAGTAAACATAGGTCTGGAGATTGCTGCCACGCCCAAGGAGCCACGAGGGAAAACTGTGGCTTCTGTTTAATCTCTCTGGGAACTGCTTAGGTTGCCACACAGACATGGAGCTCTGGGCTTTCCTGGCGCCTTCAGCCTCAAAACCACCCTTTCTCACTCGCCCCAGGGACGGCCTCCAAAATTACCATAGGTCTGGAGATTGCTGCCACGCCCAAGGAGCCACGAGGGAAAACTGTGGCTTCTGTTAAATCTCTCTGGGAACCGCTTAGGTTGCCACACAGACCTTGGGGCTCCGGGATTTGCTGGCATCTTCAGCCTCAATACCACCCTTTCTCACTCGCCCCATGGACGGCCTGCGAAACAGCAGTTGTCTCGACATTGCTGCCAAGCCCAAGAAAGGCACGAGGGCATACTGTGGCTTCGGTTAAATCTCTCTGGGAACCGTTTGCATTGCCCCACAGATTTTCGGTTTCGGGTTTTCCTGGCAACTTCAGCCTCAATACCACCCTTTCTCACTCGCCCCAGGGATGGACTCAAAAGTAAACATAGGTCTGGAGATTGCTGCCACACCCAAGGAGCCACGAGAGCAAACTGTGGCTTCTGTTTAATCTCTCTGGGAACTGCTTAGATTGGCCCAGAGACCGTGGATTTCCACGCTTTCTTGGCGCCTTCAGCCTCAAAACCACCCTTTCTCACTCGCCCCAGGGACGGCCTCCAAAATTAACATAGGTCTGGAGATTGCTGCCACGCCCAAGAAGCCACGAGGGCAAACTGTGGCTTCTGTTAAATCTCTCTGGGAACTGCTTAGGTTGCCACACAGACCTTGGGGCTCCGGGATTTGCTGGCATCTTCAGCCTCAGAACTACCCTTTCTCACTCGCCACAGGGATGACTCAAAAGGTACCATAGGTCTAGAGGTTGCTACCACAGCAAAGGGGACACGAGGCTAAACTGTGGCTTCTGTTAAATCTCTCTGGGAACCGCTTAGGTTGCCACACAGACCTTGGGGCTCCGGGATTTGCTGGCATCTTCAGCCTCAGAACTACCCTTTCTCACTCGCCACAGGGATGACTCAAAAGGTACCATAGTTCTAGAGGTTGCTGCCACAGCAAAGGGGCCACGAGGCTAAACTGTGGCTTCTGTTAAATCTCTCTGGGAACCGCTTAGGTTGCCACACAGACCTGGGGATCCGGTCTTTCCTGGCGACTTCAGCCTCAGAACTGCCCTTTCTCACTCGCCCCAGGGACGGCCCCCAAAAGTAAACATAGGTCTGGAGACTGCTGCCACGCCCAAGGAGCCACGAGGGAAAACTGTGCCTTGCTCTAAAGCTTTCTAGGAACTGCTTAGATTGGCCCAGAGACCGTGGATTTCCACGCTTTCCTGGGAACTTCAGCCTCAATACCACCCTTTCTCCCTCGCCCCAGGGACGGCCTCCACAAGTACCATAGGTCTGGAGATTGCTGCCATGCCCAAGGAGCCATGAGGGAAAGCTTTGGCTTCTTTGAAAGCTCTCTGGGAACCGCTTGCATTGCCCCAGAGACCTTGGGTCTTCGGCCTTTCCTAGCGCCTTCAGCCTCAGAACTGCCCTTTCTCACTCGCTCCAGGGACGACCTCTAAAGTAAACATAGGTCTGGAGATTGCTGCCACGCCCAAGGAGCCACGAGGGCAAACTGTGGCTTCTGTTTAATCTCTCTGGGAACTGCTTAGGTTGCCACACAGACCTTGGAGCTCTGGGCTTTCCTGGCGCCTTCAGCCTCAATATCACCCTTTCTCACTCGCCCCAGGGACGGCCTCCAAAATTACCATAGGTCTGGAGATTGCTGCCACGCCCAAGGAGCCACGAGGGCAAACTGTGGCTTCTGTTAAATCTCTCTGGGAACTGCTTAGGTTGCCACACAGACCTTGGGGCTCCGGGATTTGCTGGCATCTTCAGCCTCAATACCACCCTTTCTCACTCACCCCATGGACGGCCTGCGAAACAGCAGTTGTCTCGACATTGCTGCCAAGCCCAAGAAGGCACGAGGGCAAACTGTGGCTTCGGTTAAATCTCTCTGGGAACCATTTGCATTGCCCCACAGATTTTCGGTTTCGGGTTTTCCTGGCAACTTCAGCCTCAATACCACCCTTTCTCACTCGTCCCAGGGATGGACTCAAAAGTAAACATAGGTCTGGAGATTGCTGCCACACCCAAGGAGCCACGAGAGCAAAATGTGGCTTCTGTTTAATCTCTCTGGGAACTGCTTAGATTGGCCCAGAGACCGTGGATTTCCACGCTTTCTTGGCGCCTTCAGCCTCAAAACCACCCTTTCTCACTTGCCCCAGGGACGGCCTCCAAAATTACCATAGGTCTGGAGATTGCTGCCACGCCCAAGAAGCCACGAGGGCAAACTGTGGCTTCTGTTAAATCTCTCTGGGAACCGCTTAGGTTGCCACACAGACCTTGGGGCTCCGGGATTTGCTGGCATCTTCAGCCTCAGAACTACCCTTTCTCACTCGCCACAGGGATGACTCAAAAGGTACCATAGGTCTAGAGGTTGCTGCCACAGCAAAGGGGACACGAGGCTAAACTGTGGCTTCTGTTAAATCTCTCTGGGAACCGCTTAGGTTGCCACACAGACCTTGGGGCTCCGGGATTTGCTGGCATCTTCAGCCTCAGAACTACCCTTTCTCACTCGCCACAGGGATGACTCAAAAGGTACCATAGGTCTAGAGGTTGCTGCCACAGCAAAGGGGCCACGAGGCTAAACTGTGGCTTCTGTTAAATCTCTCTGGGAACCGCTTAGGTTGCCACACAGACCTGGGGATCCGGTCTTTCCTGGCGACTTCAGCCTCAGAACTGCCCTTTCTCACTCGCCCCAGGGACGGCCTCAAAAGTAAACATAGGTCTGGAGACTGCTGCCACGCCCAAGGAGCCACGAGGGAAAACTGTGCCTTGCTCTAAAGCTTTCTAGGAACTGCTTAGATTGGCCCAGAGACCGTGGATTTCCACGCTTTCTTGGCGCCTTCAGCCTCAAAACCACCCTTTCTCACTCGCCCCAGGGACGGCCTCCAAAATTACCATAGGTCTGGAGATTGCTGCCACGCCCAAGGAGCCACGAGGGAAAACTGTAGCTTCTTTGAAAGCCCTCTGGGAACCGCTTGCATTGCCCCAGAGACCTTGGGTCTTCGGCCTTTCCTAGCGCCTTCAGCCTCAGAACTGCCCTTTCTCACTCGCCCCAGGGACGTCCTCCAAAGTAAACATAGGTCTGGAGATTGCTGCCACGCCCAAGGAGCCACGAGGGCAAACTGTGGCTTCTGTTTAATCTCTCTGGGAACTGCTTAGGTTGCCACACAGACCTTGGAGCTCTGGGCTTTCCTGGCGCCTTCAGCCTCAATATCACCCTTTCTCACTCGCCCCAGGGACGGCCTCCAAAATTACCATAGGTCTGGAGATTGCTGCCACGCCCAAGGAGCCACGAGGGCAAACTGTGGCTTCTGTTAAATCTCTCTGGGAACTGCTTAGGTTGCCACACAGACCTTGGGGCTCCGGGATTTGCTGGCATCTTCAGCCTCAATACCACCCTTTCTCACTCACCCCATGGACGGCCTGCGAAACAGCAGTTGTCTCGACATTGCTGCCAAGCCCAAGAAGGCACGAGGGCAAACTGTGGCTTCGGTTAAATCTCTCTGGGAACCGTTTGCATTGCCCCACAGATTTTCGGTTTCGGGTTTTCCTGGCAACTTCAGCCTCAATACCACCCTTTCTCACTCGTCCCAGGGATGGACTCAAAAGTAAACATAGGTCTGGAGATTGCTGCCACACCCAAGGAGCCACGAGAGCAAAATGTGGCTTCTGTTTAATCTCTCTGGGAACTGCTTAGATTGGCCCAGAGACTGTGGATTTCCACGCTTTCTTGGCGCCTTCAGCCTCAAAAACCACCCTTTCTCACTTGCCCCAGGGACGGCCTCCAAAGTAAACATAGGTCTGGAGATTGCTGCCACGCCCAAGAAGCCACGAGGGCAAACTGTGGCTTCTGTTAAATCTCTCTGGGAACTGCTTAGGTTGCCACACAGACCTTGGGGCTCCGGGATTTGCTGGCATCTTCAGCCTCAGAACTACCCTTTCTCACTCGCCACAGGGATGACTCAAAAGGTACCATAGGTCTAGAGGTTGCTACCACAGCAAAGGGGACACGAGGCTAAACTGTGGCTTCTGTTAAATCTCTCTGGGAACCGCTTAGGTTGCCACACAGACCTTGGGGCTCCGGGATTTGCTGGCATCTTCAGCCTCAGAACTACCCTTTCTCACTCGCCACAGGGATGACTCAAAAGGTACCATAGGTCTAGAGGTTGCTGCCACAGCAAAGGGGCCACAAGGCTAAACTGTGGCTTCTGTTAAATCTCTCTGGGAACCGCTTAGGTTGCCACACAGACCTGGGGATCCGGTCTTTCCTGGCGACTTCAGCCTCAGAACTGCCCTTTCTCACTCGCCCCAGGGACGGCCTCAAAAGTAAACATAGGTCTGGAGACTGCTGCCACGCCCAAGGAGCCACGAGGGAAAACTGTGCCTTGCTCTAAAGCTTTCTAGGAACTGCTTAGATTGGCCCAGAGACCATGGATTTCCACGCTTTCCTGGGAACTTCAGCCTCAATACCACCCTTTCTCCCTCGCCCCAGGGACGGCCTCCACAAGTACCATAGGTCTGGAGATTGCTGCCATGCCCAAGGAGCCATGAGGGAAAGCTTTGGCTTCTTTGAAAGCTCTCTGGGAACCGCTTGCATTGCCCCAGAGACCTTGGGTCTTCGGCCTTTCCTAGCGCCTTCAGCCTCAGAACTGCCCTTTCTCACTCGCTCCAGGGACGACCTCTAAAGTAAACATAGGTCTGGAGATTGCTGCCACGCCCAAGGAGCCACGAGGGCAAACTGTGGCTTCTGTTTAATCTCTCTGGGAACTGCTTAGGTTGCCACACAGACCTTGGAGCTCTGGGCTTTCCTGGCGCCTTCAGCCTCAATATCACCCTTTCTCACTCGCCCCAGGGACGGCCTCCAAAATTACCATAGGTCTGGAGATTGCTGCCACGCCCAAGGAGCCACGAGGGCAAACTGTGGCTTCTGTTAAATCTCTCTGGGAACTGCTTAGGTTGCCACACAGACCTTGGGGCTCCGGGATTTGCTGGCATCTTCAGCCTCAATACCACCCTTTCTCACTCACCCCATGGACGGCCTGCGAAACAGCAGTTGTCTCGACATTGCTGCCAAGCCCAAGAAGGCACGAGGGCAAACTGTGGCTTCGGTTAAATCTCTCTGGGAACCGTTTGCATTGCCCCACAGATTTTCGGTATCGGGTTTTCCTGGCAACTTCAGCCTCAATACCACCCTTTCTCACTCGTCCCAGGGATGGACTCAAAAGTAAACATAGGTCTGGAGATTGCTGCCACACCCAAGGAGCCACGAGAGCAAAATGTGGCTTCTGTTTAATCTCTCTGGGAACTGCTTAGATTGGCCCAGAGACCGTGGATTTCCATGCTTTCTTGGCGCCTTCAGCCTCAAAAACCACTCTTTCTCACTTGCCCCAGGGACGGCCTCCAAAATTACCATAGGTCTGGAGATTGCTGCCACGCCCAAGAAGCCACGAGGGCAAACTGTGGCTTCTGTTAAATCTCTCTGGGAACTGCTTAGGTTGCCACACAGACCTTGGGGCTCCGGGATTTGCTGGCATCTTCAGCCTCAGAACTACCCTTTCTCACTCGCCACAGGGATGACTCAAAGGTACCATAGGTCTAGAGGTTGCTGCCACAGCAAAGGGGACACGAGGCTAAACTGTGGCTTCTGTTAAATCTCTCTGGGAACCGCTTAGGTTGCCACACAGACCTTGGGGCTCCGGGATTTGCTGGCATCTTCAGCCTCAGAACTACCCTTTCTCACTCGCCACAGGGATGACTCAAAAGGTACCATAGGTCTAGAGGTTGCTGCCACAGCAAAGGGGCCACGAGGCTAAACTGTGGCTTCTGTTAAATCTCTCTGGGAACCGCTTAGGTTGCCACACAGACCTGGGGATCCGGTCTTTCCTGGCGACTTCAGCCTCAGAACTGCCCTTTCTCACTCGCCCCAGGGACGGCCTCAAAAGTAAACATAGGTCTGGAGACTGCTGCCACGCCCAAGGAGCCACGAGGGAAAACTGTGCCTTGCTCTAAAGCTTTCTAGGAACTGCTTAGATTGGCCCAGAGACCGTGGATTTCCACGCTTTCTTGGCGCCTTCAGCCTCAAAACCACCCTTTCTCACTCGCCCCAGGGACGGCCTCCAAAATTACCATAGGTCTGGAGATTGCTGCCACGCCCAAGGAGCCACGAGGGAAAACTGTAGCTTCTTTGAAAGCCCTCTGGGAACCGCTTGCATTGCCCCAGAGACCTTGGGTCTTCGGCCTTTCCTAGCGCCTTCAGCCTCAGAACTGCCCTTTCTCACTCGCCCCAGGGACGGCCTCCAAAGTAAACATAGGTCTGGAGATTGCTGCCACGCCCAAGGAGCCACGAGGGCAAACTGTGGCTTCTGTTTAATCTCTCTGGGAACTGCTTAGGTTGCCACACAGACCTTGGAGCTCTGGGCTTTCCTGGCGCCTTCAGCCTCAATATCACCCTTTCTCACTCGCCCCAGGGACGGCCTCCAAAATTACCATAGGTCTGGAGATTGCTGCCACGCCCAAGGAGCCACGAGGGCAAACTGTGGCTTCTGTTAAATCTCTCTGGGAACTGCTTAGGTTGCCACACAGACCTTGGGGCTCCGGGATTTGCTGGCATCTTCAGCCTCAATACCACCCTTTCTCACTCGCCCCATGGACGGCCTGCGAAACAGCAGTTGTCTCGACATTGCTGCCAAGCCCAAGAAGGCACGAGGGCATACTGTGGCTTCGGTTAAATCTCTCTGGGAACCGTTTGCATTGCCCCACAGATTTTCGGTTTCGGGTTTTCCTGGCAACTTCAGCCTCAATACCACCCTTTCTCACTCGTCCCAGGGATGGACTCAAAAGTAAACATAGGTCTGGAGATTGCTGCCACACCCAAGGAGCCACGAGAGCAAAATGTGGCTTCTGTTTAATCTCTCTGGGAACTGCTTAGATTGGCCCAGAGACCGTGGATTTCCACGCTTTCTTGGCGCCTTCAGCCTCAAAAACCACCCTTTCTCACTTGCCCCAGGGACGGCCTCCAAAATTACCATAGGTCTGGAGATTGCTGCCACGCCCAAGAAGCCACGAGGGCAAACTGTGGCTTCTGTTAAATCTCTCTGGGAACTGCTTAGGTTGCCACACAGACCTTGGGGCTCCGGGATTTGCTGGCATCTTCAGCCTCAGAACTACCCTTTCTCACTCGCCACAGGGATGACTCAAAAGGTACCATAGGTCTAGAGGTTGCTACCACAGCAAAGGGGACACGAGGCTAAACTGTGGCTTCTGTTAAATCTCTCTGGGAACCGCTTAGGTTGCCACACAGACCTTGGGGCTCCGGGATTTGCTGGCATCTTCAGCCTCAGAACTACCCTTTCTCACTCGCCACAGGGATGACTCAAAAGGTACCATAGGTCTAGAGGTTGCTGCCACAGCAAAGGGGCCACGAGGCTAAACTGTGGCTTCTGTTAAATCTCTCTGGGAACCGCTTAGGTTGCCACACAGACCTGGGGATCCGGTGTTTCCTGGCGCCTTCAGCCTCAGAACTGCCCTTTCTCACTCGCCCCAGGGACGGCCTCAAAAGTAAACATAGGTCTGGAGACTGCTGCCACGCCCAAGGAGCCACGAGGGAAAACTGTGCCTTGCTCTAAAGCTTTCTAGGAACTGCTTAGATTGGCCCAGAGACCGTGGATTTCCACGCTTTCCTGGGAACTTCAGCCTCAATACCACCCTTTCTCCCTCGCCCCAGGGACGGCCTCCATAATTACCATAGGTCTGGAGATTGCTGCCATGCCCAAGGAGCCATGAGGGAAAGCTTTGGCTTCTTTGAAAGCTCTCTGGGAACCGCTTGCATTGCCCCAGAGACCTTGGGTCTTCGGCCTTTCCTAGCGCCTTCAGCCTCAGAACTGCCCTTTCTCACTCGCTCCAGGGACGACCTCTAAAGTAAACATAGGTCTGGAGATTGCTGCCACGCCCAAGGAGCCACGAGGGCAAACTGTGGCTTCTGTTTAATCTCTCTGGGAACTGCTTAGGTTGCCACACAGACCTTGGAGCTCTGGGCTTTCCTGGCGCCTTCAGCCTCAATATCACCCTTTCTCACTCGCCCCAGGGACGGCCTCCAAAATTACCATAGGTCTGGAGATTGCTGCCACGCCCAAGGAGCCACGAGGGAAAACTGTGGCTTCTGTTAAATCTCTCTGGGAACTGCTTAGGTTGCCACACAGACCTTGGGGCTCCGGGATTTGCTGGCATCTTCAGCCTCAATACCACCCTTTCTCACTCACCCCATGGACGGCCTGCGAAACAGCAGTTGTCTCGACATTGCTGCCAAGCCCAAGAAGGCACGAGGGCATACTGTGGCTTCGGTTAAATCTCTCTGGGAACCGTTTGCATTGCCCCACAGATTTTCGGTTTCGGGTTTTCCTGGCAACTTCAGCCTCAATACCACCCTTTCTCACTCGTCCCAGGGATGGACTCAAAAGTAAACATAGGTCTGGAGATTGCTGCCACACCCAAGGAGCCACGAGAGCAAAATGTGGCTTCTGTTTAATCTCTCTGGGAACTGCTTAGATTGGCCCAGAGACCGTGGATTTCCACGCTTTCTTGGCGCCTTCAGCCTCAAAAACCACCCTTTCTCACTTGCCCCAGGGACGGCCTCCAAAATTACCATAGGTCTGGAGATTGCTGCCACGCCCAAGAAGCCACGAGGGCAAACTGTGGCTTCTGTTAAATCTCTCTGGGAACTGCTTAGGTTGCCACACAGACCTTGGGGCTCCGGGATTTGCTGGCATCTTCAGCCTCAGAACTACCCTTTCTCACTCGCCACAGGGATGACTCAAAAGGTACCATAGGTCTAGAGGTTGCTACCACAGCAAAGGGGACACGAGGCTAAACTGTGGCTTCTGTTAAATCTCTCTGGGAACCGCTTAGGTTGCCACACAGACCTTGGGGCTCCGGGATTTGCTGGCATCTTCAGCCTCAGAACTACCCTTTCTCACTCGCCACAGGGATGACTCAAAAGGTACCATAGGTCTAGAGGTTGCTGTCACAGCAAAGGGGCCACGAGGCTAAACTGTGGCTTCTGTTAAATCTCTCTGGGAACCGCTTAGGTTGCCACACAGACCTGGGGATCCGGTCTTTCCTGGCGACTTCAGCCTCAGAACTGCCCTTTCTCACTCGCCCCAGGGACGGCCTCCACAAGTACCATAGGTCTGGAGATTGCTGCCATGCCCAAGGAGCCATGAGGGAAAGCTTTGGCTTCTTTGAAAGCTCTCTGGGAACCGCTTGCATTGCCCCAGAGACCTTGGGTCTTCGGCCTTTCCTAGCGCCTTCAGCCTCAGAACTGCCCTTTCTCACTCGCTCCAGAGACGACCTCTAAAGTAAACATAGGTCTGGAGATTGCTGCCACGCCCAAGGAGCCACGAGGGCAAACTGTGGCTTCTGTTTAATCTCTCTGGGAACTGCTTAGGTTGCCACACAGACCTTGGAGCTCTGGGCTTTCCTGGCGCCTTCAGCCTCAAAACCACCCTTTCTCACTCGCCCCAGGGACGGCCTCCAAAATTACCATAGGTCTGGAGATTGCTGCCACGCCCAAGGAGCCACGAGGGAAAACTGTGGCTTCTGTTAAATCTCTCTGGGAACCGCTTAGGTTGCCAGACAGACCTTGCGGCTCCGGGATTTGCTGGCATCTTCAGCCTCAGAACTACCCTTTCTCACTCGCCAAGGGATGGACTCAAAAGGTACCATAGGTCTAGAGGTTGCTGCCACGCCCAAGAAGCCACGAGGCTAAACTGTGGCTTCTGTTAAATCTCTCTGGGAACCGCTTAGGTTGCCACACAGACCTTGGGGCTCCGGGATTTGCTGGCGCCTTCAGCCTCAAAAAAAACCCTTTCTCACTCGTCCCAGGGACGGCCTCCAAAGTAAACATAGGTCTGGAGGTTGCTGCCACGCCCAAGGAGCCACGAGGGAAAACTGTGCCTTGCTCTAAAGCTCTCTAGGAACTGCTTAGATTGGCCCAGAGAGCGTGGATTTCCACCCTTTCCTGGGAACTTCAACCTCAATACCACCCTTTCTCACTCGGCCCATGGACGGCCTCCAAAGTAAACATAGGTCTGGAGATTGCTGCCACGCCCAAGGAGCCACGAGGGAAAACTGTGGCTTGCTCTAAAGGTCTCTGGGAACTGCTTAGATTGGCCCAGAGACCGTGGATTTCCACGCTTTCTTGGCGCCTTCAGCCTCAAAACCACCCTTTCTCACTCGTCCCAGGGACGGCCTCCATGATTACCATAGGTCTGGAGATTGCTGCCACGCCCAAGGAGCCACGAGGAAAAACTGTAGCTTCTTTGAAAGCCCTCTGGGAACCGCTTGCATTGCCCCAGAGACCTTAGGTCTTCGGCCTTTCCTAGCGCCTTCAGCCTCAGAACTGCCCTTTCTCACTTGCCCCAGGGACGGCCTCCAAAGTAAACATAGGTCTGGAGATTGCTGCCACACCCAAGGAGCCACGAGGGCAAACTGTGGCTTCTGTTAAATCTCTCTGACAACCGCTTAGGTTGCCACACAGACCTGGGGATCCGGTCTTTCCTGGCGACTTCGGCCTCAATACCACCCTTTCTCACTCACCCCATGGACGGCCTGCGAAACAGCAGTTCTCTCGACATTGCTGCCAAGCCCAAGAAGGCACGACGGCATACTGTGGCTTGGGTTAAATCTCTCTGGGAACCGTTTGCATTGCCCCACAGATTTTCGGTTTCGGGTTTTCCTGGCAACTTCAGCCTCAATACCACCCTTTCTCACTCGTCCCAGGGATGGACTCAAAAGTAAACATAGGTCTGGAGATTGCTGCCACACCCAAGGAGCCACGAGAGCAAACTGTGGCTTCTGTTAAATCTCTCTGGGAACTGCTTAGATTGGCCCAGAGACTGTGGATTTCCACGCTTTCTTGGCGCCTTCAGCCTCAAAACCACCCTTTCTCACTCGCCCCAGGGACGGCCTCCAAAGTAAACATAGGTCTGGAGATTGCTGCCACGCCCAAGGAGCCACGAGGGAAAACTGTGGCTTCTGTTAAATCTCTCTGGGAACCGCTTAGGTTGCCAGACAGACCTTGCGGCTCCGGGATTTGCTGGCATCTTCAGCCTCAGAACTACCCTTTCTCACTCGCCACAGGGATGACTCAAAAGGTACCATAGGTCTAGAGGTTGCTGCCACAGCAAAGGGGCCACGAGGCTAAACTGTGGCTTCTGTTAAATCTCTCTGGGAACCGCTTAGGTTGCCACACAGACCTGGGGATCCGGTCTTTCCTGGCGACTTCAGCCTCAGAACTGCCCTTTCTCACTCGCCCAGGGACGGCCTCAAAAGTAAACATAGGTCTGGAGACTGCTGCCACGCCCAAGGAGCCACGAGGGAAAACTGTGCCTTGCTCTAAAGCTTTCTAGGAACTGCTTAGATTGGCCCAGAGACCGTGGATTTCCACGCTTTCTTGGCGCCTTCAGCCTCAAAACCACCCTTTCTCACTCGCCCCAGGGACGGCCTCCAAAATTACCATAGGTCTGGAGATTGCTGCCACGCCCAAGGAGCCACGAGGGAAAACTGTAGCTTCTTTGAAAGCCCTCTGGGAACCGCTTGCATTGCCCCAGAGACCTTGGGTCTTCGGCCTTTCCTAGCGCCTTCAGCCTCAGAACTGCCCTTTCTCACTCGCCCCAGGGACGGCCTCCAAAGTAAACATAGGTCTGGAGATTGCTGCCACGCCCAAGGAGCCACGAGGGCAAACTGTGGCTTCTGTTTAATCTCTCTGGGAACTGCTTAGGTTGCCACACAGACCTTGGAGCTCTGGCTTTCCTGGCGCCTTCAGCCTCAATACCACCCTTTCTCACTCGCCCCAGGGACGGCCTCCAAAATTACCATAGGTCTGGAGATTGCTGCCACGCCCAAGGAGCCACGAGGGCAAACTGTGGCTTCTGTTAAATCTCTCTGGGAACTGCTTAGGTTGCCACACAGACCTTGGGGCTCCGGGATTTGCTGGCATCTTCAGCCTCAATACCACCCTTTCTCACTCGCCCCATGGACGGCCTGCGAAACAGCAGTTGTCTCGACATTGCTGCCAAGCCCAAGAAGGCACGAGGGCATACTGTGGCTTCGGTTAAATCTCTCTGGGAACCGTTTGCATTGCCCCACAGATTTTCGGTTTCGGGTTTTCCTGGCAACTTCAGCCTCAATACCACCCTTTCTCACCTCGTCCCAGGGATGGACTCAAAAGTAAACATAGGTCTGGAGATTGCTGCCACACCCAAGGAGCCACGAGAGCAAAATGTGGCTTCTGTTTAATCTCTCTGGGAACTGCTTAGATTGGCCCAGAGACCGTGGATTTCCACGCTTTCTTGGCGCCTTCAGCCTCAAAAACCACCCTTTCTCACTTGCCCCAGGGACGGCCTCCAAAATTACCATAGGTCTGGAGATTGCTGCCACGCCCAAGAAGCCACGAGGGCAAACTGTGGCTTCTGTTAAATCTCTCTGGAACTGCTTAGGTTGCCACACAGACCTTGGGGCTCCGGGATTTGCTGGCATCTTCAGCCTCAGAACTACCCTTTCTCACTCGCCACAGGGATGACTCAAAAGGTACCATAGGTCTAGAGGTTGCTACCACAGCAAAGGGGACACGAGGCTAAACTGTGGCTTCTGTTAAATCTCTCTGGGAACCGCTTAGGTTGCCACACAGACCTTGGGGCTCCGGGATTTGCTGGCATCTTCAGCCTCAGAACTACCCTTTCTCACTCGCCACAGGGATGACTCAAAAGGTACCATAGGTCTAGAGGTTGCTGCCACAGCAAAGGGGCCACGAGGCTAAACTGTGGCTTCTGTTAAATCTCTCTGGGAACCGCTTAGGTTGCCACACAGACCTGGGGATCCGGTCTTTCCTGGCGCCTTCAGCCTCAGAACTGCCCTTTCTCACTCGCCCCAGGGACGGCCTCAAAAGTAAACATAGGTCTGGAGATTGCTGCCACGCCCAAGGAGCCACGAGGGAAAACTGTGCCTTGCTCTAAAGCTTTCTAGGAACTGCTTAGATTGGCCCAGAGACCGTGGATTTCCACGCTTTCCTGGGAACTTCAGCCTCAATACCACCCTTTCTCCCTCGCCCCAGGGACGGCCTCCATAATTACCATAGGTCTGGAGATTGCTGCCATGCCCAAGGAGCCATGAGGGAAAGCTTTGGCTTCTTTGAAAGCTCTCTGGGAACCGCTTGCATTGCCCCAGAGACCTTGGGTCTTCGGCCTTTCCTAGCGCCTTCAGCCTCAGAACTGCCCTTTCTCACTCGCTCCAGGGACGGCCTCTAAAGTAAACATAGGTCTGGAGATTGCTGCCACGCCCAAGGAGCCACGAGGGCAAACTGTGGCTTCTGTTTAATCTCTCTGGGAACTGCTTAGGTTGCCACACAGACCTTGGAGCTCTGGGCTTTCCTGGCGCCTTCAGCCTCAATACCACCCTTTCTCACTCGCCCCAGGGACGGCCTCCAAAATTACCATAGGTCTGGAGATTGCTGCCACGCCCAAGGAGCCACGAGGGCAAACTGTGGCTTCTGTTAAATCTCTCTGGGAACTGCTTAGGTTGCCACACAGACCTTGGGGCTCCGGGATTTGCTGGCATCTTCAGCCTCAATACCACCCTTTCTCACTCACCCCATGGACGGCCTGCGAAACAGCAGTTGTCTCGACATTGCTGCCAAGCCCAAGAAGGCACGAGGGCATACTGTGGCTTCGGTTAAATCTCTCTGGGAACCGTTTGCATTGCCCCACAGATTTTCGGTTTCGGGTTTTCCTGGCAACTTCAGCCTCAATACCACCCTTTCTCACTCGTCCCAGGGATGGACTCAAAAGTAAACATAGGTCTGGAGATTGCTGCCACGCCCAAGGAGCCACGAGAGCAAAATGTGGCTTCTGTTTAATCTCTCTGGGAACTGCTTAGATTGGCCCAGAGACCGTGGATTTCCACGCTTTCTTGGCGCCTTCAGCCTCAAAAACCACCCTTTCTCACTTGCCCCAGGGACGGCCTCCAAAATTACCATAGGTCTGGAGATTGCTGCCACGCCCAAGGAGCCACGAGGGCAAACTGTGGCTTCTGTTAAATCTCTCTGGGAACTGCTTAGGTTGCCACACAGACCTTGGGGCTCCGGGATTTGCTGGCATCTTCAGCCTCAGAACTACCCTTTCTCACTCGCCACAGGGATGACTCAAAAGGTACCATAGGTCTAGAGGTTGCTGCCACAGCAAAGGGGCCACGAGGCTAAACTGTGGCTTCTGTTAAATCTCTCTGGGAACCGCTTAGGTTGCCACACAGACCTTGGGGCTCCGGGATTTGCTGGCATCTTCAGCCTCAGAACTACCCTTTCTCACTCGCCACAGGGATGACTCAAAAGGTACCATAGGTCTAGAGGTTGCTGTCACAGCAAAGGGGCCACGAGGCTAAACTGTGGCTTCTGTTAAATCTCTCTGGGAACCGCTTAGGTTGCCACACAGACCTGGGGATCCGGTCTTTCCTGGCGACTTCAGCCTCAGAACTGCCCTTTCTCACTCGCCCCAGGGACGGCCTCCACAAGTACCATAGGTCTGGAGATTGCTGCCATGCCCAAGGAGCCATGAGGGAAAGCTTTGGCTTCTTTGAAAGCTCTCTGGGAACCGCTTGCATTGCCCCAGAGACCTTGGGTCTTCGGCCTTTCCTAGCGCCTTCAGCCTCAGAACTGCCCTTTCTCACTCGCTCCAGAGACGACCTCTAAAGTAAACATAGGTCTGGAGATTGCTGCCACGCCCAAGGAGCCACGAGGGCAAACTGTGGCTTCTGTTTAATCTCTCTGGGAACTGCTTAGGTTGCCACACAGACCTTGGAGCTCTGGGCTTTCCTGGCGCCTTCAGCCTCAAAACCACCCTTTCTCACTCGCCCCAGGGACGGCCTCCAAAATTACCATAGGTCTGGAGATTGCTGCCACGCCCAAGGAGCCACGAGGGAAAACTGTGGCTTCTGTTAAATCTCTCTGGGAACCGCTTAGGTTGCCAGACAGACCTTGCGGCTCCGGGATTTGCTGGCATCTTCAGCCTCAGAACTACCCTTTCTCACTCGCCAAGGGATGGACTCAAAAGGTACCATAGGTCTAGAGGTTGCTGCCACGCCCAAGAAGCCACGAGGCTAAACTGTGGCTTCTGTTAAATCTCTCTGGGAACCGCTTAGGTTGCCACACAGACCTTGGGGCTCCGGGATTTGCTGGCGCCTTCAGCCTCAAAAAAAACCCTTTCTCACTCGTCCCAGGGACGGCCTCCAAAGTAAACATAGGTCTGGAGATTGCTGCCACGCCCAAGGAGCCACGAGGGAAAACTGTGCCTTGCTCTAAAGCTCTCTAGGAACTGCTTAGATTGGCCCAGAGAGCGTGGATTTCCACCCTTTCCTGGGAACTTCAACCTCAATACCACCCTTTCTCACTCGCCCCATGGACGGCCTCCAAAAGTAAACATAGGTCTGGAGATTGCTGCCACGCCCAAGGAGCCACGAGGGAAAACTGTGCTTGCTCTAAAGGTCTCTGGGAACTGCTTAGATTGGCCCAGAGACCGTGGATTTCCACGCTTTCTTGGCGCCTTCAGCCTCAAAACCACCCTTTCTCACTCGTCCCAGGGACGGCCCTCCATGATTACCATAGGTCTGGAGATTGCTGCCACGCCCAAGGAGCCACGAGGAAAAACTGTAGCTTCTTTGAAAGCCCTCTGGGAACCGCTTGCATTGCCCCAGAGACCTTGGGTCTTCGGCCTTTCCTAGCGCCTTCAGCCTCAGAACTGCCCTTTCTCACTTGCCCCAGGGACGGCCTCCAAAGTAAACATAGGTCTGGAGATTGCTGCCACACCCAAGGAGCCACGAGGGCAAACTGTGGCTTCTGTTAAATCTCTCTGACAACCGCTTAGGTTGCCACACAGACCTGGGGATCCGGTTTTCCTGGCGACTTCGGGCCTCAATACCACCCTTTCTCACTCACCCCCATGGACGGCCTGCGAAACAGCAGTTCTCTCGACATTGCTGCCCAAGCCCAAGAAGGCACGACGGCATACTGTGGCTTGGGTTAAATCTCTCTGGGAACCGTTTGCATTGCCCCACAGATTTTCGGTTTCGGTTTTCCTGGCAACTTCAGCCTCAATACACCCTTTCTCACTCGTCCCAGGGATGGACTCAAAAGTAAACATAGGTCTGGAGATTGCTGCCACACCCAAGGAGCCACGAGAGCAAACTGTGGCTTCTGTTAAATCTCTCTGGGAACGGCTTAGATTGGCCCAGAGACCGTGGATTTCCACGCTTTCATGGCGCCTTCAGCCTCAAAACCACCCTTTCTCACTCGCCCCAGGGACGGCCTCCAAAGTAAACATAGGTCTGGAGATTGCTGCCACGAGGGAAAACTATGGCTTCTCTTTAATGTCTCTGGGAACCGCTTAGGTTGCCAGAAAGACCTTGGGGCTCCGGGATTTGCTGGCATCTTCAGCCTCAGAAACTACCCTTTCTCACTCGCCACAGGGATGACTCAAAAGGTACCATAGGTTCTAGAGGTTGCTGCCACAGCAAAGGGGCCACGAGGCTAAAC
>CANTUZ010000027.1:4164292-4209155 GCA_947846985.1 Fratercula arctica
CACACCAGAGAGAGGAGGTGTGCACGAATAAAAAAGGGCTGTGTGTGTCTGTGGGGGCGACGACATCATTTGGGGCACCCCAGCGTCACCGAGGGGGCGATGATGCGGCAGAGGAGCAGGTGAGCGGGGGGTTGAGGGTCATGCAGGGTTCGCCCCCGCCCCCAGAAGAGGCGGGTCACAACCCCAAAATGTGTGCAAATTCATGGGGGTGGATTAAAAAAGGTTAAAACCTCTAAATATGGGCGTGAGGCATTGAAATAGAGTCAAGTCTCTCAGTTTGATATATTTTGATAAATAATATTAATGTATGTATATAGAAGGGGCTAAAAATAAAACCCTGTATCTCTAAGCATTCAGTGGTTCTATGTTATAGAAAGGGTTTTAGAATATAAAAAGATGAAAAAAAGATTTATCTATAAGAAGGTATTAAAGTGTCAAAATATATGTCTACCTCCCTATTCTATACAATAAGTGTTAACACAGTGGTCTAAATATGTCTGAGTCTAAACAGATGTTCTATAGAAGTGTAAATAGATAATATATATTCCCTAAATGGATCTATCTACATGTGAATAGATACATTACTGTAAATGTCTATGCTCTGTAAGGTTTTTTAAATGGGAAGAAAGCCTGTTTATAGAAAGGATTTAAAACCTCTCTCTCGCCTTTATCTCTCTTGAAGACATAAAGCGCTTTCCAAAACTGCCCCCTTCCCCTTTTCCCCTCCCAGTTTGTGGCCGATTGCCCTGAACGGGGACTTTCCCCCACGGGACCGCGCGCACTGAGCAGGAGCTGCCGCCATGGCACAAAAATAGCCCAAAGTCTCTGATTCTGGGTCTGCGCCAGGGGGCAAACCAACAAGGTGGGAGAAAAAACCTGCCAATTCGGGGCTCCCAAAAAACCAGATCCACCTGGATTGGTGCAGTTGGAAAAGAAAGGAAAAAAAAAAAAACAACCAACCCCAAAACATTTTCATGCAGAAAAGCAAAAATCACCGGTTTTTTTTATGTTGTAGACAAGGCGCCAGCCTCCCTCCCGGCTCCCCGGCAGACTCGGTGGTGTCACCCCCCGACTCACCCCACCCAACGCGCCCCCCCGCACCTCCCCTCCCTGGCCCTGGTGCGCCGCGCAGAGCGATGCAGCATCCCTGGGGCCGGTTCCGGGGCAAAAGCCCCAGTTCCGCAGGTTTTTTGGTGCCGAGGCGCTGGCTGTCGCTGCCTGGTCTGCGAGTGCGGACACGGTAGAGGGATGGGAGCCCCGCCGCCCGGTAGGTGGTTCCGGTCGCCGGCTGGACTAAAGCGGGCTGAGAGCGGTCACTGCTCATCACCCTAATGAGCGCTGAGAAGGGGGTAACGAAGGGGGTGCTGCCGGCCGGCGGCCGGAGACCGTTCCTGCAGGTGGAAGCCGCGCATGCGCCCCCGGCCACGCCCCCCCGCCCGCCCTCTCGCTTGTGCTGCCCTCCTGTGGCCAAGGTGCGGTACTGCAGCGCCGGCCCCCCATCCCCGGCGGCGGGGCCGCGCCGGGCCGGGACCACCGGGGAGGCGAGCGAGCCCCTTCGGCCGGGGCGGGGTGCCTCCTGCCCGCTGGCCGCCCGGGGCTGGCGGGGCGGGAAGCTTCACACCGCCCGCTGGGGCAGGCTGCCGGGGCGCCGGCGGCGAGACGGGTCTGGGCGGCCCTGGGGAGTTACCCGAGAGCGGAAGGAAGGCAAGCGGGCAAGAAGGCGGACACCCCGCGGGCGCAGACGCCGGGGGCCTCCCCAGCTCGCCAGAGCTCCCCCGGAGTCTCCCCGATCACGCCCCCGCCCGTGCCGCCCGCCACCGCCGTGTCCCCCCCTCGCAGGCGCTGGCCCACGCGCAGCCGCAGCGGCCGCTGCCCCCGAGCTGCGGGAGCCCCCTCCGCCCTCGAAGCTCGGGACCCCAGGGAGCGCTGCGGGGGGGGGGGCGGGCAGTGCGCCCGGCTTATTTCGGGCTTTCGCAAACAAATCTCTACAGATTTTAAGAAGAAAAATGGGGTGCTGCCGCCCGGAGGCCGTTCCTACGGAGGGGAGCAGCGCGTGCGTCGTGACACCGCCCCCGTCCTTCCTCGGCCCCGCCCCCCGGCCTCGGCCCCGCCCCCAGCCTCCCTCGGCCCCGCCCTCCCTCGCCAGCCTCCCTCGGCCACGCCCTCCCTCGGCCACGCCCCCGCCCTCCGACGACCACGCCCCTCGCCCTCCCTTTGCCCCGCCCTCGGTTACGCCCCCGCTCTCCCTCGGCCCCGGCCCCGCCCCCGCCCTCCGACGGACACGCCCCTCGCCCTCCCTCGGCCACGCCCCCGCCCCGCTTTCGCTCGTGCTGCCCCCCCGTGGCCACAGCGCGGTACTGCAGCGTCGGTCACGCACGGGCGGCTGCCGGGCGCCATCTCCGCCGGCGGGGCCGGGCCGGGACCACCGGGGAGGCGAGCGAGCCCCTTCGGCCGGGGCGGGGGTGTCTCCTGCCCGCTGGCCGCCCGAGGCTGACGGGGCGGCAAGCGTCAAACCACCCGCTGCGGCAGGCTGCCGGGGCGCCGGAGGCGAGCCGGGTCCGGGCAGCCTCGGGGAGTTAGCCGCGAGCGGAAGGAAGGCAAGCGGGGAAGAAGGCGGACGCCCCGCGGGCGCAGACGCCGGGCGCCTTCCCAGCTCGCCAGAGCTCCCCCGGAGTCTCCCCGATCACGCCCCCGCCCGTGCCGCCCGCCACCGCCGTATGCCCCCCGCAGGCGCTGGCCCACGCGCAGCCGCAGCGGCCGCTGCCCCCGAGCTGCGGGAGCCCCCTCCTCCCTCGAAGCTCGGGACCCCAGGGAGCGCTGCGGGGGGGGCGGGCAGTGCGCCCGGCTTATTTCGTGCTTTCGCAAACAAATCTCTACAGTTTTTAAGAAGAAAAAGCCGTGTTTTGGTGAATCCCCCCCGCCCTCCAGCCCGTCCTGCCCGGCCGCAGGGCTCCGTCGCCATGGCAACGGCCCCGGCCCCCGCAGGCGCGTCCTTACCATGGCAACCGCGCTGGGGCGCATGCGCGGCAGAATGGGCCGACCACAGCGCGGGCGCCGCTCTCCCATTGGTCGGGTCGCCTCGCCGCGCTTCGATTGGTCGGATCGTCTCGCCGCGCTGCGATTGGCCGGATCGGATCGCCGGGGAGGTGCGCGGTGGGGATTGACGGCGGCGAAGGGCCACTGGAGCTGAGATGCCCCGGAGCGGCGTGGGCGATGGCCAATGGACGCGCGGCGTGGGCGGGCCGTCGGCGGCGGGCCGCGGCGCTCCGGAAGCGGAAGGGGCCCGGGGAAAATGGCGGGCAGGTGGAAGCGGGCGCGGGGCGGCTCTGGGAGAAAGCGGGGCCCGGCGGGCGGGTCGTCGGTCGGGCTGGGTCCGCGGGGCCTCCGCGAGCACGTCGTGGAGCACCCGGAGCGCGTGAAGGTGAGCGGGGGGCGGCGGGGGAAGCTGGCGGGGAGCCGGCGGGGTCCCGAGGCGAGACGGGGGGACCCGAGGGGGGCTCGGGGAGCCTGAGGGGGTCTCAGCGGGGCATTGCGGTGTCGGAGGGGGCTGGCTGGGCCCGGCGTCCCGCGGGGTCCCTTCGGCCTGCAGGGGTTGGGGTGCGCTGTTGGCGATGCCGGGGCAATGAAACCCGGAGCGGCGGCAATTGCGCGGCGGGCGGGCCGAGCTGGTGCCGCCCCGCAGAGACGCGGGGCGGGGCCCTCGGCAGCTCCCCAGCGCTCCCCGAAACTGGCCGTGGGGGCTCGTGGGGGTGCTGGGCCGTGGGGCGGCTGCAGTCCCCCCGCCCCTCGGCATCGGCCAGGGGGGTTTGCAGAGACGGTGAGGAAGCAGAGAGGGGGAGCCGGTTTGGGGGCCCCACCTGGACACCAGGTCTTCTGCTCCTGGGGCTGGCAAAGGGGCTTGTGTGGCTCGTTTTGGGGCTGAGAAGGAGAGGGAGTTGCGTGGCTTTGGTCTCAGGAAGAGGGGCCAAGATGAAATCCGCGCCGGGTGCCCCTCTCTATGTGGTGGGTCTGTCCCGGCCCCGCTCCGGAGGACAGAGGTGGGCTGGGTGTCCCCTGGCTGGTCCCCGCTGTCTGGGTGTGAGAAACAGGCTCATTTCTCGCCTCCTCTTTTCCCAGGGTCACCTTCTGCGTCCCGGGAAGAGACTCCTGCACGGCTGATTCCGTTTGCGGCTCAGGTAATGGCGCGTGTGGGGCTGGGGGAGCCGGGAGACCCATTGGTGAGTTTGGGAATGCTACAGATAGTCCACGTCAAACCTGCAGGAAAGGCAACTTTGCTGCCCGTGCAGGAAAGCTGATGAGGAGGAGCTGCAGTTCACAGAGAGTGCCTCCTTCCTGAGTTGGTGCCTTGGTAGTTGGGAGTGTTTTCCTGTGGGGTATAAGAGTGAACTTTCACCTGGGTAAATTGAGAGTTGCCCGTTACCTTCTTTAGGGTCAGGTGTTTCTCTTCTGTTTGTTCCTACTGATTTCATGGGCAAAGTGGAAACAGCCTTTTCTTTTTCGATGCGTAACTAAATTTTTATTAGGATGTGGTGTCAGTGTAGTTAATTTTTGAGCACCTAGATGCCGGTAGAAATGTAACGAGTGAAACGTGATGGAAACGGGTGTGTCGCTTGATTTTTATTCAACTTTTCTTTTTATTAAGAGTGGTGATGGCACGTTTTTCTGTGGCTCAATGCACGTTCCGTGGAGCCTTCAGTCTAGGACTTCTAAGTACAAAAAGCTTGTCCCTCCGGAGAGGGACTCGTCCTTTGTAGGACTGAGGTGTAGGCTTGGAGGGTCTCTTCAGGGCGTGATCAGAATTAAAGCCAGATTTCACTGAATGGTGCTGCTGTGGGTTCCTTGCTTTCCTTAATGTCCCCACAGCTTCCTCATGGGTGGGAGCTCTGAATCGTAATTGCTTTTCAGTCTCCAACACATTTTTTTCCCCAAGGAGAGGCTACGTTTAAAAGTTAATGAGTTTCCTCTCAAATGTGCCCGTCAATGAAACTGAGTTATGATAAGGAAACCCCCCAAAATGACACAGCTCTTAGAGATCTGGACCGTTTCTGGACACGTGTTCCTCGTGTGCAAATGTCCTCGGGACCCAGGTGGTCTGCACGTCATGCTCTGACAAGACAATATGCTGAGAGAGGGAAAGATACAAGGTCCTGGGGTTGGTGTTTGTTTGTTTTGTGGGGGTTCTTGTGGGTGTGTGTTCACCCTTTCAAAAACAGAGTGCAATGTTGACTGCCGGTGGCAGCCTGCAGAGCTCTCTTGCTGCCTGAGCTCTCCTTGTCTTTTCCCCTCCTCTTTCAGGGCTGTAACTTTCAGCTGGCTAATTTTAGAAGAGCAATTAAGTGACTTGCCTGTGTAATAGTGCTGGTAATTCCAGGAAGGTAAATGCTTGAACCCATAGTGAAAATCTTGACTACGAGTAGAATTTCTGAAGGACGAGCAGCCGTGGCAGCAAGCGAATAGCAAGTTGCGCGTCGCCTGAAATGGCTGCGGGTGAAGCTGAGCCTGGGCGTGCAGCCTGCGCTGGCGGGGACGCGCGGGGGCTCCTCATGAAACCAGCCGGGCGTGCGTGAGTACCCGCAGGGTTGCGCTCTGGTCTGGGAGCGTGCCGTACTTCTGGTGTTGGGAGAGGGAATAGAGCGTGTGCCTGGTAAAGCCAAGGCCAGTCAAAAGCTGGGAGGGACCCTGCGCGGGTTTGCTGGCGCAAGGTCACTTTGAAAAGATCTTGGCCGTTTGGAGAAATGGCCTGGAAAAAACGGGTGCTTTGTTGCAAGGAGGCAGATTAGAAGGACAGGTGGATGGCTGTACCCTTTAGGAAAGATATTCAGCTCGGGACGTATAGGGTGAGGAAACCTTGGCTCTGCGTAGGCTCGAGAAAATGTCCGTAGGCGTCTGTGCCTGTCACCTGCGTGTGCCTGGGAAAGTGTCTCTGGGGAAACTAAAGCTGCCAGGGAGTCAAAAAAATGCCAAGGTCTAGTGGCCCGTATCAACAACTGTGCCAGAGATGGTGCCAAATGCTTTTTCCTCCGCTCGGCGGTAGTCTTCGGAAACCTCCGCGAAAGAAGGAAGCCTTAGGTTGCTGCCCAGCCTCGTGCTAAAGGTTTTTTTTCCCCTCTCTCGGCAGAGTGTCAGGTGCCAGTGTTTCTCCGTGGTCGCCCTTCTCTTGTGCGGTTACAGTGCGGGACAGCTGGAAAGGATCCGGAGTGCTCTGCGAGTACGAGGTAAGTCTGCGGTGGGCGTCTGCTTTTTTCCTAAGGTCCTTGCAGCGTGGACTTTGAAGTTAACATGAAGGCTTTGTCAGCTCTCCTTCTACAGTTTTTTGTACGAAATATTGTAACAGAACAGTAAAAATAATGTGAGGTCTGTTCTGGAGCATGTTACACCCATGCAAGGGTTATTTCCCTGGATTCATTTTCTCTTCCTGAAAGCAGAATCTTCTCTTTCTGTGCGCTTCCTGTTAAGTGATGCCGTGAAAATAATTGTGTACTAAAAGAGGGAGGAAACTGTTTGTAAGATTTCAGATGTTCAGGAGAGGCAGGCTCTGCGTTCCTGATAAAAGCTTTATGCTTTTGAGTCAATAAGTGTTTAGGATATCTTATAGTAGGACTCGAGAAACCTTACTGATATCCTGGCATCTGTCCTAAAGGCAGTCGAGGTCAAAGAAGAGACATGGAGGAACCGGGACAAAGCGGCGTCGCTTCTGCCTGTTTTCCGGGAATTCCCACAAAGCATCAGCAGCCTCGTAACTAGTGGCGGCGACTGCTGCTGTGGTTTTGGTGAGTTGTTGCTTCCATCACGTCCTTTGTCCGTAACGTACCGTGTGTCATTTTGATGTCGGTTGGAAAGAGGTTTTCCAAAATGGAAACCTTTCTCTCAAGCAGTGTCCTTTTATGAAGTTCCCGTCAGAGCGGGTCCTCGGAGGTGAAGCACTGGGCAGTCGAAGTCATGAGCAATGAGACTTTGCGCTGTCTTTGCACTTCTTTGCCGGCCTTGGGTTCTCGATTGTAACAGTGGAGATATCATAGAACCGTGTTCCTCTGCGTGTTCAGCGCGGCCAAAAGCATTCGCCCATCTGCCGGTGTTTTTTGGTAGCCCGATGGATTACAGCCCCGGGGACTTGATTTCCCCCCCCGACCTTCAAAATGAAAACCATTTGGGGAGGGATCTCTTATCTCGACGATTTTTTAATATCATAATTGAAAGGGGCTCTAGTGTAACTAAATCTGCCAGTGAGTCAAAAAAAGCAGGGTTGTCTAAAAGTGCCAAGACCTAGTGGCCCGTATCAACAACTGTGCCAGAGATGATGCCAAACGCTTTTTCCTCCGCTCGGCGGTAGTCTTCGCAAACCTCCGCGAAAGAAGGAAGCCTTAGATTCCTACCCAGCTTTGTGCTAAAAATTTTTCCCCTCTCTCGGCAGAATGTCAAGTGCCAGCATTTCTCCGTGGTCACCCTTTTGTTGTGCTGTGACAGTGGCGGACAGCCGGAAAGGATCCGGAGTGCTCCGCGAGTACGAGGTAGGTCTGCGGTAGGCGTCTGCTTTCTTCCTAAGGTCCTTGTAGCGTGGACTTTGAAGTTAACATGAAGGCTTTGTCAGCTCTCCTTCTATAGTTTTTGTATGAAATATTTTAAGAAAACACTAAAAATAACGTGAGGTCTGTTCTGGAGCGTGTTACACAGCCAAAAGCATTCGCCAATCTGCCAGTCTGTTTTGGTAGCCTGACGGATGGCAACGCCGCAGATTTGATTTCCCCCCGACCCTCAAAAGGAAAACCATTTGCGGGGATCTCTTATCTTGCTGATTTTTCTATGTTAAAGGAAACTTTAAAAAAAAAAAAAAAAAAAAAAAAAAAAAAGAAAGAAAAAGCTAAAATTGTACAATTTCCAAACTGACTCGCGTTGTTTAAACTGCCACTGTGTTGCGTGGAAAGAGGCAAAGCGGTTTTGGCAGAAGATAAACCCCCTTGTGTTCTGGCACTCCTCACCAAGGTGGGAGACTCGGTGCGGCTAGGTTTAAACTCTGAGTGATGCCCAATTCAGCACTATCAGTCCAATCGCGTTTAATATGTATTAAACTATTACGATTTGGATACACTACTAGTGGACTGCACCTTCAGTCTAGTCGTGCTCGTGAACCAGCACGGCCACTCTCGAGTCTTTGGTCGCGTTCAATGAGGAACCGAAACGACCAGCTACTTAAACAGTGCGGTTTATTTAAACAACAGATAGATAGGTTCTTAGGATTGCCGGTGATAAATACACTGTCTGCAAAGCACGTGCAAATGAAAGTGTTATTACATCTATCAAACGCGCGACAAGGTTATAAACGATACGGCCTGGCTATAAATGTAGGAAAGAGATTCTCTAGAGAAATTCCAAGTTTCCCGAGAGAGCACTCGGTATAATCTAAGTCTTACCCGAAGGCGTCCCTGCGGGGGGGGGAGGGGAGGAAGAAAGGCTCAGCCCGTCGATTGATCCGGGAGTCAGTGATGGAATTCTCCTCAACTTGTTCGCGATGGTGTCTTCCCCGGGTATCCCCCCTCTCTCGGGCTATTTTTATACTCTTTGTTATCTTCAAGGTGGAGTTTGAGTGACTTTAGTCATAAATACTTTAATTACGATTGGTGTAAAATTCTCTTGCTTCCCATTTAAAGGTATAGTTTACGAAAAATTCAGGGTGCAGACTCAAGAAGGAGTGGTCGCACCTTGGAGGCGGGTAGCCTTTGGGATGGAGGTGTGTTTTGGTATTATAATGTCGTCATAATGAGCAAAGTTGGCACAAAGGACAGCATTTCATCAAAATTTGACAAAATGTTGTCTCCGAGTGTCGAGCAGGCAGCTAATGGGCAGCTTATCTGTTTCATGGTATCGTCCCATTTCCCGTATCTGCTGTACATCATAAGGTAAAGCCGCGGAATAATTGCATCCCGCCCCGTACCTCATGTAGCTTCACAAGCATCCTTATCAGGGAACCGCGGATGTTGTGTTCTTCATGCCAGCTGCAGCTGTTTTTCTACCTCAGAAGCCTCCTGTTTTTTATACTTTTCCTTAATGTGTGAACAGTGCTGCACTTTTGTATTTTTAGCCAATTTAGTAATTATTCCGCACACTGCCAAATAGCTGTAGCATACTATGCAATTAGCAATTTCTGAGGCGCATTTAAGCAGTTAGGTGTTTGTTCTAAAGGTTTAAAAAGAGAGGCGACTGAATGTTAGCGGGTTTTTCCTGGTATTAGGACAGAGTGCTCTGAGGTACTTTATTTCCGTCTGGCTTTCGGTGGCGCGTTTCCCTGGCAGCCCGGTGGCATCTCTCTCGGGCAGTGCCACTGGACAGATGTCCCTCCTCCTTGTGTAACACCCAAAAAAACCCACAGTCGTTATTACTGTGTATTTTGAAGAGGGGTAGTTTAAGGGTATCAGTTCACAGCTGTGCAAGTTTAAATTAGTGCCAAAGGAAAGTCAAATACCTGTAGAGTATGAGCGTTTTTACTGGATGTATATAAACATAGGCTCCCCTTTTCACCGTGAAGGGCATGACCGAGCTTTGTTCTTTATTGTTCCTTTTGCTCTTCAGGGTTTGACCCATCCCTCTCGGCTGTGTTGACCCCGCGAGTGGGGTGAGCGGGCAGCGGCGACGGCCGCAGCAGCAGCGCGAGGGCTGTAGGTGCAGCGGTGGGTCCATCAGCGTGGATTCTGGTTACGGCCCAGCCCGGTCCTGCCGCCCCACACGCAGGGTGAAGGATCTCCCTGCGGCCGCGCTGGGAGGAAGGGGCCAGGCGTTTCCCAACACCAGAGAGAGGAGGTGTGCACGAATAAAAAGGGCTGTGTGTGTCTGTGGGGGCGACGACATCATTTGGGGCACCCCAGCGTCACCGAGGGGGCGATGATGCGGCAGAGGAGCAGGTGAGCGGGGGGTTGAGGGTCATGCAGGGTTCGCCCCCGCCCCCAGAAGAGGCGGGTCACAACCCCAAAATGTGTGCAAATTCATGGGGGTGGATTAAAAAAGGTTAAAACCTCTAAATATGGGCGTGAGGCATTGAAATAGAGTCAAGTCTCTCAGTTTGATATATTTTGATAAATAATATTAATGTATGTATATAGAAGGGGCTAAAAATAAAACCCTGTATCTCTAAGCATTCAGTGGTTCTATGTTATAGAAAGGGTTTTAGAATATAAAAAGATGAAAAAAAGATTTATCTATAAGAAGGTATTAAAGTGTCAAAATATATGTCTAACTCCCTGTTCTATACAATAAGTGTTAACACAGTAGTCTAAATATGTCTGAGTCTAAACAGATGTTCTATATAAGTGTAAATAGATAATATATATTCCCTAAATGGATCTATCTACATGTGAATAGATACATTACTGTAAATGTCTATGCTCTGTAAGGTTTTTTAAATGGGAAGAAAGCCTGTTTATAGAAAGGATTTAAAACCTCTCTCTCGCCTTTATCTCTCTTGAAGACATAAAAGCGCTTTCCAAAACTGCCCCTTCCCCCTTTTCCCCTCCCAGTTTGTGGCCGATTGCCCTGAACGGGGACTTTCCCCCACGGGACCGCGCGCACTGAGCAGGAGCTGCCGCCATGGCACAAAAATAGCCCAAAGTCTCTGATTCTGGGTCTGCGCCAGGGGGCAAACCAACAAGGTGGGAGAAAAAACCTGCCAATTCGGGGCTCCCAAAAACCAGATCCACCTGGATTGGTGCAGTTGGAAAAGAAAGGAAAAAAAAAAAACAACCAACCCCAAAACATTTTCATGCAGAAAAGCAAAAATCACCGGTTTTTTTTATGTTGTAGACAAGGCGCCAGCCTCCCTTCCGGCTCCCCGGCAGACTCGGTGGTGTCACCCCCGACTCACCCCCACCCACGCGCCCCCCCGCACCTCCCCTCCCTGGCCCTGGTGCGCCGCGCAGAGCGATGCAGCATCCCTGGGGCCGGTTCCGGGGCAAAAGCCCCAGTTCCGCAGGTTTTTTGGTGCCGAGGCGCTGGCTGTCGCTGCCTGGTCTGCGAGTGCGGACACGGTAGAGGGATGGGAGCCCCGCCGCCCGGTAGGTGGTTCCGGTCGCCGGCTGGACTAAAGCGGGCTGAGAGCGGTCACTGCTCATCACCCTAATGAGCGCTGAGAAGGGGGTAACGAAGGGGGTGCTGCCGGCCGGCGGCCGGAGACCGTTCCTGCAGGTGGAAGCCGCGCATGCGCCCCCGGCCACGCCCCCCCGCCCGCCCTCTCGCTTGTGCTGCCCTCCTGTGGCCAAGGTGCGGTACTGCAGCGCCGGCCCCCCATCCCCGGCGGCGGGGCCGCGCCGGGCCGGGACCACCGGGGAGGCGAGCGAGCCCCTTCGGCCGGGGCGGGGTGCCTCCTGCCCGCTGGCCGCCCGGGGCTGGCGGGGCGGGAAGCTTCACACCGCCCGCTGGGGCAGGCTGCCGGGGCGCCGGCGGCGAGACGGGTCTGGGCGGCCCTGGGGAGTTACCCGAGAGCGGAAGGAAGGCAAGCGGGCAAGAAGGCGGACACCCCGCGGGCGCAGACGCCGGGGGCCTCCCCAGCTCGCCAGAGCTCCCCCGGAGTCTCCCCGATCACGCCCCCGCCCGTGCCGCCCGCCACCGCCGTGTCCCCCCTCGCAGGCGCTGGCCCACGCGCAGCCGCAGCGGCCGCTGCCCCCGAGCTGCGGGAGCCCCCTCCGCCCTCGAAGCTCGGGACCCCAGGGAGCGCTGCGGGGGGGGGGGCGGGCAGTGCGCCCGGCTTATTTCGGGCTTTCGCAAACAAATCTCTACAGATTTTAAGAAGAAAAATGGGGTGCTGCCGCGCGGAGGCCGTTCCTACGGGTGGGGAGCAGCGCGTGCGTCGTGACACCGCCCCCGTCCTTCCTCGGCCCCGCCCCCCGGCCTCGGCCCCGCCCCCAGCCTCCCTCGGCCCCGCCCCCCCCAGCCTCCCTCGGCCACGCCCTCCCTCGGCCACGCCCCCCGCCCTCCGACGACCACGCCCCTCGCCCTCCCTTGGCCCCGCCCTCGGTTACGCCCCCGCTCTCCCTCGGCCCCGGCCCCGCCCCCGCCCTCCGACGGACACGCCCCTCGCCCTCCCTCGGCCACGCCCCCGCCCCGCTTTCGCTCGTGCTGCCCCCCCGTGGCCACAGCGCGGTACTGCAGCGTCGGTCACGCACGGGCGGCTGCCGGGCGCCATCTCCGCCGGCGGGGCCGGGCCGGGACCACCGGGGAGGCGAGCGAGCCCCTTCGGCCGGGGCGGGGGTGTCTCCTGCCCGCTGGCCGCCCGAGGCTGACGGGGCGGCAAGCGTCAAACCACCCGCTGCGGCAGGCTGCCGGGGCGCCGGAGGCGAGCCGGGTCCGGGCAGCCTCGGGGAGTTAGCCGCGAGCGGAAGGAAGGCAAGCGGGGAAGAAGGCGGACGCCCCGCGGGCGCAGACGCCGGGCGCCTTCCCAGCTCGCCAGAGCTCCCCCGGAGTCTCCCCGATCACGCCCCCGCCCGTGCCGCCCGCCACCGCCGTATGCCCCCCGCAGGCGCTGGCCCACGCGCAGCCGCAGCGGCCGCTGCCCCCGAGCTGCGGGAGCCCCCTCCTCCCTCGAAGCTCGGGACCCCAGGGAGCGCTGCGGGGGGGGCGGGCAGTGCGCCCGGCTTATTTCGTGCTTTCGCAAACAAATCTCTACAGTTTTTAAGAAGAAAAAGCCGTGTTTTGGTGAATCCCCCCCGCCCTCCAGCCCGTCCTGCCCGGCCGCAGGGCTCCGTCGCCATGGCAACGGCCCCGGCCCCCGCAGGCGCGTCCTTACCATGGCAACCGCGCTGGGGCGCATGCGCGGCAGAATGGGCCGACCACAGCGCGGGCGCCGCTCTCCCATTGGTCGGGTCGCCTCGCCGCGCTTCGATTGGTCGGATCGTCTCGCCGCGCTGCGATTGGCCGGATCGGATCGCCGGGGAGGTGCGCGGTGGGGATTGACGGCGGCGAAGGGCCACTGGAGCTGAGATGCCCCGGAGCGGCGTGGGCGATGGCCAATGGACGCGCGGCGTGGGCGGGCCGTCGGCGGCGGGCCGCGGCGCTCCGGAAGCGGAAGGGGCCCGGGGAAAATGGCGGGCAGGTGGAAGCGGGCGCGGGGCGGCTCTGGGAGAAAGCGGGGCCCGGCGGGCGGGTCGTCGGTCGGGCTGGGTCCGCGGGGCCTCCGCGAGCACGTCGTGGAGCACCCGGAGCGCGTGAAGGTGAGCGGGGGGCGGCGGGGGAAGCTGGCGGGGAGCCGGCGGGGTCCCGAGGCGAGACGGGGGGACCCGAGGGGGGCTCGGGGAGCCTGAGGGGGTCTCAGCGGGGCATTGCGGTGTCGGAGGGGGCTGGCTGGGCCCGGCGTCCCCGCGGGGTCCCTTCGGCCTGCAGGGGTTGGGGTGCGCTGTTGGCGATGCCGGGGCAATGAAACCCGGAGCGGCGGCAATTGCGCGGCGGGCGGGCCGAGCTGGTGCCGCCCCGCAGAGACGCGGGGCGGGGCCCTCGGCAGCTCCCCAGCGCTCCCCGAAACTGGCCGTGGGGGCTCGTGGGGGTGCTGGGCCGTGGGGCGGCTGCAGTCCCCCCGCCCCTCGGCATCGGCCAGGGGGGTTGCAGAGACGGTGAGGAAGCAGAGAGGGGGAGCCGGTTTGGGGCCCCACCTGGACACCAGGTCTTCTGCTCCTGGGGCTGGCAAAGGGGCTTGTGTGGCTCGTTTTGGGGCTGAGAAGGAGAGGGAGTTGCGTGGCTTTGGTCTCAGGAAGAGGGGCCAAGATGAAATCCGCGCCGGGTGCCCCTCTCTATGTGGTGGGTCTGTCCCGGCCCCGCTCCGGAGGACAGAGGTGGGCTGGGTGTCCCCTGGCTGGTCCCCGCTGTCTGGGTGTGAGAAACAGGCTCATTTCTCGCCTCCTCTTTTCCCAGGGTCACCTTCTGCGTCCCGGGAAGAGACTCCTGCACGGCTGATTCCGTTTGCGGCTCAGGTAATGGCGCGTGTGGGGCTGGGGGAGCCGGGAGACCCATTGGTGAGTTTGGGAATGCTACAGATAGTCCACGTCAAACCTGCAGGAAAGGCAACTTTGCTGCCCGTGCAGGAAAGCTGATGAGGAGGAGCTGCAGTTCACAGAGAGTGCCTCCTTCCTGAGTTGGTGCCTTGGTAGTTGGGAGTGTTTTCCTGTGGGGTATAAGAGTGAACTTTCACCTTGGGTAAATTGAGAGTTGCCCGTTACCTTCTTTAGGGTCAGGTGTTTCTCTTCTGTTTGTTCCTACTGATTTCATGGGCAAAGTGGAAACAGCCTTTTCTTTTTCGATGCGTAACTAAATTTTTATTAGGATGTGGTGTCAGTGTAGTTAATTTTTTGAGCACCTAGATGCAGGTAGAAATGTAACGAGTGAAACGTGATGGAAACGGGTGTGTCGCTTGATTTTTATTCAACTTTTCTTTTTATTAAGAGTGGTGATGGCACGTTTTTCTGTGGCTCAATGCACGTTCCGTGGAGCCTTCAGTCTAGGAGTTCTAAGTACAAAAAGCTTGTCCCTCCGGAGAGGGACTCGTCCTTTGTAGGACTGAGGTGTAGGCTTGGAGGGTCTCTTCAGGGCGTGATCAGAATTAAAGCCAGATTTCACTGAATGGTGCTGCTGTGGGTTCCTTGCTTTCCTTAATGTCCCCACAGCTTCCTCATGGGTGGGAGCTCTGAATCGTAATTGCTTTTCAGTCTCCAACACATTTTTTTCCCCAAGGAGAGGCTACGTTTAAAAGTTAATGAGTTTCCTCTCAAATGTGCCCGTCAATGAAACTGAGTTATGATAAGGAAACCCCCCAAAATGACACAGCTCTTAGAGATCTGGACCGTTTCTGGACACGTG
This sequence comes from Fratercula arctica, assembly GCA_947846985.1. Classification (NCBI taxonomy): domain Eukaryota; kingdom Metazoa; phylum Chordata; class Aves; order Charadriiformes; family Alcidae; genus Fratercula; species Fratercula arctica. The sequence continues at coordinate 4,179,119 of CANTUZ010000027.1, forward strand.
TTCCTCGTGTGCAAATGTCCTCGGGACCCAGGTGGTCTGCACGTCATGCTCTGACAAGACAATATGCTGAGAGAGGGAAAGATACAAGGTCCTGGGGTTGGTGTTTGTTTGTTTTGTGGGGGTTCTTGTGGGTGTGTGTTCACCCTTTCAAAAAACAGAGTGCAATGTTGACTGCCGGTGGCAGCCTGCAGAGCTCTCTTGCTGCCTGAGCTCTCCTTGTCTTTTCCCCTCCTCTTTCAGGGCTGTAACTTTCAGCTGGCTAATTTTAGAAGAGCAATTAAGTGACTTGCCTGTGTAATAGTGCTGGTAATTCCAGGAAGGTAAATGCTTGAACCCATAGTGAAAATCTTGACTACGAGTAGAATTTCTGAAGGACGAGCAGCCGTGGCAGCAAGCGAATAGCAAGTTGCGCGTCGCCTGAAATGGCTGCGGGTGAAGCTGAGCCTGGGCGTGCAGCCTGCGCTGGCGGGGACGCGCGGGGGCTCCTCATGAAACCAGCCGGGCGTGCGTGAGTACCCGCAGGGTTGCGCTCTGGTCTGGGAGCGTGCCGTACTTCTGGTGTTGGGAGAGGGAATAGAGCGTGTGCCTGGTAAAGCCAAGGCCAGTCAAAAGCTGGGAGGGACCCTGCGCGGGTTTGCTGGCGTAAGGTCACTTTGAAAAGATCTTGGCCGTTTGGAGAAATGGCCTGGAAAAAACGGGTGCTTTGTTGCAAGGAGGCAGATTAGAAGGACAGGTGGATGGCTGTACCCTTTAGGAAAGATATTCAGCTCGGGACGTATAGGGTGAGGAAACCTTGGCTCTGCGTAGGCTCGAGAAAATGTCCGTAGGCGTCTGTGCCTGTCACCTGCGTGTGCCTGGGAAAGTGTCTCTGGGGAAACTAAAGCTGCCAGGGAGTCAAAAAAATGCCAAGGTCTAGTGGCCCGTATCAACAACTGTGCCAGAGATGGTGCCAAATGCTTTTTTCCTCCGCTCGGCGGTAGTCTTCGGAAACCTCCGCGAAAGAAGGAAGCCTTAGGTTGCTGCCCAGCCTCGTGCTAAAGGTTTTTTTTTCCCCTCTCTCGGCAGAGTGTCAGGTGCCAGTGTTTCTCCGTGGTCGCCCTTCTCTTGTGCGGTTACAGTGCGGGACAGCTGGAAAGGATCCGGAGTGCTCTGCGAGTACGAGGTAAGTCTGCGGTGGGCGTCTGCTTTTTTCCTAAGGTCCTTGCAGCGTGGACTTTGAAGTTAACATGAAGGCTTTGTCAGCTCTCCTTCTACAGTTTTTTGTACGAAATATTGTAACAGAACAGTAAAAATAATGTGAGGTCTGTTCTGGAGCATGTTACACCCATGCAAGGGTTATTTCCCTGGATTCATTTTCTCTTCCTGAAAGCAGAATCTTCTCTTTCTGTGCGCTTCCTGTTAAGTGATGCCGTGAAAATAATTGTGTACTAAAAGAGGGAGGAAACTGTTTGTAAGATTTCAGATGTTCAGGAGAGGCAGGCTCTGCGTTCCTGATAAAAGCTTTATGCTTTTGAGTCAATAAGTGTTTAGGATATCTTATAGTAGGACTCGAGAAACCTTACTGATATCCTGGCATCTGTCCTAAAGGCAGTCGAGGTCAAAGAAGAGACATGGAGGAACCGGGACAAAGCGGCGTCGCTTCTGCCTGTTTTCCGGGAATTCCCACAAAGCATCAGCAGCCTCGTAACTAGTGGCGGCGACTGCTGCTGTGGTTTTGGTGAGTTGTTGCTTCCATCACGTCCTTTGTCCGTAACGTACCGTGTGTCATTTTGATGTCGGTTGGAAAGAGGTTTTCCAAAATGGAAACCTTTCTCTCAAGCAGTGTCCTTTTATGAAGTTCCCGTCAGAGCGGGTCCTCGGAGGTGAAGCACTGGGCAGTCGAAGTCATGAGCAATGAGACTTTGCGCTGTCTTTGCACTTCTTTGCCGGCCTTGGGTTCTCGATTGTAACAGTGGAGATATCATAGAACCGTGTTCCTCTGCGTGTTCAGCGCGGCCAAAAGCATTCGCCCATCTGCCGGTGTTTTTTGGTAGCCCGATGGATTACAGCCCCGGGGACTTGATTTCCCCCCCCGACCTTCAAAATGAAAACCATTTGGGGAGGGATCTCTTATCTCGACGATTTTTTAATATCATAATTGAAAGGGGCTCTAGTGTAACTAAATCTGCCAGTGAGTCAAAAAAAGCAGGGTTGTCTAAAAGTGCCAAGACCTAGTGGCCCGTATCAACAACTGTGCCAGAGATGATGCCAAACGCTTTTTCCTCCGCTCGGCGGTAGTCTTCGCAAACCTCCGCGAAAGAAGGAAGCCTTAGATTCCTACCCAGCTTTGTGCTAAAAATTTTTCCCCCTCTCTCGGCAGAATGTCAAGTGCCAGCATTCTCCGTGGTCACCCTTTTGTTGTGCTGTGACAGTGGCGGACAGCCGGAAAGGATCCGGAGTGCTCCGCGAGTACGAGGTAGGTCTGCGGTAGGCGTCTGCTTTCTTCCTAAGGTCCTTGTAGCGTGGACTTTGAAGTTAACATGAAGGCTTTGTCAGCTCTCCTTCTATAGTTTTTGTATGAAATATTTTAAGAAAACACTAAAAATAACGTGAGGTCTGTTCTGGAGCGTGTTACACAGCCAAAAGCATTCGCCAATCTGCCAGTCTGTTTTGGTAGCCTGACGGATGGCAACGCCGCAGATTTGATTTCCCCCCGACCCTCAAAAGGAAAACCATTTGCGGGGATCTCTTATCTTGCTGATTTTTCTATGTTAAAGGAAACTTTAAAAAAAAAAAAAAAAAAAAAAAAAAAAAGAAAGAAAAAGCTAAAATTGTACAATTTCCAAACTGACTCGCGTTGTTTAAACTGCCACTGTGTTGCGTGGAAAGAGGCAAAGCGGTTTTGGCAGAAGATAAACCCCCTTGTGTTCTGGCACTCCTCACCAAGGTGGGAGACTCGGTGCGGCTAGGTTTAAACTCTGAGTGATGCCCAATTCAGCACTATCAGTCCAATCGCGTTTAATATGTATTAAACTATTACGATTTGGATACACTACTAGTGGACTGCACCTTCAGTCTAGTCGTGCTCGTGAACCAGCACGGCCACTCTCGAGTCTTTGGTCGCGTTCAATGAGGAACCGAAACGACCAGCTACTTAAACAGTGCGGTTTATTTAAACAACAGATAGATAGGTTCTTAGGATTGCCGGTGATAAATACACTGTCTGCAAAGCACGTGCAAATGAAAGTGTTATTACATCCTATCAAACGCGCGACAAGGTTATAAACGATACGGCCTGGCTATAAATGTAGGAAAGAGATTCTCTAGAGAAATTTCCAAGTTTCCCGAGAGAGCACTCGGTATAATCTAAGTCTTACCCGAAGGCGTCCCTGCGGGGGGGGGAGGGGAGGAAGAAAGGCTCAGCCCGTCGATTGATCCCGGGAGTCAGTGATGGAATTCTCCTCAACTTGTTCGCGATGGTGTCTTCCCCGGGTATCCCCCCTCTCTCGGGCTATTTTTATACTCTTTGTTATCTTCAAGGTGGAGTTTGAGTGACTTTAGTCATAAATACTTTAATTACGATTGGTGTAAAATTCTCTTGCTTCCCATTTAAAGGTATAGTTTACGAAAAATTCAGGGTGCAGACTCAAGAAGGAGTGGTCGCACCTTGGAGGCGGGTAGCCTTTGGGATGGAGGTGTGTTTTGGTATTATAATGTCGTCATAATGAGCAAAGTTGGCACAAAGGACAGCATTTCATCAAAATTTGACAAAATGTTGTCTCCGAGTGTCGAGCAGGCAGCTAATGGGCAGCTTATCTGTTTCATGGTATCGTCCCATTCCCGTATCTGCTGTACATCATAAGGTAAAGCCGCGGAATAATTGCATCCCGCCCCGTACCTCATGTAGCTTCACAAGCATCCTTATCAGGGAACCGCGGATGTTGTGTTCTTCATGCCAGCTGCAGCTGTTTTCTACCTCAGAAGCCTCCTGTTTTTTATACTTTTCCTTAATGTGTGAACAGTGCTGCACTTTTGTATTTTTAGCCAATTTAGTAATTATTCCGCACACTGCCAAATAGCTGTAGCATACTATGCAATTAGCAATTTCTGAGGCGCATTTAAGCAGTTAGGTGTTTGTTCTAAAGGTTTAAAAAGAGAGGCGACTGAATGTTAGCGGGTTTTTCCTGGTATTAGGACAGAGTGCTCTGAGGTACTTTATTTCCGTCTGGCTTTCGGTGGCGCGTTTCCCTGGCAGCCCGGTGGCATCTCTCTCGGGCAGTGCCACTGGACAGATGTCCCTCCTCCTTGTGTAACACCCAAAAAAAACCCACAGTCGTTATTACTGTGTATTTTGAAGAGGGGTAGTTTAAGGGTATCAGTTCACAGCTGTGCAAGTTTAAATTAGTGCCAAAGGAAAGTCAAATACCTGTAGAGTATGAGCGTTTTTACTGGATGTATATAAACATAGGCTCCCCTTTTCACCGTGAAGGGCATGACCGAGCTTTGTTCTTTATTGTTCCTTTTGCTCTTCAGGGTTTGACCCATCCCTCTCGGCTGTGTTGACCCCGCGAGTGGGGTGAGCGGCAGCGGCGACGGCCGCAGCAGCAGCGCGAGGGCTGTAGGTGCAGCGGTGGGTCCATCAGCGTGGATTCTGGTTACGGCCCAGCCCGGTCCTGCCGCCCCACACGCAGGGTGAAGGATCTCCCTGCGGCCGCGCTGGGAGGAAGGGGCCAGGCGTTTCCCAACACCAGAGAGAGGAGGTGTGCACGAATAAAAAGGGCTGTGTGTGTCTGTGGGGGCGACGACATCATTTGGGGCACCCCAGCGTCACCGAGGGGGCGATGATGCGGCAGAGGAGCAGGTGAGCGGGGGGTTGAGGGTCATGCAGGGTTCGCCCCCGCCCCCAGAAGAGGCGGGTCACAACCCCAAAATGTGTGCAAATTCATGGGGGTGGATTAAAAAAGGTTTAAAACCTCTAAATATGGGCGTGAGGCATTGAAATAGAGTCAAGTCTCTCAGTTTGATATATTTTGATAAATAATATTAATGTATGTATATAGAAGGGGCTAAAAATAAAACCCTGTATCTCTAAGCATTCAGTGGTTCTATGTTATAGAAAGGGTTTTAGAATATAAAAAGATGAAAAAAAGATTTATCTATAAGAAGGTATTAAAGTGTCAAAATATATGTCTAACTCCCTGTTCTATACAATAAGTGTTAACACAGTAGTCTAAATATGTCTGAGTCTAAACAGATGTTCTATATAAGTGTAAATAGATAATATATATTCCCTAAATGGATCTATCTACATGTGAATAGATACATTACTGTAAATGTCTATGCTCTGTAAGGTTTTTTAAATGGGAAGAAAGCCTGTTTATAGAAAGGATTTAAAACCTCTCTCTCGCCTTTATCTCTCTTGAAGACATAAAAGCGCTTTCCAAAACTGCCCCTTCCCCCTTTTCCCCTCCCAGTTTGTGGCCGATTGCCCTGAACGGGGACTTTCCCCCACGGGACCGCGCGCACTGAGCAGGAGCTGCCGCCATGGCACAAAAATAGCCCAAAGTCTCTGATTCTGGGTCTGCGCCAGGGGGCAAACCAACAAGGTGGGAGAAAAAACCTGCCAATTCGGGGCTCCCAAAAACCAGATCCACCTGGATTGGTGCAGTTGGAAAAGAAAGGAAAAAAAAAAAACAACCAACCCCAAAACATTTTCATGCAGAAAAGCAAAAATCACCGGTTTTTTTTATGTTGTAGACAAGGCGCCAGCCTCCCTTCCGGCTCCCCGGCAGACTCGGTGGTGTCACCCCCCGACTCACCCCACCCACGCGCCCCCCCGCACCTCCCCTCCCTGGCCCTGGTGCGCCGCGCAGAGCGATGCAGCATCCCTGGGGCCGGTTCCGGGGCAAAAGCCCCAGTTCCGCAGGTTTTTTGGTGCCGAGGCGCTGGCTGTCGCTGCCTGGTCTGCGAGTGCGGACACGGTAGAGGGATGGGAGCCCCGCCGCCCGGTAGGTGGTTCCGGTCGCCGGCTGGACTAAAGCGGGCTGAGAGCGGTCACTGCTCATCACCCTAATGAGCGCTGAGAAGGGGGTAACGAAGGGGGTGCTGCCGGCCGGCGGCCGGAGACCGTTCCTGCAGGTGGAAGCCGCGCATGCGCCCCCGGCCACGCCCCCCCGCCCGCCCTCTCGCTTGTGCTGCCCTCCTGTGGCCAAGGTGCGGTACTGCAGCGCCGGCCCCCCCATCCCCGGCGGCGGGGCCGCGCCGGGCCGGGACCACCGGGGAGGCGAGCGAGCCCCTTCGGCCGGGGCGGGGTGCCTCCTGCCCGCTGGCCGCCCGGGGCTGGCGGGGCGGGAAGCTTCACACCGCCCGCTGGGGCAGGCTGCCGGGGCGCCGGCGGCGAGACGGGTCTGGGCGGCCCTGGGGAGTTACCCGAGAGCGGAAGGAAGGCAAGCGGGCAAGAAGGCGGACACCCCGCGGGCGCAGACGCCGGGGGCCTCCCCAGCTCGCCAGAGCTCCCCCGGAGTCTCCCCGATCACGCCCCCGCCCGTGCCGCCCGCCACCGCCGTGTCCCCCCTCGCAGGCGCTGGCCCACGCGCAGCCGCAGCGGCCGCTGCCCCCGAGCTGCGGGAGCCCCCTCCGCCCTCGAAGCTCGGGACCCCAGGGAGCGCTGCGGGGGGGGGGGCGGGCAGTGCGCCCGGCTTATTTCGGGCTTTCGCAAACAAATCTCTACAGATTTTAAGAAGAAAAATGGGGTGCTGCCGCGCGGAGGCCGTTCCTACGGGTGGGGAGCAGCGCGTGCGTCGTGACACCGCCCCCGTCCTTCCTCGGCCCCGCCCCCCCGGCCTCGGCCCCGCCCCCAGCCTCCTCGGCCACGCCCTCCCTCGGCCCCGCCCCCCAGCCTCCCTCGGCCACGCCCTCCCTCGGCCACGCCCCCCGCCCTCCGACGACCACGCCCCCTCGCCCTCCCTTGGCCCCGCCCTCGGTTACGCCCCCGCTCTCCCTCGGCCCCGGCCCCGCCCCCGCCCTCCGACGGACACGCCCCTCGCCCTCCCTCGGCCACGCCCCCGCCCCGCTTTCGCTCGTGCTGCCCCCCCGTGGCCACAGCGCGGTACTGCAGCGTCGGTCACGCACGGGCGGCTGCCGGGCGCCATCTCCGCCGGCGGGGCCGGGCCGGGACCACCGGGGAGGCGAGCGAGCCCCTTCGGCCGGGGCGGGGGTGTCTCCTGCCCGCTGGCCGCCCGAGGCTGACGGGGCGGCAAGCGTCAAACCACCCGCTGCGGCAGGCTGCCGGGGCGCCGGAGGCGAGCCGGGTCCGGGCAGCCTCGGGGAGTTAGCCGCGAGCGGAAGGAAGGCAAGCGGGGAAGAAGGCGGACGCCCCGCGGGCGCAGACGCCGGGCGCCTTCCCAGCTCGCCAGAGCTCCCCCGGAGTCTCCCCGATCACGCCCCCGCCCGTGCCGCCCGCCACCGCCGTATGCCCCCCGCAGGCGCTGGCCCACGCGCAGCCGCAGCGGCCGCTGCCCCCGAGCTGCGGGAGCCCCCTCCTCCCTCGAAGCTCGGGACCCCAGGGAGCGCTGCGGGGGGGGCGGGCAGTGCGCCCGGCTTATTTCGTGCTTTCGCAAACAAATCTCTACAGTTTTTAAGAAGAAAAAGCCGTGTTTTGGTGAATCCCCCCCGCCCTCCAGCCCGTCCTGCCCGGCCGCAGGGCTCCGTCGCCATGGCAACGGCCCCGGCCCCCGCAGGCGCGTCCTTACCATGGCAACCGCGCTGGGGCGCATGCGCGGCAGAATGGGCCGACCACAGCGCGGGCGCCGCTCTCCCATTGGTCGGGTCGCCTCGCCGCGCTTCGATTGGTCGGATCGTCTCGCCGCGCTGCGATTGGCCGGATCGGATCGCCGGGGAGGTGCGCGGTGGGGATTGACGGCGGCGAAGGGCCACTGGAGCTGAGATGCCCCGGAGCGGCGTGGGCGATGGCCAATGGACGCGCGGCGTGGGCGGGCCGTCGGCGGCGGGCCGCGGCGCTCCGGAAGCGGAAGGGGCCCGGGGAAAATGGCGGGCAGGTGGAAGCGGGCGCGGGGCGGCTCTGGGAGAAAGCGGGGCCCGGCGGGCGGGTCGTCGGTCGGGCTGGGTCCGCGGGGCCTCCGCGAGCACGTCGTGGAGCACCCGGAGCGCGTGAAGGTGAGCGGGGGGCGGCGGGGGAAGCTGGCGGGGAGCCGGCGGGGTCCCGAGGCGAGACGGGGGGACCCGAGGGGGGCTCGGGGAGCCTGAGGGGGTCTCAGCGGGGCATTGCGGTGTCGGAGGGGGCTGGCTGGGCCCGGCGTCCCGCGGGGTCCCTTCGGCCTGCAGGGGTTGGGGTGCGCTGTTGGCGATGCCGGGGCAATGAAACCCGGAGCGGCGGCAATTGCGCGGCGGGCGGGCCGAGCTGGTGCCGCCCCGCAGAGACGCGGGGCGGGGCCCTCGGCAGCTCCCCAGCGCTCCCCGAAACTGGCCGTGGGGGCTCGTGGGGGTGCTGGGCCGTGGGGCGGCTGCAGTCCCCCCGCCCCTCGGCATCGGCCAGGGGGGTTGCAGAGACGGTGAGGAAGCAGAGAGGGGGAGCCGGTTTGGGGCCCCACCTGGACACCAGGTCTTCTGCTCCTGGGGCTGGCAAAGGGCTTGTGTGGCTCGTTTTGGGGCTGAGAAGGAGAGGGAGTTGCGTGGCTTTGGTCTCAGGAAGAGGGGCCAAGATGAAATCCGCGCCGGGTGCCCCTCTCTATGTGGTGGGTCTGTCCCGGCCCCGCTCCGGAGGACAGAGGTGGGCTGGGTGTCCCCTGGCTGGTCCCCGCTGTCTGGGTGTGAGAAACAGGCTCATTTCTCGCCTCCTCTTTTCCCAGGGTCACCTTCTGCGTCCCGGGAAGAGACTCCTGCACGGCTGATTCCGTTTGCGGCTCAGGTAATGGCGCGTGTGGGGCTGGGGGAGCCGGGAGACCCATTGGTGAGTTTGGGAATGCTACAGATAGTCCACGTCAAACCTGCAGGAAAGGCAACTTTGCTGCCCGTGCAGGAAAGCTGATGAGGAGGAGCTGCAGTTCACAGAGAGTGCCTCCTTCCTGAGTTGGTGCCTTGGTAGTTGGGAGTGTTTTCCTGTGGGGTATAAGAGTGAACTTTCACCTGGGTAAATTGAGAGTTGCCCGTTACCTTCTTTAGGGTCAGGTGTTTCTCTTCTGTTTGTTCCTACTGATTTCATGGGCAAAGTGGAAACAGCCTTTTCTTTTTCGATGCGTAACTAAATTTTTATTAGGATGTGGTGTCAGTGTAGTTAATTTTTGAGCACCTAGATGCCGGTAGAAATGTAACGAGTGAAACGTGATGGAAACGGGTGTGTCGCTTGATTTTTATTCAACTTTTCTTTTTATTAAGAGTGGTGATGGCACGTTTTTCTGTGGCTCAATGCACGTTCCGTGGAGCCTTCAGTCTAGGACGTTCTAAGTACAAAAAGCTTGTCCCTCCGGAGAGGGACTCGTCCTTTGTAGGACTGAGGTGTAGGCTTGGAGGGTCTCTTCAGGGCGTGATCAGAATTAAAGCCAGATTTCACTGAATGGTGCTGCTGTGGGTTCCTTGCTTTCCTTAATGTCCCCACAGCTTCCTCATGGGTGGGAGCTCTGAATCGTAATTGCTTTTCAGTCTCCAACACATTTTTTTCCCCAAGGAGAGGCTACGTTTAAAAGTTAATGAGTTTCCTCTCAAATGTGCCCGTCAATGAAACTGAGTTATGATAAGGAAACCCCCCAAAATGACACAGCTCTTAGAGATCTGGACCGTTTCTGGACACGTGTTCCTCGTGTGCAAATGTCCTCGGGACCCAGGTGGTCTGCACGTCATGCTCTGACAAGACAATATGCTGAGAGAGGGAAAGATACAAGGTCCTGGGGTTGGTGTTTGTTTGTTTTGTGGGGGTTCTTGTGGGTGTGTGTTCACCCTTTCAAAAACAGAGTGCAATGTTGACTGCCGGTGGCAGCCTGCAGAGCTCTCTTGCTGCCTGAGCTCTCCTTGTCTTTTCCCCTCCTCTTTCAGGGCTGTAACTTTCAGCTGGCTAATTTTAGAAGAGCAATTAAGTGACTTGCCTGTGTAATAGTGCTGGTAATTCCAGGAAGGTAAATGCTTGAACCCATAGTGAAAATCTTGACTACGAGTAGAATTTCTGAAGGACGAGCAGCCGTGGCAGCAAGCGAATAGCAAGTTGCGCGTCGCCTGAAATGGCTGCGGGTGAAGCTGAGCCTGGGCGTGCAGCCTGCGCTGGCGGGGACGCGCGGGGGCTCCTCATGAAAACCAGCCGGGCGTGCGTGAGTACCCGCAGGGTTGCGCTCTGGTCTGGGAGCGTGCCGTACTTCTGGTGTTGGGAGAGGGAATAGAGCGTGTGCCTGGTAAAGCCAAGGCCAGTCAAAAGCTGGGAGGGACCCTGCGCGGGTTTGCTGGCGTAAGGTCACTTTGAAAAGATCTTGGCCGTTTGGAGAAATGGCCTGGAAAAAACGGGTGCTTTGTTGCAAGGAGGCAGATTAGAAGGACAGGTGGATGGCTGTACCCTTTAGGAAAGATATTCAGCTCGGGACGTATAGGGTGAGGAAACCTTGGCTCTGCGTAGGCTCGAGAAAATGTCCGTAGGCGTCTGTGCCTGTCACCTGCGTGTGCCTGGGAAAGTGTCTCTGGGGAAACTAAAGCTGCCAGGGAGTCAAAAAAATGCCAAGGTCTAGTGGCCCGTATCAACAACTGTGCCAGAGATGGTGCCAAATGCTTTTTCCTCCGCTCGGCGGTAGTCTTCGGAAACCTCCGCGAAAGAAGGAAGCCTTAGGTTGCTGCCCAGCCTCGTGCTAAAGGTTTTTTTTTCCCCTCTCTCGGCAGAGTGTCAGGTGCCAGTGTTTCTCCGTGGTCGCCCTTCTCTTGTGCGGTTACAGTGCGGGACAGCTGGAAAGGATCCGGAGTGCTCTGCGAGTACGAGGTAAGTCTGCGGTGGGCGTCTGCTTTTTTCCTAAGGTCCTTGCAGCGTGGACTTTGAAGTTAACATGAAGGCTTTGTCAGCTCTCCTTCTACAGTTTTTTGTACGAAATATTGTAACAGAACAGTAAAAATAATGTGAGGTCTGTTCTGGAGCATGTTACACCCATGCAAGGGTTATTTCCCTGGATTCATTTTCTCTTCCTGAAAGCAGAATCTTCTCTTTCTGTGCGCTTCCTGTTAAGTGATGCCGTGAAAATAATTGTGTACTAAAAGAGGGAGGAAACTGTTTGTAAGATTTCAGATGTTCAGGAGAGGCAGGCTCTGCGTTCCTGATAAAAGCTTTATGCTTTTGAGTCAATAAGTGTTTAGGATATCTTATAGTAGGACTCGAGAAACCTTACTGATATCCTGGCATCTGTCCCTAAAGGCAGTCGAGGTCAAAGAAGAGACATGGAGGAACCGGGACAAAGCGGCGTCGCTTCTGCCTGTTTTCCGGGAATTCCCACAAAGCATCAGCAGCCTCGTAACTAGTGGCGGCGACTGCTGCTGTGGTTTTGGTGAGTTGTTGCTTCCATCACGTCCTTTGTCCGTAACGTACCGTGTGTCATTTTGATGTCGGTTGGAAAGAGGTTTTCCAAAATGGAAACCTTTCTCTCAAGCAGTGTCCTTTTATGAAGTTCCCGTCAGAGCGGGTCCTCGGAGGTGAAGCACTGGGCAGTCGAAGTCATGAGCAATGAGACTTTGCGCTGTCTTTGCACTTCTTTGCCGGCCTTGGGTTCTCGATTGTAACAGTGGAGATATCATAGAACCGTGTTCCTCTGCGTGTTCAGCGCGGCCAAAAGCATTCGCCCATCCTGCCGGTGTTTTTTTGGTAGCCCGATGGATTACAGCCCCGGGGACTTGATTTCCCCCCCCGACCTTCAAAATGAAAACCATTTGGGGAGGGATCTCTTATCTCGACGATTTTTTTAATATCATAATTGAAAGGGGCTCTAGTGTAACTAAATCTGCCAGTGAGTCAAAAAAAGCAGGGTTGTCTAAAAGTGCCAAGACCTAGTGGCCCGTATCAACAACTGTGCCAGAGATGATGCCAAACGCTTTTTCCTCCGCTCGGCGGTAGTCTTCGCAAACCTCCGCGAAAGAAGGAAGCCTTAGATTCCTACCCAGCTTTGTGCTAAAAATTTTTCCCCTCTCTCGGCAGAATGTCAAGTGCCAGCATTTCTCCGTGGTCACCCTTTTGTTGTGCTGTGACAGTGGCGGACAGCCGGAAAGGATCCGGAGTGCTCCTGCGAGTACGAGGTAGGTCTGCGGTAGGCGTCTGCTTTCTTCCTAAGGTCCTTGTAGCGTGGACTTTGAAGTTAACATGAAGGCTTTGTCAGCTCTCCTTCTATAGTTTTTTGTATGAAATATTTTAAGAAAACACTAAAAATAACGTGAGGTCTGTTCTGGAGCGTGTTACACAGCCAAAAGCATTCGCCAATCTGCCAGTCTGTTTTGGTAGCCTGACGGATGGCAACGCCGCAGATTTGATTTCCCCCCGACCCTCAAAAGGAAAACCATTTGCGGGGATCTCTTATCTTGCTGATTTTTCTATGTTAAAGGAAACTTTAAAAAAAAAAAAAAAAAAAAAAAACAGAAAGAAAAAGCTAAAATTGTACAATTTCCAAACTGACTCGCGTTGTTTAAACTGCCACTGTGTTGCGTGGAAAGAGGCAAAGCGGTTTTGGCAGAAGATAAATCCCCTTGTGTTCTGGCACTCCTCACCAAGGTGGGAGACTCGGTGCGGCTAGGTTTAAACTCTGAGTGATGCCCAATTCAGCACTATCAGTCCAATCGCGTTTAATATGTATTAAACTATTACGATTTGGATACACTACTAGTGGACTGCACCTTCAGTCTAGTCGTGCTCGTGAACCAGCACGGCCACTCTCGAGTCTTTGGTCGCGTTCAATGAGGAACCGAAACGACCAGCTACTTAAACAGTGCGGTTTATTTAAACAACAGATAGATAGGTTCTTAGGATTGCCGGTGATAAATACACTGTCTGCAAAGCACGTGCAAATGAAAGTGTTATTACATCTATCAAACGCGCGACAAGGTTATAAACGATACGGCCTGGCTATAAATGTAGGAAAGAGATTCTCTAGAGAAATTTCCAAGTTTCCCGAGAGAGCACTCGGTATAATCTAAGTCTTACCCGAAGGCGTCCCTGCGGGGGGGGGAGGGGAGGAAGAAAGGCTCAGCCCGTCGATTGATCCCGGGAGTCAGTGATGGAATTCTCCTCAACTTGTTCGCGATGGTGTCTTCCCCGGTATCCCCCCTCTCTCGGGCTATTTTTATACTCTTTGTTATCTTCAAGGTGGAGTTTGAGTGACTTTAGTCATAAATACTTTAATTACGATTGGTGTAAAATTCTCTTGCTTCCCATTTAAAGGTATAGTTTACGAAAAATTCAGGGTGCAGACTCAAGAAGGAGTGGTCGCACCTTGGAGGCGGGTAGCCTTTGGGATGGAGGTGTGTTTTGGTATTATAATGTCGTCATAATGAGCAAAGTTGGCACAAAGGACAGCATTTCATCAAAATTTGACAAAATGTTGTCTCCGAGTGTCGAGCAGGCAGCTAATGGGCAGCTTATCTGTTTCATGGTATCGTCCCATTCCCGTATCTGCTGTACATCATAAGGTAAAGCCGCGGAATAATTGCATCCCGCCCCGTACCTCATGTAGCTTCACAAGCATCCTTATCAGGGAACCGCGGATGTTGTGTTCTTCATGCCAGCTGCAGCTGTTTTCTACCTCAGAAGCCTCCTGTTTTTTATACTTTTCCTTAATGTGTGAACAGTGCTGCACTTTTGTATTTTTAGCCAATTTAGTAATTATTCCGCACACTGCCAAATAGCTGTAGCATACTATGCAATTAGCAATTTCTGAGGCGCATTTAAGCAGTTAGGTGTTTGTTCTAAAGGTTTAAAAAGAGAGGCGACTGAATGTTAGCGGGTTTTTCCTGGTATTAGGACAGAGTGCTCTGAGGTACTTTATTTCCGTCTGGCTTTCGGTGGCGCGTTTCCCTGGCAGCCCGGTGGCATCTCTCTCGGGCAGTGCCACTGGACAGATGTCCCTCCTCCTTGTGTAACACCCAAAAAAAACCCACAGTCGTTATTACTGTGTATTTTGAAGAGGGGTAGTTTAAGGGTATCAGTTCACAGCTGTGCAAGTTTAAATTAGTGCCAAAGGAAAGTCAAATACCTGTAGAGTATGAGCGTTTTTACTGGATGTATATAAACATAGGCTCCCCTTTTCACCGTGAAGGGCATGACCGAGCTTTGTTCTTTATTGTTCCTTTTGCTCTTCAGGGTTTGACCCATCCCTCTCGGCTGTGTTGACCCCGCGAGTGGGGTGAGCGGCAGCGGCGACGGCCGCAGCAGCAGCGCGAGGGCTGTAGGTGCAGCGGTGGGTCCATCAGCGTGGATTCTGGTTACGGCCCAGCCCGGTCCTGCCGCCCCACACGCAGGGTGAAGGATCTCCCTGCGGCCGCGCTGGGAGGAAGGGGCCAGGCGTTTCCCAACACCAGAGAGAGGAGGTGTGCACGAATAAAAAGGGCTGTGTGTGTCTGTGGGGGCGACGACATCATTTGGGGCACCCCAGCGTCACCGAGGGGGCGATGATGCGGCAGAGGAGCAGGTGAGCGGGGGGTTGAGGGTCATGCAGGGTTCGCCCCCGCCCCCAGAAGAGGCGGGTCACAACCCCAAAATGTGTGCAAATTCATGGGGGTGGATTAAAAAAGGTTAAAACCTCTAAATATGGGCGTGAGGCATTGAAATAGAGTCAAGTCTCTCAGTTTGATATATTTTGATAAATAATATTAATGTATGTATATAGAAGGGGCTAAAAATAAAACCCTGTATCTCTAAGCATTCAGTGGTTCTATGTTATAGAAAGGGTTTTAGAATATAAAAAGATGAAAAAAAGATTTATCTATAAGAAGGTATTAAAGTGTCAAAATATATGTCTAACTCCCTGTTCTATACAATAAGTGTTAACACAGTAGTCTAAATATGTCTGAGTCTAAACAGATGTTCTATATAAGTGTAAATAGATAATATATATTCCCTAAATGGATCTATCTACATGTGAATAGATACATTACTGTAAATGTCTATGCTCTGTAAGGTTTTTTAAATGGGAAGAAAGCCTGTTTATAGAAAGGATTTAAAACCTCTCTCTCGCCTTTATCTCTCTTGAAGACATAAAAGCGCTTTCCAAAACTGCCCCTTCCCCCTTTTCCCCTCCCAGTTTGTGGCCGATTGCCCTGAACGGGGACTTTCCCCCACGGGACCGCGCGCACTGAGCAGGAGCTGCCGCCATGGCACAAAAATAGCCCAAAGTCTCTGATTCTGGGTCTGCGCCAGGGGGCAAACCAACAAGGTGGGAGAAAAAACCTGCCAATTCGGGGCTCCCAAAAACCAGATCCACCTGGATTGGTGCAGTTGGAAAAGAAAGGAAAAAAAAAAACAACCAACCCCAAAACATTTTCATGCAGAAAAGCAAAAATCACCGGTTTTTTTTTATGTTGTAGACAAGGCGCCAGCCTCCCTTCCGGCTCCCCGGCAAGACTCGGTGGTGTCACCCCCCGACTCACCCCACCCACGCGCCCCCCCGCACCTCCCCTCCCTGGCCCTGGTGCGCCGCGCAGAGCGATGCAGCATCCCTGGGGCCGGTTCCGGGGCAAAAGCCCCAGTTCCGCAGGTTTTTTGGTGCCGAGGCGCTGGCTGTCGCTGCCTGGTCTGCGAGTGCGGACACGGTAGAGGGATGGGAGCCCCGCCGCCCGGTAGGTGGTTCCGGTCGCCGGCTGGACTAAAGCGGGCTGAGAGCGGTCACTGCTCATCACCCTAATGAGCGCTGAGAAGGGGGGTAACGAAGGGGGTGCTGCCGGCCGGCGGCCGGAGACCGTTCCTGCAGGTGGAAGCCGCGCATGCGCCCCCGGCCACGCCCCCCCGCCCGCCCTCTCGCTTGTGCTGCCCTCCTGTGGCCAAGGTGCGGTACTGCAGCGCCGGCCCCCCATCCCCGGCGGCGGGGCCGCGCCGGGCCGGGACCACCGGGGAGGCGAGCGAGCCCCTTCGGCCGGGGCGGGGTGCCTCCTGCCCGCTGGCCGCCCGGGGCTGGCGGGGCGGGAAGCTTCACACCGCCCGCTGGGGCAGGCTGCCGGGGCGCCGGCGGCGAGACGGGTCTGGGCGGCCCTGGGGAGTTACCCGAGAGCGGAAGGAAGGCAAGCGGGCAAGAAGGCGGACACCCCGCGGGCGCAGACGCCGGGGGCCTCCCCAGCTCGCCAGAGCTCCCCCGGAGTCTCCCCGATCACGCCCCCGCCCGTGCCGCCCGCCACCGCCGTGTCCCCCCTCGCAGGCGCTGGCCCCACGCGCAGCCGCAGCGGCCGCTGCCCCCGAGCTGCGGGAGCCCCCCTCCGCCCTCGAAGCTCGGGACCCCAGGGAGCGCTGCGGGGGGGGGGGCGGGCAGTGCGCCCGGCTTATTTCGGGCTTTCGCAAACAAATCTCTACAGATTTTAAGAAGAAAAATGGGGTGCTGCCGCGCGGAGGCCGTTCCTACGGGTGGGGAGCAGCGCGTGCGTCGTGACACCGCCCCCGTCCTTCCTCGGCCCCGCCCCCCGGCCTCGGCCCCGCCCCAGCCTCCCTCGGCCACGCCCTCCCTCGGCCCCGCCCCCCCAGCCTCCCTCGGCCACGCCCTCCCTCGGCCACGCCCCCGCCCTCCGACGACCACGCCCCTCGCCCTCCCTTGGCCCCGCCCTCGGTTACGCCCCCGCTCTCCCTCGGCCCCCGGCCCCGCCCCCGCCCTCCGACGGACACGCCCCTCGCCCTCCCTCGGCCACGCCCCCGCCCCGCTTTCGCTCGTGCTGCCCCCCCGTGGCCACAGCGCGGTACTGCAGCGTCGGTCACGCACGGGCGGCTGCCGGGCGCCATCTCCGCCGGCGGGGCCGGGCCGGGACCACCGGGGAGGCGAGCGAGCCCCTTCGGCCGGGGCGGGGGTGTCTCCTGCCCGCTGGCCGCCCGAGGCTGACGGGGCGGCAAGCGTCAAACCACCCGCTGCGGCAGGCTGCCGGGGCGCCGGAGGCGAGCCGGGTCCGGGCAGCCTCGGGGAGTTAGCCGCGAGCGGAAGGAAGGCAAGCGGGGAAGAAGGCGGACGCCCCGCGGGCGCAGACGCCGGGCGCCTTCCCAGCTCGCCAGAGCTCCCCCGGAGTCTCCCCGATCACGCCCCCGCCCGTGCCGCCCGCCACCGCCGTATGCCCCCCGCAGGCGCTGGCCCACGCGCAGCCGCAGCGGCCGCTGCCCCCGAGCTGCGGGAGCCCCCTCCTCCCTCGAAGCTCGGGACCCCAGGGAGCGCTGCGGGGGGGGCGGGCAGTGCGCCCGGCTTATTTCGTGCTTTCGCAAACAAATCTCTACAGTTTTTAAGAAGAAAAAGCCGTGTTTTGGTGAATCCCCCCCGCCCTCCAGCCCGTCCTGCCCGGCCGCAGGGCTCCGTCGCCATGGCAACGGCCCCGGCCCCCGCAGGCGCGTCCTTACCATGGCAACCGCGCTGGGGCGCATGCGCGGCAGAATGGGCCGACCACAGCGCGGGCGCCGCTCTCCCATTGGTCGGGTCGCCTCGCCGCGCTTCGATTGGTCGGATCGTCTCGCCGCGCTGCGATTGGCCGGATCGGATCGCCGGGGAGGTGCGCGGTGGGGATTGACGGCGGCGAAGGGCCACTGGAGCTGAGATGCCCCGGAGCGGCGTGGGCGATGGCCAATGGACGCGCGGCGTGGGCGGGCCGTCGGCGGCGGGCCGCGGCGCTCCGGAAGCGGAAGGGGCCCGGGGAAAATGGCGGGCAGGTGGAAGCGGGCGCGGGGCGGCTCTGGGAGAAAGCGGGGCCCGGCGGGCGGGTCGTCGGTCGGGCTGGGTCCGCGGGGCCTCCGCGAGCACGTCGTGGAGCACCCGGAGCGCGTGAAGGTGAGCGGGGGGCGGCGGGGGAAGCTGGCGGGGAGCCGGCGGGGTCCCGAGGCGAGACGGGGGGACCCGAGGGGGGCTCGGGGAGCCTGAGGGGGTCTCAGCGGGGCATTGCGGTGTCGGAGGGGGCTGGCTGGGCCCGGCGTCCCGCGGGGTCCCTTCGGCCTGCAGGGGTTGGGGTGCGCTGTTGGCGATGCCGGGGCAATGAAACCCGGAGCGGCGGCAATTGCGCGGCGGGCGGGCCGAGCTGGTGCCGCCCCGCAGAGACGCGGGGCGGGGCCCTCGGCAGCTCCCCAGCGCTCCCCGAAACTGGCCGTGGGGGCTCGTGGGGGTGCTGGGCCGTGGGGCGGCTGCAGTCCCCCCGCCCCTCGGCATCGGCCAGGGGGGTTGCAGAGACGGTGAGGAAGCAGAGAGGGGGAGCCGGTTTGGGGCCCCACCTGGACACCAGGTCTTCTGCTCCTGGGGCTGGCAAAGGGGCTTGTGTGGCTCGTTTTGGGGCTGAGAAGGAGAGGGAGTTGCGTGGCTTTGGTCTCAGGAAGAGGGGCCAAGATGAAATCCGCGCCGGGTGCCCCTCTCTATGTGGTGGGTCTGTCCCGGCCCCGCTCCGGAGGACAGAGGTGGGCTGGGTGTCCCCTGGCTGGTCCCCGCTGTCTGGGTGTGAGAAACAGGCTCATTTCTCGCCTCCTCTTTTCCCAGGGTCACCTTCTGCGTCCCGGGAAGAGACTCCTGCACGGCTGATTCCGTTTGCGGCTCAGGTAATGGCGCGTGTGGGGCTGGGGGAGCCGGGAGACCCATTGGTGAGTTTGGGAATGCTACAGATAGTCCACGTCAAACCTGCAGGAAAGGCAACTTTGCTGCCCGTGCAGGAAAGCTGATGAGGAGGAGCTGCAGTTCACAGAGAGTGCCTCCTTCCTGAGTTGGTGCCTTGGTAGTTGGGAGTGTTTTCCTGTGGGGTATAAGAGTGAACTTTCACCTTGGGTAAATTGAGAGTTGCCCGTTACCTTCTTTAGGGTCAGGTGTTTCTCTTCTGTTTGTTCCTACTGATTTCATGGGCAAAGTGGAAACAGCCTTTTCTTTTTCGATGCGTAACTAAATTTTTATTAGGATGTGGTGTCAGTGTAGTTAATTTTTGAGCACCTAGATGCCGGTAGAAATGTAACGAGTGAAACGTGATGGAAACGGGTGTGTCGCTTGATTTTTATTCAACTTTTCTTTTTATTAAGAGTGGTGATGGCACGTTTTTCTGTGGCTCAATGCACGTTCCGTGGAGCCTTCAGTCTAGGAGTTCTAAGTACAAAAAGCTTGTCCCTCCGGAGAGGGACTCGTCCTTTGTAGGACTGAGGTGTAGGCTTGGAGGGTCTCTTCAGGGCGTGATCAGAATTAAAGCCAGATTTCACTGAATGGTGCTGCTGTGGGTTCCTTGCTTTCCTTAATGTCCCCACAGCTTCCTCATGGGTGGGAGCTCTGAATCGTAATTGCTTTTCAGTCTCCAACACATTTTTTTCCCCAAGGAGAGGCTACGTTTAAAAGTTAATGAGTTTCCTCTCAAATGTGCCCGTCAATGAAACTGAGTTATGATAAGGAAACCCCCCAAAATGACACAGCTCTTAGAGATCTGGACCGTTTCTGGACACGTGTTCCTCGTGTGCAAATGTCCTCGGGACCCAGGTGGTCTGCACGTCATGCTCTGACAAGACAATATGCTGAGAGAGGGAAAGATACAAGGTCCTGGGGTTGGTGTTTGTTTGTTTTGTGGGGGTTCTTGTGGGTGTGTGTTCACCCTTTCAAAAACAGAGTGCAATGTTGACTGCCGGTGGCAGCCTGCAGAGCTCTCTTGCTGCCTGAGCTCTCCTTGTCTTTTCCCCTCCTCTTTCAGGGCTGTAACTTTCAGCTGGCTAATTTTAGAAGAGCAATTAAGTGACTTGCCTGTGTAATAGTGCTGGTAATTCCAGGAAGGTAAATGCTTGAACCCATAGTGAAAATCTTGACTACGAGTAGAATTTCTGAAGGACGAGCAGCCGTGGCAGCAAGCGAATAGCAAGTTGCGCGTCGCCTGAAATGGCTGCGGGTGAAGCTGAGCCTGGGCGTGCAGCCTGCGCTGGCGGGGACGCGCGGGGGCTCCTCATGAAACCAGCCGGGCGTGCGTGAGTACCCGCAGGGTTGCGCTCTGGTCTGGGAGCGTGCCGTACTTCTGGTGTTGGGAGAGGGAATAGAGCGTGTGCCTGGTAAAGCCAAGGCCAGTCAAAAGCTGGGAGGGACCCTGCGCGGGTTTGCTGGCGCAAGGTCACTTTGAAAAGATCTTGGCCGTTTGGAGAAATGGCCTGGAAAAAACGGGTGCTTTGTTGCAAGGAGGCAGATTAGAAGGACAGGTGGGTGGCTGTACCCTTTAGGAAAGATATTCAGCTCGGGACGTATAGGGTGAGGAAACCTTGGCTCTGCGTAGGCTCGAGAAAATGTCCGTAGGCGTCTGTGCCTGTCACCTGCGTGTGCCTGGGAAAGTGTCTCTGGGGAAACTAAAGCTGCCAGGGAGTCAAAAAAATGCCAAGGTCTAGTGGCCCGTATCAACAACTGTGCCAGAGATGGTGCCAAATGCTTTTTCCCTCCGCTCGGCGGTAGTCTTCGGAAACCTCCGCGAAAGAAGGAAGCCTTAGGTTGCTGCCCAGCCTCGTGCTAAAGGTTTTTTTTCCCCTCTCTCGGCAGAGTGTCAGGTGCCAGTGTTTCTCCGTGGTCGCCCTTCTCTTGTGCGGTTACAGTGCGGGACAGCTGGAAAGGATCCGGAGTGCTCTGCGAGTACGAGGTAAGTCTGCGGTGGGCGTCTGCTTTTTTCCTAAGGTCCTTGCAGCGTGGACTTGAAGTTAACATGAAGGCTTTGTCAGCTCTCCTTCTACAGTTTTTTGTACGAAATATTGTAACAGAACAGTAAAAATAATGTGAGGTCTGTTCTGGAGCATGTTACACCCATGCAAGGGTTATTTCCCTGGATTCATTTTCTCTTCCTGAAAGCAGAATCTTCTCTTTCTGTGCGCTTCCTGTTAAGTGATGCCGTGAAAATAATTGTGTACTAAAAGAGGGAGGAAACTGTTTGTAAGATTTCAGATGTTCAGGAGAGGCAGGCTCTGCGTTCCTGATAAAAGCTTTATGCTTTTGAGTCAATAAGTGTTTAGGATATCTTATAGTAGGACTCGAGAAACCTTACTGATATCCTGGCATCTGTCCTAAAGGCAGTCGAGGTCAAAGAAGAGACATGGAGGAACCGGGACAAAGCGGCGTCGCTTCTGCCTGTTTTCCGGGAATTCCCACAAAGCATCAGCAGCCTCGTAACTAGTGGCGGCGACTGCTGCTGTGGTTTTGGTGAGTTGTTGCTTCCATCACGTCCTTTGTCCGTAACGTACCGTGTGTCATTTTGATGTCGGTTGGAAAGAGGTTTTCCAAAATGGAAACCTTTCTCTCAAGCAGTGTCCTTTTATGAAGTTCCCGTCAGAGCGGGTCCTCGGAGGTGAAGCACTGGGCAGTCGAAGTCATGAGCAATGAGACTTTGCGCTGTCTTTGCACTTCTTTGCCGGCCTTGGGTTCTCGATTGTAACAGTGGAGATATCATAGAACCGTGTTTCCTCTGCGTGTTCAGCGCGGCCAAAAGCATTCGCCCATCTGCCGGTGTTTTTTGGTAGCCCGATGGATTACAGCCCCGGGGACTTGATTTCCCCCCCCGACCTTCAAAATGAAAACCATTTGGGGAGGGATCTCTTATCTCGACGATTTTTTAATATCATAATTGAAAGGGGCTCTAGTGTAACTAAATCTGCCCAGTGAGTCAAAAAAAGCAGGGTTGTCTAAAAGTGCCAAGACCTAGTGGCCCGTATCAACAACTGTGCCAGAGATGATGCCAAACGCTTTTTCCTCCGCTCGGCGGTAGTCTTCGCAAACCTCCGCGAAAGAAGGAAGCCTTAGATTCCTACCCAGCTTTGTGCTAAAAATTTTTCCCCTCTCTCGGCAGAATGTCAAGTGCCAGCATTTCTCCGTGGTCACCCTTTTGTTGTGCTGTGACAGTGGCGGACAGCCGGAAAGGATCCGGAGTGCTCCGCGAGTACGAGGTAGGTCTGCGGTAGGCGTCTGCTTTCTTCCTAAGGTCCTTGTAGCGTGGACTTTGAAGTTAACATGAAGGCTTTGTCAGCTCTCCTTCTATAGTTTTTGTATGAAATATTTTAAGAAAACACTAAAAATAACGTGAGGTCTGTTCTGGAGCGTGTTACACAGCCAAAAGCATTCGCCAATCTGCCAGTCTGTTTTGGTAGCCTGACGGATGGCAACGCCGCAGATTTGATTTCCCCCCGACCCTCAAAAGGAAAACCATTTGCGGGGATCTCTTATCTTGCTGATTTTTCTATGTTAAAGGAAACTTTAAAAAAAAAAAAAAAAAAAAAAAAAAAAAAAAAAAAAAAGCTAAAATTGTACAATTTCCAAACTGACTCGCGTTTTTTAAACTGCCACTGTGTTGCGTGGAAAGAGGCAAAGCGGTTTTGGCAGAAGATAAACCCCCTTGTGTTCTGGCACTCCTCACCAAGGTGGGAGACTCGGTGCGGCTAGGTTTAAACTCTGAGTGATGCCCAATTCAGCACTATCAGTCCAATCGCGTTTAATATGTATTAAACTATTACGATTTGGATACACTACTAGTGGACTGCACCTTCAGTCTAGTCGTGCTCGTGAACCAGCACGGCCACTCTCGAGTCTTTGGTCGCGTTCAATGAGGAACCGAAACGACCAGCTACTTAAACAGTGCGGTTTATTTAAACAACAGATAGATAGGTTCTTAGGATTGCCGGTGATAAATACACTGTCTGCAAAGCACGTGCAAATGAAAGTGTTATTACATCTATCAAACGCGCGACAAGGTTATAAACGATACGGCCTGGCTATAAATGTAGGAAAGAGATTCTCTAGAGAAATTTCCAAGTTTCCCGAGAGAGCACTCGGTATAATCTAAGTCTTACCCGAAGGCGTCCCTGCGGGGGGGGGAGGGGAGGAAGAAAGGCTCAGCCCGTCGATTGATCCCGGGAGTCAGTGATGGAATTCTCCTCAACTTGTTCGCGATGGTGTCTTCCCCGGGTATCCCCCCTCTCTCGGGCTATTTTTATACTCTTTGTTATCTTCAAGGTGGAGTTTGAGTGACTTTAGTCATAAATACTTTAATTACGATTGGTGTAAAATTCTCTTGCTTCCCATTTAAAGGTATAGTTTACGAAAAATTCAGGGTGCAGACTCAAGAAGGAGTGGTCGCACCTTGGAGGCGGGTAGCCTTTGGGATGGAGGTGTGTTTTGGTATTATAATGTCGTCATAATGAGCAAAGTTGGCACAAAGGACAGCATTTCATCAAAATTTGACAAAATGTTGTCTCCGAGTGTCGAGCAGGCAGCTAATGGGCAGCTTATCTGTTTCATGGTATCGTCCCATTCCCGTATCTGCTGTACATCATAAGGTAAAGCCGCGGAATAATTGCATCCCGCCCCGTACCTCATGTAGCTTCACAAGCATCCTTATCAGGGAACCGCGGATGTTGTGTTCTTCATGCCAGCTGCAGCTGTTTTCTACCTCAGAAGCCTCCTGTTTTTTATACTTTTCCTTAATGTGTGAACAGTGCTGCACTTTTGTATTTTTAGCCAATTTAGTAATTATTCCGCACACTGCCAAATAGCTGTAGCATACTATGCAATTAGCAATTTCTGAGGCGCATTTAAGCAGTTAGGTGTTTGTTCTAAAGGTTTAAAAAGAGAGGCGACTGAATGTTAGCGGGTTTTTCCTGGTATTAGGACAGAGTGCTCTGAGGTACTTTATTTCCGTCTGGCTTTCGGTGGCGCGTTTCCCTGGCAGCCCGGTGGCATCTCTCTCGGGCAGTGCCACTGGACAGATGTCCCTCCTCCTTGTGTAACACCCAAAAAAACCCACAGTCGTTATTACTGTGTATTTTGAAGAGGGGTAGTTTAAGGGTATCAGTTCACAGCTGTGCAAGTTTAAATTAGTGCCAAAGGAAAGTCAAATACCTGTAGAGTATGAGCGTTTTTACTGGATGTATATAAACATAGGCTCCCCTTTTCACCGTGAAGGGCATGACCGAGCTTTGTTCTTTATTGTTCCTTTTGCTCTTCAGGGTTTGACCCATCCCTCTCGGCTGTGTTGACCCCGCGAGTGGGGGTGAGCGGCAGCGGCGACGGCCGCAGCAGCAGCGCGAGGGCTGTAGGTGCAGCGGTGGGTCCATCAGCGTGGATTCTGGTTACGGCCCAGCCCGGTCCTGCCGCCCCACACGCAGGGTGAAGGATCTCCCTGCGGCCGCGCTGGGAGGAAGGGGCCAGGCGCTTTCCCAACACCAGAGAGAGGAGGTGTGCACGAATAAAAGGGCTGTGTGTGTCTGTGGGGGCGACGACATCATTTGGGGCACCCCAGCGTCACCGAGGGGGCGATGATGCGGCAGAGGAGCAGGTGAGCGGGGGGTTGAGGGTCATGCAGGGTTCGCCCCCGCCCCCAGAAGAGGCGGGTCACAACCCCAAAATGTGTGCAAATTCATGGGGGTGGATTAAAAAAGGTTAAAACCTCTAAATATGGGCGTGAGGCATTGAAATAGAGTCAAGTCTCTCAGTTTGATATATTTTGATAAATAATATTAATGTATGTATATAGAAGGGGCTAAAAATAAAACCCTGTATCTCTAAGCATTCAGTGGTTCTATGTTATAGAAAGGGTTTTAGAATATAAAAAGATGAAAAAAAGATTTATCTATAAGAAGGTATTAAAGTGTCAAAATATATGTCTAACTCCCTGTTCTATACAATAAGTGTTAACACAGTAGTCTAAATATGTCTGAGTCTAAACAGATGTTCTATATAAGTGTAAATAGATAATATATATTCCCTAAATGGATCTATCTACATGTGAATAGATACATTACTGTAAATGTCTATGCTCTGTAAGGTTTTTTAAATGGGAAGAAAGCCTGTTTATAGAAAGGATTTAAAACCTCTCTCTCGCCTTTATCTCTCTTGAAGACATAAAAGCGCTTTCCAAAACTGCCCCTTCCCCCTTTTCCCCTCCCAGTTTGTGGCCGATTGCCCTGAACGGGGACTTTCCCCCACGGGACCGCGCGCACTGAGCAGGAGCTGCCGCCATGGCACAAAAATAGCCCAAAGTCTCTGATTCTGGGTCTGCGCCAGGGGGCAAACCAACAAGGTGGGAGAAAAAACCTGCCAATTCGGGGCTCCCAAAAACCAGATCCACCTGGATTGGTGCAGTGGAAAAAAAAGGAAAAAAAAAAAAACAACCAACCCCAAAACATTTTCATGCAGAAAAGCAAAAATCACCGGTTTTTTTATGTTGTAGACAAGGCGCCAGCCTCCCTTCCGGCTCCCCGGCAGACTCGGTGGTGTCACCCCCCGACTCACCCCACCCACGCGCCCCCCCCGCACCTCCCCTCCCTGGCCCTGGTGCGCCGCGCAGAGCGATGCAGCATCCCTGGGGCCGGTTCCGGGGCAAAAGCCCCAGTTCCGCAGGTTTTTTTGGTGCCGAGGCGCTGGCTGTCGCTGCCTGGTCTGCGAGTGCGGACACGGTAGACGGGATGGGAGCCCGCCGCCCGGTAGGTGGTTCCGGTCGCCGGCTGGACTAAAGCGGGCTGAGAGCGGTCACTGCTCATCACCCTAATGAGCGCTGAGAAGGGGGTAACGAAGGGGGTGCTGCCGGCCGGCGGCCGGAGACCGTTCCTGCAGGTGGAAGCCGCGCATGCGCCCCCGGCCACGCCCCCCCGCCCGCCCCTCTCGCTTGTGCTGCCCTCCTGTGGCCAAGGTGCGGTACTGCAGCGCCGGCCCCCCATCCCCGGCGGCGGGGCCGCGCCGGGCCGGGACCACCGGGGAGGCGAGCGAGCCCCTTCGGCCGGGGCGGGGTGCCTCCTGCCCGCTGGCCGCCCGGGGCTGGCGGGGCGGGAAGCTTCACACCGCCCGCTGGGGCAGGCTGCCGGGGCGCCGGCGGCGAGACGGGTCTGGGCGGCCCTGGGGAGTTACCCGAGAGCGGAAGGAAGGCAAGCGGGCAAGAAGGCGGACACCCCGCGGGCGCAGACGCCGGGGGCCTCCCCAGCTCGCCAGAGCTCCCCCGGAGTCTCCCCGATCACGCCCCCGCCCGTGCCGCCCGCCACCGCCGTGTCCCCCCTCGCAGGCGCTGGCCCACGCGCAGCCGCAGCGGCCGCTGCCCCCGAGCTGCGGGAGCCCCCTCCGCCCTCGAAGCTCGGGACCCCAGGGAGCGCTGCGGGGGGGGGGGGCGGGCAGTGCGCCCGGCTTATTTCGGGCTTTCGCAAACAAATCTCTACAGATTTTAAGAAGAAAAATGGGGTGCTGCCGCGCGGAGGCCGTTCCTACGGGTGGGGAGCAGCGCGTGCGTCGTGACACCGCCCCCGTCCTTCCTCGGCCCCGCCCCCCGGCCTCGGCCCGCCCCCAGCCTCCCTCGGCCACGCCCTCCCTCGGCCCCGCCCCCCAGCCTCCCCTCGGCCACGCCCTCCCTCGGCCACGCCCCCGCCCTCCGACGACCACGCCCCTCGCCCTCCCTTGGCCCCGCCCTCGGTTACGCCCCCGCTCTCCCTCGGCCCCGGCCCCGCCCCCGCCCCTCCGACGGACACGCCCCTCGCCCTCCCTCGGCCACGCCCCCGCCCCGCTTTCGCTCGTGCTGCCCCCCCGTGGCCACAGCGCGGTACTGCAGCGTCGGTCACGCACGGGCGGCTGCCGGGCGCCATCTTCCGCCGGCGGGGCCGGGCCGGGACCACCGGGGAGGCGAGCGAGCCCCTTCGGCCGGGGCGGGGGTGTCTCCTGCCCGCTGGCCGCCCGAGGCTGACGGGGCGGCAAGCGTCAAACCCACCGCTGCGGGCAGGCTGCCGGGGCGCCGGAGGCGAGCCGGGTCCGGGCAGCCTCGGGGAGTAGCCGCGAGCGGAAGGAAGGCAAGCGGGGAAGAAGGCGGACGCCCCGCGGGCGCAGACGCCGGGCGCTTCCCAGCTCGCCAGAGCCTCCCCCGGAGTCTCCCCGATCACGCCCCCGCCCGTGCCGCCCGCCACCGCCGTATGCCCCCCGCAGGCGCTGGCCCACGCGCAGCCGCAGCGGCCGCTGCCCCCGAGCTGCGGGAGCCCCCTCCTCCCTCGAAGCTCGGGACCCCAGGAGCGCTGCGGGGGGGGCGGGCAGTGCGCCCGGCTTATTTCGTGCTTTCGCAAACAATCTCTACAGTTTTTAAGAAGAAAAAGCCGTGTTTTGGTGAATCCCCCCCGCCCTCCAGCCCGTCCTGCCCGGCCGCAGGGCTCCGTCGCCATGGCAACGGCCCCGGCCCCCGCAGGCTGCGTCCTTACCATGGCAACCGCGCTGGGGCGCATGCGCGGCAGAATGGGCCGACCACAGCGCGGGCGCCGCTCTCCCATTGGTCGGGTCGCCTCGCCGCGCTTCGATTGGTCGGATCGTTCTCGCCGCGCTGCGATTGGCCGGATCGGATCGCCGGGGAGGTGCGCGGTGGGGATTGACGGCGGCGAAGGGCCACTGGAGCTGAGATGCCCCGGAGCGGCGTGGGCGATGGCCAATGGACGCGCGGCGTGGGCGGGGCCGTCGGCGGCGGGCCGCGGCGCTCCGGAAGCGGAAGGGGCCCGGGGAAAATGGCGGGCAGGTGGAAGCGGGCGCGGGGCGGCTCTGGAGAAAGCGGGGCCCGGCGGGCGGGTCGTCGGTCGGGCTGGGTCCGCGGGGCCTCACGCGAGCACGTCGTGGAGCACCCGGAGCGCGTGAAGGTGAGCGGGGGGCGGCGGGGGAAGCTGGCGGGGAGCCGGCGGGGTCCCGAGGCGAGACGGGGGGACCCGAGGGGGGCTCGGGGGAGCCTGAGGGGGTCTCAGCGGGGATTGCGGGTCGGAGGGGGCTGGCTGGGCCCGGCGTCCCGCGGGGGTCCCCTCGGCCTGCAGGGGTTGGGGTGCGCTGTTGGCGATGCCGGGGCAATGAAACCCGGAGCGGCGGGCAATTGCGCGGCGGGCGGGCCGAGCTGGTGCCGCCCCGCAGAGACGCGGGGCGGGGCCCTCGGCAGCTCCCCAGCGCTCCCCGAAACTGGCCGTGGGGGCTCGTGGGGGTGCGGGCCGTGGGGCGGCTGCAGTCTCCCCCCGCCCCTCGGCATCGGCCAGGGGGGTTGCAGAGACGGTGAGGAAGCAGAGAGGGGGATGCCGGTTTGGGGCCCCACCTGGACACCAGGTCTTCTGCTCCTGGGGCTGGCCAAAGGGGCTTGTGTGGCTCGTTTTGGGGCTGAGAAGAGAGGGAGTTGCGTGGCTTTGGTCTCAGGAAGAGGGCCAAGATGAAATCCGCGCCGGGTTGCCCCTCTCTATGTGGTGGGTCTGTCCCGGCCCCGCTCCGGAGGACAGAGGTGGGCTGGGTGTCCCCTGGCTGGTCCCCGCTGTTCTGGGTGTGAGAAACAGGCTCATTTCTCGCCTCCTCTTTTCCCAGGGTCACCTTCTGCGTCCCGGGAAGAGACTCCTGCACGGCTGATTCCGTTTGCGGCTCAGGTAATGGCGCGTGTGGGGGCTGGGGGAGCCGGGAGACCCATTGGTGAGTTTGGGAATGCTACAGATAGTCCACGTCAAAACCTGCAGGAAAGGCAACTTTGCTGCCCGTGCAGGAAAGCTGATGAGGAGGAGCTGCAGTTCACAGAGGAGTGCCTCCTTCCTGAGTTGGTGCCTTGGTAGTTGGGAGTGTTTTCCCTGTGGGGTATAAGAGTGAACTTTCACCTTGGGTAAATTGAGAGTTGCCCGTTACCTTCTTTAGGGTCAGGTGTTTCTCTTCTGTTTGTTCCTACTGATTTCATGGGCAAAGTGGAAACAGCCTTTTCTTTTTCGATGCGTAACTAAATTTTATTAGGATGTGGTGTCAGTGTAGTTAATTTTTGAGCACCTAGATGCAGGTAGAAATGTAACGAGTGAAACGTGATGGAAACGGGTGTGTCGCTTGATTTTTATTCAACTTTTCTTTTATTAAGAGTGGTGATGGCACGTTTTTCTGTGGCTCAATGCACGTTCCGTGGAGCCTTCAGTCTAGGAGCTTCTAAGTACAAAAAGCTTGTCCCTCCGGAGAGGGACTCGTCCTTGTAGGACTGAGGTGTAGGCTTGGAGGGTCTCTTCAGGGCGTGATCAGAATTAAAGCCAGATTTCACTGAATGGTGCTGCTGTGGGTTCCTTGCTTTCCTTAATGTCCCCACAGCTTCCTCATGGGTGGGAGCTCTGAATCGTAATTGCTTTTCAGTCTCCAACAATTTTTTTTCCCCAAGGAGAGGCTACGTTTAAAAGTTAATGAGTTTCCTCTCAAATGTGCCCGTCAATGAAACTGAGTTATGATAAGGAAACCCCCCAAAATGACCACAGCTCTTAGAGATCTGGACCGTTTCTGGACACGTGTTCCTCGTGTGCAAATGTCCTCGGGACCCAGGTGGTCTGCACGTCATGCTCTGACAAGACAATATGCTGAGAGAGGGAAAGAATACAAGGTCCTGGGGGTTGGTGTTGTTTGTTTTGTGGGGGTTCTTGTGGGTGTGTGTTCACCCTTTCAAAAACAGAGTGCAATGTTGACTGCCGGTGGCAGCCTGCAGAGCTCTCTTGCTGCCTGAGCTCTCCTTGTCTTTTCCCCTCCTCTTTCAGGGCTGTAACTTTCAGCTGGCTAATTTTAGAAGAGCAATTAAGTGACTTGCCTGTGTAATAGTGCTGGTAATTCCCAGGAAGGTAAATGCTTGAACCCATAGTGAAAATCTTGACTACGAGTAGAATTTCTGAAGGACGAGCAGCCGTGGCAGCAAGCGAATAGCAAGTTGCGCGTCGCCTGAAATGGCTGCGGGTGAAGCTGAGCCTGGGCGTGCAGCCTGCGCTGGCGGGGACGCGCGGGGGCTCCTCATGAAACCAGCCGGGCGTGCGTGAGTACCCGCAGGGTTGCGCTCTGGTCTGGGAGCGTGCCGTACTTCTGGTGTTGGGAGAGGGAATAGAGCGTGTGCCTGGTAAAGCCAAGGCCAGTCAAAAGCTGGGAGGGACCCTGCGCGGGTTTGCTGGCGCAAGGTCACTTTGAAAAGATCT
>CANTUZ010000027.1:4209355-4253015 GCA_947846985.1 Fratercula arctica
AAAGAAAAAGAAAAGATGAACATAAATATCAGATTAATTATTCTTCATTGAATGCTGGAGACACATTCTGGCCAATTAGTGATAATTACTGAATAATTTTTAGCCTGGTTTCTTCAGGAAATGAGGTTTGGATAATCATTGTGTCTGTCAGTCCCACTTCATAACTGCTGGATCCATTCATCAGCTGCAGATCTGACAGAGGAGTGATGCTGTCAGAGCTACCCAGTCCTCACAGCATTCTTGAAAAGAAGTGTCTAGGTGGTGGAAGGTGCCCAATTAATACTCCCCCAAAAAGAAAGAATTCAGCAAATTAAACATTCAGTCTTAAAGAATTATTAACAAATAAAAAAATATATGGGAGCATCAGAAATGCTCTAAACCCAAGACAGCAAAGAGGCCTTTTCTCAGTCAAGGGGATTGTGTGGATTTTCTGGTGTCTAGTAAGGGATGCATTCAGTATTATTTAACCCAATGTGCAGGAGACAACTTTGGTGGTTGGAATTGGTGAGTTATGATACTCAAATTATTCCTCATTCTTCTTAAACTATGGGATATTTTCATAGGTATGTTATATCGCAGACTACCTGTGACTGACATAGAAGCAAGGTGTTGTGCCTCAGTCACATTTCCATTAATTCCATCATGCTTTCATAAATTAACACAAACCATGACAGGAAGAAAGTAAGTTCTGACAGTTTGTTTATTTTCCTTATCTTTCCCATCAAAAAAAGCATCCTTTAGCAATCTCTGGGTAATAGGAAGGGAACCAATGCTTTGATTTAATGACAGAATCCAGCACCTTCTATTGGCAGCAGTTTTCTAACTTGAGTCCTGATATTATCCCAGCTGTTGAATGTTGCACACACTAAACTGAGTCATTAAGGAGCATGGGCTATTGGGTAAAACACCATGGAAAGTTGGTTAGTTGAGTAATGTCTTTTGCACTTGATTTTTGAGGTCTCCATTAATTAAAATGAATTTCATCTCCTGCAGGAGTGTGTGTGTTACATATTCCTTCCCCCCAAGAGCAGATATAACAAGCTTTCTTCACATGGGAGTGTGAAGCAACTCTTATTTCATTTTTTTTGGAGACCTCCATGCAGACAAATTCCTTCATGGCATTTCACAAACACTTTTGAAAGGTTCCAGGTCAAGGAGAAAAAAAACATGAGTTTTTCTGTGAATTCATCTTCTGCAACTTGCTCTAAACTGGAAAAGCACTGCACTGAACAAATTCAGAGGCTGCTTTTTCAGGAAAAAGAATCCCCCGTCTCTCTTTTTACTCTTATATATATTATTATTATCTCTCATCATGTGCACGCGTGCACACACGCGCGCGTACTTCAGGGCCTTGGGAAGGTTAATAAGGGAGTCTGGGGCACAGGTTATCTTTTCTTCTGTTCTCCCAGTTACAGGCAGGGACACTGTAAGAAACAGATGTGGGCAATCTATCAACACGTGGCTCTGTGGCTGGTGTCACCGCCACAGTTTTCGGTTTTTCGACAATGGGATGGCCTACACAGCACCAGGCTTGTTGGCATCGGACAGGGCTCATCTTTCTGAAAGGGGGAAGAGGGTGTTTGCTCATGAGCTAGAGGGGCTCATTGACCGGGCTTTAAACTAGGCTTGTTGGGGGAGGGCAATGCTACCCAGCCTGCTAGTGACAAGCCAAGGGATGATGCTCCAAGGTCTGAGGGGTGGGTCACTAGTGAAGGCCCTCAACATGTTGCTCTGAGATGTGCTGGGTACGCTGCAGCACACTTGAAGTCTTATGGGGACGAGCCAGGGGCTCCTGAGGAGATAGGAACCGGGGAGTCACAGATAAAACACCCCAGAGGAAGACCACCTGAAGAGCAGCATGAAGGAAATGTAGCCACTCCAGCCAGTGAGACAGCTTCATCGGGTGCCCAGCTGAAATGCCTTTACGCAAATGCAGGTAGCATGGGAAATAAGCAAGAAGAGTTGGAGATGTGCACACGCCTCCAGGGCTACGATCTTATTGGCATCACAGAGACATGGTGGGATGGCTCTTATGATCGGAGCGTTGGAATCGAGGGATACAGACTCTTCAGGAAGGACAGGCTGGGAAGACGAGGAGGGGGGCGTTGCCCTCTATGCCAATGAACAGCTAGAGTCCATGGAGCTCCACCTGGGGATGGATGAAGACCCAACAAAGAGCTTATGGGTCAAGATTAAAGGGAACACAGGGGCAGGTGACATTACAGTGGGGGTCTGCTACAGGCCACCTGACCAGGATGACAGAGTGGATGAGGCCCTCCATAGACAGATAGGAGCGGCATCGCGTTCACAGACCCTGGTCCTCATGGGGGACTTCAACCACCCCGATATCTGCTGGAAGGACAACACAGCAGGGCACAAGAAATCCAGGAAGTTCTTGGAATGTGTCAATGGCAACTTTCTTCTTCAAATGGTAGAGGAGCCAACGAGGAGAGGAACTATGCTGGACCTTGTTCTTACCAACAAGGAGGGGCTGGTGGCGAGTGTCAAGCTCAAGGGTAGCCTCGGCTGCAGTGATCATGAAATGGTAGAATTCAAGATCCTTTGGGCAGCGAGGAGGGCACACAGCAAGCTCACTACCCTGGACTTCAGGAGAGCAGACTTTGGCCTCTTGAGGGACCTGCTTGGCAGGGTAACATGGGAAAAAGTACTGGAGTGAAGAGGGGCGCAAGGAAGCTGGTTAGTATTCAAGGATCACCTCCTCCAAGCTCAGGAACGGTGCATCCCAAGAATGAAGAAGTCAGGCAAAAATGCCAGGAGGCCTGCATGGATGAACAAGGAGCTCCTGGACAAGCTCAAAAGCAAAAAGGAGGCCTACAGAGGGTGGAAGCAAGGACGGGTTGACTGGGTGGAATACAGAGAAACTGTCCAAGTAGCCAGGAACCAGATTAGGCAAGCTAAAGCCCAGATAGAATTAAATCTGGCTAGGGACATCAAGGATAACAAGAAAAACTTCTATAAGTACGTCAGGGGTAAAGGCAAGACTAGGGAAGATGTGGGCCCTCTCCGGAAGGAGACAGGAGACCTGGTCACCCAGGATATGGAGAAGGCTGAGGTGCTGAATGACTTTTTTGCCTCGGTCTTCACCAGCAAGGGCTCTGACCATGCCGCCCAAGTTACAGAATGCAAAGGGAGGGTCTGTGAGAATGAAGAACCGCCCACTGTAGGAGAAGATCAGGTTTGGGACCACCTGAGGAACCTGAAGGTGCATAAGTCCATGGGACCTGATGAAATCCATCCACGGGTCCTGAGGGAGCTGGCAGATGAAGTCGCCAAGCCGCTTTTCATTATATTTGAAAAGTCGTGGTGGTCTGGTGAAGTTCCCGCTGACTGGAAAAGGGGAAACATAAGCCCCATTTTCAAAAAGGGAAAAAAAGGGTGACTCAGAGAACTACAGACCGGTCAGTCTCACCTCTGTGCCTGGCAGGATCCTGGAGCAAATCCTCCTGGAAACTCTGCTAAGGCACATGGAAAATAAGGAGGTGATTGGTGACAGCCAACATGGCTTCACCAAAGGCAAATCGTGCCTGACAAATCTGGTGACCTTCTGTGATGTTGCCACAGCAATCGTAGATAAGGGGAGAGCAACCGACATCATCTACCTGGACTTATGCAAAGCGTTTGACACTGTCCCGCACGACATCCTGGTCTCTAAACTGGAAAAGCACGGATTTGATGGATGGACCACTCGGTGGATAAGGAACTGGCTAGATGGCCGCACTCAAAGGGTTGCAGTCAATGGCTCAATGTCCACATGGAAACCAGTGACGAGTGGCATTCCTCAGGGACCGGTGCTGTTTAACATCTTTGTCGGAGACATGGACAGTGGGATTGACTGCACCCTCAGCAAGTTTGCCGACGACACCAAGCTGTGTGGCACGGTCGACACACGGGAGGGAAGGGATGCCATCCAGAGGGACCTTTGACAGGCTTGAGAGGTGGGCCTGTGCAAACCTCATGAAGTTCAACCAGGCCAAGTGCAAGGTCCTGCACCTGGGTCATGGCAATCCCAGGCACAAATACAGGTTGGGCGGAGAATGGCTTGAGAGCAGCCCTGAGGAGAAGGACTTGGGGGTGCTGGTGGACGAGAAGCTCAACATGAGCAGGCAATGCGTGCACTTGCAGCCCAGAAAGCCGACCGCATCCTGGGCTGCATCAAAAGGAGCGTGGCCAGCAGGTCAAGGGAGGTGATTCTGCCCCTCTACTCTGCTCTGGTGAGACCCCACCTGGAATACTGCATCCAGCTCTGGAGTCCTCACCACAAGAAGGACATGGACCTGTTGGAACGGGTCCAGCAGAGGGCCATGAGGATGATCAGAGGGCTGGAGCAGCTCTCCTATGAAGACAGGCTGAGAGAGTTGGGGTTGTTCAGCCTGGAGAAGAGAAGGCTCCAGGGAGACCTTATAGCAGCCTTCCGGTACCTAAAGGGGGCCTACAGGAAGGATGGGGAGGGACTCTTTATCAGGGAGTGTAATGATAGGAC
This sequence comes from Fratercula arctica, assembly GCA_947846985.1. Taxonomy (NCBI): domain Eukaryota; kingdom Metazoa; phylum Chordata; class Aves; order Charadriiformes; family Alcidae; genus Fratercula; species Fratercula arctica. The sequence goes on from CANTUZ010000027.1 coordinate 4,213,857, forward strand.
ACGGGGTAATGGCTTCAAACTGAAAGAGGGTAGATTGAGATTGGATATCAGGAAGATATTCTTTACTCTGAGGGTGGTGAGGCACTGGAACAGGTTGCCCAGGGAAGCTGTGGATGCCCCTTCCCTGGAAGTGTTCAAGGCCAGGCTGGATGAGGCTTTGAGCAGCCTGGTCTAGTGGGAGGTGTCCCTGCCCAGGGTAGGGGGGTTGGAACTAGATGATCTTTAAGGTCCCTTCCAACCCCAACCATTCTGTGATTCTGTGTTTCTGGGTGCACTTGTCTCTCCCATCAGATTAACTAGAACCTCTCAAAGCTACAGGATGCTTCAGGAAACTCATGCATACTCCCATAGTACTTTGCAAATAACTTTAGTCTTAAGGGCTTGTCTCACAAGCTTAGCAGGATAATTGACCAGTAGGTCTTCACACTTCTTCCCTGCTTTCTAAAGCACTATACCAAAAATAGTACCTGCAATCTGTAAGACAAAGCAATATTGGATGAAGTGATCTGAGGTTGGATAAAGGACATAGGTGGCATGCTACTTTCTAAGAGAAAAAGGAAAGAACTCTGCCTGCTTTTAAGAGTGACTCTAATAGTCACAGGAATGATGACCCTGATGAACATTTTGGTCACCAACTGCTGCTCTGCCCAGTCCTTATATCTAGCCAGCCCATGGTCCTACATGACCACGCCAGATCCATTGCTGTGGACTTGCTTAAAATATGTTTTCCTGGTTTGAGGATTTATTGGCGCCCAGTGTGGGACTTGAACGGGGCTCAACCAGGGCTCTGACAGATTGCCTTAAAAGTTTGAATCCCAGCTTGCTCAGAGAGTAAAACAGACGGCTCGCATCATGTTTGTTTTGGACAGAATATTGTATCATTTCTTTATAGGGTTTTGTTTAAAGTTAGTTGATACAACGCTGCTTAACCTGCCGTATGTGTTGCAAAATTTATTTGCTCTTTGTGTTTGTATGCAGTGGTTCAAACGTGCTATTCTGCAGTTGTGTTTAATTATGATACATACATTGATTGGATAGCTTCCTTACCTGAATACCTCAGGCATTAAGTAATGGATTCTGTTACTGATTACACTTTCAATTTTACCTTGGGAAAGTTTACTTCGCCCTTTACTGCTCATGCCAAATTGTCACCATCAGAGCCAGGGGATGGACCCCTTTTGGATTTTGGAAACGATGGTCGCTTTTTTAAAATCATGATTTTACTGTCGATTTTCCTGCATGGGTTGCAGGGGTGTTTTTTTATTAAATCTCAGTGCAAGAGTATGTGTTGTACGACATGCACTGCCACTACTCAAACTCCATCAGCACCGGTACAAGTTGCCCTGGTGAACAGAAAGAAAAAAAAAGAGGTCAGTTCGTTCCCCTGCCCCTTATGACAAAGACCAGATAAAGCCAGATACCAGGGGAGAGGACTCTTCTGATGAAGATCCAGGAATGGGTCCTTCTAAAGAAGATCCAGGAAAGAGTCCTTCTCAAGCAGATCAGGGAGAGGGTCCTTCTCGGGCAGCGTCAGCGCAGGAGGAAGAATCAGATACAGAGGTAATAGTTAAATCCATCTCTATGAAGGAATTACGAAATTTGAGAAAGGATTTTAGCTGTCATGAAGGTGAGACACTTATAACCTGGTTGCTCCGATGGTGGGATAATGGGGCTGATACCATGGATTTAGACGGTAGAGAAGCTAGGCAGTTGGGAAACCTGGCCAGAGGTGGAGGTATAGATAAAGTGATTGGGAGAAAGTCACAGACTCTCAGTCTCTGGAGGTGACTCATATCAGCCGTAAAAGGCAGATATCCTTTTAAGGATGATATCGAATGCCGCTCGAGCAAATGAATCATCATGGAGAAAGGTATTAAGTACCTGAGAGAAATGGCTGTGCGACAGATGATTTATGGTGACTGGCAAGTGAATGTAGATCCTGATGAAATGCCATGCAAACGACCTATGTTGCAGAAGTTTGTACAGAGTGCACCATCAATGTATTCCCACACTTTGTCAACACTGATCTGGGGAGGATGTGATGATGATTCACTAACTGTAAATGAAGTGGCTAACAGAATATGGCAGTATGAAGACAGTCTCTCTTGTCCCCTCCCTGTAGCAGCTGTGGAAAAACTGCCAGATAAAACAGAGAAAATGATTGAGAAAAATGAGAAATTGTTTGATAAACTGTTTGATAAACTGTCTAGGATGGAGGAAAGAGCCCACTCTTCCCCTGCATGGACTCATGTCGCAGCTGTTAGAAGATGCCCTCCTATGAAACCAACTCAGAAGAGACAGAACACACTACGAGATATCCTGTGGTTTTGCCTCTGTGACTACGGAGAGGACATGAGTAAGTGGGATAAAAGACCCTAAAGGCACAAGTAAGTGAGTTGCAAGGTAACGCAGATGGAAGAAAGAATTCTTCCAGGAGGATGGCTGCTCTGGTCAACAGGAAGTGGTTCTCCAGTCCAGGTAGGAAATCATCTGCTAATTGTAGATGTTGTTCTCAACATTAGGGTTGCCCTGCCTCCAGCCAGGAGAAGGAGAGGGATAACAGAGTTTATTGGACTGTGTGGATTCGATGGCCTGGCACATTAAAACCACAGAAATATACAGCCCTTGTGGACGCTGGTGCACAGTGTACCCTATTGTCATCGAATCATAAAGGGACAGAATCTGTGACTATTTCTGGAGTGACAGGTGGGTCTCAAGAACTGACTGTATTAGAGGCCGAAGTGAGCCTGAATGGGAATAAATGGGAGAAGCACCCCATTGTGACTGGCCCAGATGCTCCGTGCATCCTTGGCATAGACTTCCTCAAGAGAGGGTACTTCAAAGACCTGAAAGGGTATCGATGGGCTTCTGGTATAGCAGCTGTAGAGACTGAGGGCATTACACAGCTGTCTACTTTACCTGGCCTTTCAGATGACCCTTGTGGGTTGTGGGACTGCTGAAGGTTAAAGAACAGCAGGTGCCAATTGCTAGTGCCATGGTGCATCAGTGACCATATCGCACCAACTGAGACTCCCTGATTCCCATCCAAAACCTGATTCGTCGGCTGGAGACCCAAGGAGTGATCAGCAAGACTCGCTCATCCTTTAACAGCCCTATATGGCCAGTGTGAAAGTCTGATGGAAACTGGCAGCTAACAGTAGACTATTGTGGCCTGAATGAAGTCACACCAGCACTGAGTGCTGCTGTGCCAGACATGCTGGAACTCCAATATGAACTGGAGTCCAAGGCAGATAAATGGTATGCCACAACTGACATTGCTAATGCATTCTTCTCTATTCCTTTGGCAGCAGAGTGCAGGCCACAGTTTGCTTTCACCTGGAGAGGCATCCAGTACACCTGGAATCGACTGCCCCAGGGGTGGAAACACAGCCCTACTATTTGCCATGGACTGATCCAGACTGCACTGGAGAAGGGTGGAGCTCCAGAACACCTGCAATACATTGATGACATCATTGTGTGGGGTAATACAGCAGAAGAAGTTTTCAAGAAAGGTAAGAAAATAATCAAGATTCTTCTGAAAGCAGGTTTTGCTGTAAAAAGAGGTAAGGTCAAGGAATCTGCACGAGACATCCAGTTCTTAGGAATTAAGTGGCAAGATGGTTGTTGTCAGATCCCAATGGATGTGATTAACCAAATAACAGCTATGTCCCCACCCACTAACAAAGAGGAAACACAAGCCTTCTTAGGCGTTGTGGGTTTCTGGAGACCGCACATTCCAGGTTATAGTCAGATTGTAAGACCTCTCTATCAAGTGACTCGAAAGAAAAATGAGTTTACGTGGGGTCCTGAGCAACAACAAGCTTTTGAGCTAATTAAACAAGAGATTGTGCATGCAGTAGCACTTGGACCAGTCCGAACAGAATGGGACATTAAAAATGTGCTCTACACCGCAGCTGGGGACAATGTCCCTACCTGGAGCCTCTGGCAGAAAGCACCAGGGGAGACTCGAGGTTGACCCCTGGGATTTTGGAGTCGGGGATACAGAGGATCTGAGGCCAACTATACTCCAACTGAGAAAGAAATATTGGCAGCATATGAAGGAGTTAGAGCTGCTTCAGAGGTAATTGGTACTGAAGCACAGCTCCTCCTGGCGCCCTGATTACCAGTGCTGGGCTGGATGTTCAAGGGTCAAGTTCCTTCTACTCATCATGCCACTGATGCTACCTGGAGTAAGTGGGTTGCCTTAATCACGCAGCGAGCTCGAATAGGAAACCCCAATCGTCCAGGAATTGCAGAAGTGATCACAAACTGGCCCGAAGGCAATGATTCCGGAATGCCACCAGAGGAGGTGGTGACTTGTGCTGAGGAAGCCCCACCTGTCATTGTTTAGGCCGAATCTGCCAATGACGAGAAGACAGATGCATGGATCGGGATTAAAGGCAGGCAAACAGACAGGGTCCTCCTTGGACGTTGGCCATTGAAGAAAGAGGGATGACCCTTTGATCCCTCAGTTTTTATTCTGAGCATGGGGCATATGGGATGGAATCATCTGTCCTGTCCACTCCTCCCCGCAGGTGTGACCCCTCTACGCTTTTCCGTTTCTGACCCCCTAATGGGGCAAATAACGAAATTAGCTGACCTTGGTTGTTATAGCAATAAGTATAAGCAAGAGCCTCTCTGCATACCATTCCTTGGCACGAGCTATAAACACTGGTCTCATCACTCTGAGAATGAACAGTTTTCGGCACAATATGCTGTTAATTTCGGAGAGTTAGAAGAGACTTAGTTAAGAAGTAAAATTACTGAACAGAAAGTTGGTTCTGTTTAACCTCAAACCAGGACACCACCGTATAATGAACTCTCAGATAATGAGAAACAAAGTGTTCTGTTCACTGGTGGACCTTGTCGTATTGTAGGAAAGCATCGAAGGTGGAAAGCTGCTGTGTGGAGTCCTACACAACCAGTCGCAGAAGCTGCTGAAGGTCAAGGTGAATCAAGTCAATTTGCAGAGGTAAAAGCCATCCAGCTGGCCCTAGACATTGCTGAATGAGAAAAATGGCCAATAGTCTATACTGACTCATGGATGGTGGCAAATGCTCTGTGGGGATGGTTAAAGCGGAGCAAGTGGCAGCACAGAGGTAAGCCCATCTGGGCTGCTGAATTATGGCGAGATATTGCTGACAATCTAGGGAAACTATTCATAAAGGTATGCCATGTAGATGCCTACATACCCATGAGTTGGGCCACTGAGGAACATCAAAACAATCAGCAAGTGGACCAGGCTGAAGAATGGAGAAGTATACCTCCAGGAAATTTGACCCTGGGTGAGAATACTTAATTCTGAGCTGTATGATGATAATTGTTATATAATACTAACAGTGTTGAATAAGTGTTTTTCACGATAACATAGTGGTGATGAAACTTGAGCCAGCTTCATCAAGTGCCGTCCAGCAAACTCTTTGAGGTGGACATGCTACCTGTGGGCACGAAACACAATGAATTTCATATCCTCTTTCCTGCCCTGAGAGCCTACTATGATAGATGAAATCCTGCAATTATGGACTAAATGGACTTAACAAGCTGTTGTGTATAAAGAAGAATCATAAATGAGTGATCTTTGTGCATATATATGTATATCTGTATATATATGTGTATATATTTGATGAATAAGAAGTAATAGTAATCTGAGCACGATGCAAATGGTGTGGAATAAGGGGTCATGGTTTAAGGTAAAACAGAACCAATTTTCTGTTTCGTAATTTTACTTTTTAGCTAAGCCTCTTCTAACTAACTGAACTCTGAAATTAACAGCATATTGTGCAGAAACTGTTCGCTCTCAGAGTGATGAGACCCACAATTATATTTCATGCCACGGAATGGTATGTGGAGAGGCTTCTGCTTATACTTATTGCTGTAACAACCAAGGTCAGCTAACTTCGCTATTTGCCCCATTAGAGGGTCGGAAGCAGAAAAGCGTAGAGGGGTCACACCTGCGGCGAGGAGCAGGCAGGACAGGTGACCCAAAAATTGACCAACAGGGGTATTCCATCCCATCTGCCCCATGCTCAGTATAAAAGCTGAGGGATCAAAGGGTCAACTCTCTTTCTTCAATGGCCGACATCCGAGGAGGCCTGTCTGTTCATCTGCCTTTGATCCCGATCCGAGCATTCCTGACTCCAGATCCAGAATCCAGCTCCTGTCCATTGCTGACTCCAGTCTGGGACTTTCCCTGTGTCTGCTGGTGACGCGATCGTCATCCTGGGAGCTTGATATGGTTTTGTATATATTGTATATATTTCTTTTTTATTATTATTTATTATTATTTCATTCATTTATTAATATTTTCATTAAAGTAGTTTAGTTTTTTTCTAAACTCATAAATCTCTTTCTCTCTCTCTCTCTCTCCTCTCCTTGGAGAGAGATGTGGGGGAGAGCATCTGTCATTCGTCTCAGTGGCCAGTCCGGCCCAAACCATGACATACATACACTATGTCTCCAAAGTATGTGCAAAAGACTGTACTATGTGACAATCTGCGTATCTGTAGAAATAGTTTCTATCGACAATTTACAAGTGTCTTATTTATCTAAAATTGCATACAAATAGTGTCTGTGAATTGGTCTGGACACAGCAGGGACTACTTAAACTGGGGTATCTCCAGGACCATCTATAATCCCCACTTGGAAGGCTGCTGCACCAATTTGTCAAATACTTTGTTGTGAAGGGTAAGAGTTCAATCAACCACCTTGTCCCAAGTAAGTCCATTATCTCAAACTAGTCCTTTGTCTCACCTACTCAAAGAAAAGCTGGGTAGTTCCAGGACCAGGCAGGGAATTAATGACAAAGTGCATTTGGTGTGCTCTGAGGCACACCCCTGATATCCAGTTGCACCATAGTTATAACTAAAGGGCAAGGCAAGACCTCTTCCTCCTTTTTTTTTTTTTAATGGAGCTGTTCTCCCAAAGTTAGCATTCAGCAGGCAAAGGACAGCAAAATCAGGATTAACTTTTGCAGTCTATCTGCCTCACTTTCAGGCTACATTTCCGAGGCGATCATTCTCTTTTAGCAATACATGGGAGGGGAATCTTCTCGGCAATCTTCTTCTCTAACATCTAACAAATTAACCAGACTTGTGAATGCCAGACAGGCAGTGGGAAACCTTTGTTTAGGAGCTTGCTCTCTCTGATATGTGCTAGCACAATATATGCTTTCCCACTTCAGTGTCTAGACCAAAAGATTCTTATGTTACAAGAGGAAGTATTTGTGGTAAGTCAAGTCATTCTTTCAAAGTCCTGTAAAGTCTTGCTAGCAAGGTTGCCAACATCAGCTAGTAAAATATCTCCTTGTACCTGAAATTTGATACTCAAATTAGGAAGTGCTCTGATGGTATTGTCTCCAGGGAAATTAAGCCTAGATACAGAGCAACGTGTTACTTAAAGGAAGCAAGATGACACAAGACTTCCCAAGATGATCTAGTCCATCTCTTTCCACAGACCTACCAAGTAGTTGTCACAACCATTCGTACTTCTGAAAGATTCTTTTTGACCCTACATTTTTATTTGTTTAATTTGCAACAAGTAAGTTAAATGCAAGACCACAGAACAGTGTTTCTGGTATGCCCTGGTGGTCCCTCCACAGAGGTACAGATTAGAGCAGAAAGTACCTGCAAAGATGTTTGTGACTGAATAGCCGTGTGCACTTAGATCAAAAACACCTTGAGGGAGGTGGAGGGGAGGATGCAACGTAGTGAAGGCTGTGCGTGAACTATTATATGTTATACTACTGACTCTGAAGCCATTTATCTGTTGTCTAATCTTCCTACCAGAAGGAGGCCATATGGCTACTTTTAAAAAAAAAAAAAAAGTTTTTCTTAATTCATCAAAATTGCAGACTTCAGGAAGAGGGAGGTGGTGGTACATGTCCCCCTGCTCCCAAGAGGTGGAGAGGGGCTCTGTTAAAGAAGGCCTGAATCTCAAGTGGCTTCTCAAAGGTTTATGTGAAAAAAGGATACTCTCTGCTGTTCTCTGAGGACTATAAGAGCAACACAACAAAAATCACTCTGAGTGCAGGAGCTATTCTAAAGAGAGTAAATAAGCATCTTCTGCAGCATACACGCTATAAACAGCAGCTCCACAGGAAACATAACCTCCACTTCGGTGTGCTCTCAGATGTTTATTTCCTTTGCGTACCAAACTGAATGATCTCACTTAAAGTGAGAAGACAGCTGCATTCCTGGTTTTCTCACGAGCCTCTGTAGTTAGTGGACGCAGAAACAGAATGGCAAATAGAAAGAAAGGTGTTTGTTCTAACTTTCTGTGAGGTGCTTGTACAGATTTCATGACTGCCATCTCTTGCTCTAATTGATAGCTCTTCTCCAGCTTAATAATGATAGCTGCATGTCTCCTGCTTTACAGACAGAAGGCAGAGGGAAGCTAGCCCTTATAGTAGTATCCACATAATAAGTACCTGTGATACAGCAAGGTGCCAAACGCAGCTCCCCCAGCACCCTCTGCTATAAACTCTCCATCCTTCCTTAGAGTCAAAAATAATATGGCAGTCCCCGAAGTCAAAACTGTTAAAATAGTCAAGAAGAATTTTGCTGGAGGCTGAGCAGAAAATAAAACCCTGCTGGTGACAGACTCCCAGCCACGCAGCTGAGAGAGATACCAGCTGTATTCAGCACACTGTGGACTAAGAGCTTTACATCTCAAGAAGTCTTTGGTTAAAAACAGTTGGTGAGTTGTTTGTTTTAGGGCAAGTGAAGTCAGATTTTGTTCCTTGAAGTCATCTATCCCTGCATGTGTGTTATACTGGTACTACAGAAGGCTAAATGAGAAGTAAAGGAAAAAGAGACATTTATCTGAACACCAAAATAAAATAGAGCTTTTCCAGAAAATTGCATAGAGCTGATGGAATTTAGCTCATCACCATGTTTTAGCAAAACCTATTTTAATCACTATACATATTTAATTTGTACCAATCATAGAATCATAGAATCATTTAGGTTGGAAGAGACCCTTGGGATCATCGAGTCCAACCATCAATCCCACTCTACAAAGTTCTCCCCTACACCATATCCCCTAACACCACATCTAAAATACTCTTAAACACATTCAGGGATGGTGACTCCACCACCTCCCTGGGCAGCCTATTCCAGTGTCTGACCACTCTTTCTGTGAAGAATTTTTTCCTAATGTCCAGTCTAAACCTACCCTGTTGCAGCTTTAACCCATTCCCTCTTGTTCTATCGCTAATTACCTGTGAGAAGAGACCAGCACCAACCTCTCTACAATGTCCTTTCAAGTAGTTGCAGAGAGTGATGAGGGATCCCCTCAGCCTCCTCTTCCTCAAACTAAACAGTCCCAGCTCCTTCAATCGCTCCTCATAAGATTTATTCTGCAGGCCCTTCACCAGCTTCGTTGCCCTCCTCTGCACTCGCTCCAGCACCTCGATCTCTCTCTCACATTGAGGTGCCCAAAACTGGACACAATACTCAAGGTGTGGCCTCACCAGTGCTGAGTACAGGGGGACAGTCACCTCCCTACTTCTGCTGGTCACACTATTTCTAATACAAGCCAGGATGCCATTGGCTGTCTTGGCCACCTGGGCACACTGCTGGCTCATGTTCAGCCGCTTGTCAATTAGAACCCCCAGGTCCTTTTCTGCCAGGCAGCTCTCCAGCCACACTTCCCCAAGCCTGTAGTGATGCATGGGGTTGTTGTGGCCCAAGTGCAGGACCTGGCACTTGGCCTTGTTGAAGCACATTCCATTAGCATTGGCCCATCGATCCAATCTATCCAAGTCTCTCTGTAGAGCCTCCCTGTCCTCATGCAGATCAACACTCCCGCTTAACTTGGTGTCATCTGCAAACTTGCTGATGATACACTCTATGTCCTTATCAAGGTCATCAATAAAGATGTTAAACAGAAATGGTCCCAACACTGAGCCCTGAGGGACACCACTTGTGACCGGCCGCCAGCTGGATTTAACTCCATTGACCACCACTCTTTGGGACCGTCCATCCAGCCAGCGCTTGATCCAGCAGATCGTATGCTCATCCAGGCCATGAGCCGCCAGTTTTCCCATGAGAATTCTATGGGGAACAGTGTCAAATGCTTTTCGAAAGTCTAGGTAGACAATGTCCACAGCCTTTCCCTCGTCCAATAATCGGGTCATCTTGTCATAGAAGGAGATCAGGTTTGTCAGGCAGGACCTGCCTTTCGTAAACCCATGCTGACTAAGCCTGATCCCCTGCTTGTCCATTATATGACTTGTAATGGCACTCAAGATGATCTGCTCCATGACCTTCCCTGGTACCGAGGTCAGACTGACAGGTCTATAGTTTCCCGGATCCTCCTTTCTGCCTTTCTTGTAGGCGGGTGCTACATTTGCTACCCTCCAGTCCATTGGGACCTCCCCAGTTAGCCATGACTTCAGGTAGATAATGGAAAGTGGCTTGGCGAGCACGTCTGCCAACTCTTTCAGCACTCTTGGATGTAACCCATCCGGTCCCATAGACTTATGCACATCCAGGCGGTGTAGCAGGTCACTGATCACTTTCTCTTTAATTGTGATGACATCAACGAAGGTGCTTGGTCATAAATATTGGGATGGAAGGACATAGAAAAAAGTATATATTGCAGCAGAGCTCTGTGTTTCACCAGTCCACCTTTCCTGGAAAAGGTCTCATCAAACTTCATGATGGTCTCATCTCCATGAGCTGTGATGGTCCCTCTTCCAGCATGTGACACGAAAGACCAGACTCGTTCCTGCATCTGATGCTGTCTAGGCTACGGAAAAAGATATGGACAAGATCTTTCTATCTTGAAAAGAAGTGTCTAGGTGGTGGAAGGTGCCCAATTAATACTCCCCCAAAAAGAAAGAATTCAGCAAATTAAACATTCAGTCTTAAAGAATTATTAACAAATAAAAAAATATATGGGAGCATCAGAAATGCTCTAAACCCAAGACAGCAAAGAGGCCTTTTCTCAGTCAAGGGGATTGTGTGGATTTTCTGGTGTCTAGTAAGGGATGCATTCAGTATTATTTAACCCAATGTGCAGGAGACAACTTTGGTGGTTGGAATTGGTGAGTTATGATACTCAAATTATTCCTCATTCTTCTTAAACTATGGGATATTTTCATAGGTATGTTATATCGCAGACTACCTGTGACTGACATAGAAGCAAGGTGTTGTGCCTCAGTCACATTTCCATTAATTCCATCATGCTTTCATAAATTAACACAAACCATGACAGGAAGAAAGTAAGTTCTGACAGTTTGTTTATTTTCCTTATCTTTCCCATCAAAAAAAGCATCCTTTAGCAATCTCTGGGTAATAGGAAGGGAACCAATGCTTTGATTTAATGACAGAATCCAGCACCTTCTATTGGCAGCAGTTTTCTAACTTGAGTCCTGATATTATCCCAGCTGTTGAATGTTGCACACACTAAACTGAGTCATTAAGGAGCATGGGCTATTGGGTAAAACACCATGGAAAGTTGGTTAGTTGAGTAATGTCTTTTGCACTTGATTTTTGAGGTCTCCATTAATTAAAATGAATTTCATCTCCTGCAGGAGTGTGTGTGTTACATATTCCTTCCCCCAAGAGCAGATATAACAAGCTTTCTTCACATGGGAGTGTGAAGCAACTCTTATTTCATTTTTTTTGGAGACCTCCATGCAGACAAATTCCTTCATGGCATTTCACAAACACTTTTGAAAGGTTCCAGGTCAAGGAGAAAAAAAAAACATGAGTTTTTCTGTGAATTCATCTTCTGCAACTTGCTCTAAACTGGAAAAGCACTGCACTGAACAAATTCAGAGGCTGCTTTTTCAGGAAAAAGAATCCCCCGTCTCTCTTTTTACTCTTATATATATTATTATTATCTCTCATCATGTGCACGCGTGCACACACGCGCGCGTACTTCAGGGCCTTGGGAAGGTTAATAAGGGAGTCTGGGGCACAGGTTATCTTTTCTTCTGTTCTCCCAGTTACAGGCAGGGACACTGTAAGAAACAGATGTGGGCAATCTATCAACACGTGGCTCTGTGGCTGGTGTCACCGCCACAGTTTTCGGTTTTTCGACAATGGGATGGCCTACACAGCACCAGGCTTGTTGGCATCGGACAGGGCTCATCTTTCTGAAAGGGGGAAGAGGGTGTTTGCTCATGAGCTAGAGGGGCTCATTGACCGGGCTTTAAACTAGGCTTGTTGGGGGAGGGCAATGCTACCCAGCCTGCTAGTGACAAGCCAAGGGATGATGCTCCAAGGTCTGAGGGGTGGGTCACTAGTGAAGGCCCTCAACATGTTGCTCTGAGATGTGCTGGGTACGCTGCAGCACACTTGAAGTCTTATGGGGACGAGCCAGGGGCTCCTGAGGAGATAGGAACCGGGGAGTCACAGATAAAACACCCCAGAGGAAGACCACCTGAAGAGCAGCATGAAGGAAATGTAGCCACTCCAGCCAGTGAGACAGCTTCATCGGGTGCCCAGCTGAAATGCCTTTACGCAAATGCAGGTAGCATGGGAAATAAGCAAGAAGAGTTGGAGATGTGCACACGCCTCCAGGGCTACGATCTTATTGGCATCACAGAGACATGGTGGGATGGCTCTTATGATCGGAGCGTTGGAATCGAGGGATACAGACTCTTCAGGAAGGACAGGCTGGGAAGACGAGGAGGGGGCGTTGCCCTCTATGCCAATGAACAGCTAGAGTCCATGGAGCTCCACCTGGGGATGGATGAAGACCCAACAAAGAGCTTATGGGTCAAGATTAAAGGGAACACAGGGGCAGGTGACATTACAGTGGGGGTCTGCTACAGGCCACCTGACCAGGATGACAGAGTGGATGAGGCCCTCCATAGACAGATAGGAGCGGCATCGCGTTCACAGACCCTGGTCCTCATGGGGGACTTCAACCACCCCGATATCTGCTGGAAGGACAACACAGCAGGGCACAAGAAATCCAGGAAGTTCTTGGAATGTGTCAATGGCAACTTTCTTCTTCAAATGGTAGAGGAGCCAACGAGGAGAGGAACTATGCTGGACCTTGTTCTTACCAACAAGGAGGGGCTGGTGGCGAGTGTCAAGCTCAAGGGTAGCCTCGGCTGCAGTGATCATGAAATGGTAGAATTCAAGATCCTTTGGGCAGCGAGGAGGGCACACAGCAAGCTCACTACCCTGGACTTCAGGAGAGCAGACTTTGGCCTCTTGAGGGACCTGCTTGGCAGGGTAACATGGGAAAAAGTACTGGAGTGAAGAGGGGCGCAAGGAAGCTGGTTAGTATTCAAGGATCACCTCCTCCAAGCTCAGGAACGGTGCATCCCAAGAATGAAGAAGTCAGGCAAAAATGCCAGGAGGCCTGCATGGATGAACAAGGAGCTCCTGGACAAGCTCAAAAGCAAAAAGGAGGCCTACAGAGGGTGGAAGCAAGGACGGGTTGACTGGGTGGAATACAGAGAAACTGTCCAAGTAGCCAGGAACCAGATTAGGCAAGCTAAAGCCCAGATAGAAATTAAATCTGGCTAGGGACATCAAGGATAACAAGAAAAACTTCTATAAGTACGTCAGGGGTAAAGGCAAGACTAGGGAAGATGTGGGCCCTCTCCGGAAGGAGACAGGAGACCTGGTCACCCAGGATATGGAGAAGGCTGAGGTGCTGAATGACTTTTTTGCCTCGGTCTTCACCAGCAAGGGCTCTGACCATGCCGCCCAAGTTACAGAATGCAAAGGGAGGGTCTGTGAGAATGAAGAACCGCCCACTGTAGGAGAAGATCAGGTTTGGGACCACCTGAGGAACCTGAAGGTGCATAAGTCCATGGGACCTGATGAAATCCATCCACGGGTCCTGAGGGAGCTGGCAGATGAAGTCGCCAAGCCGCTTTTCATTATATTTGAAAAGTCGTGGTGGTCTGGTGAAGTTCCCGCTGACTGGAAAAGGGGAAACATAAGCCCCATTTTCAAAAAGGGAAAAAAGGGTGACTCAGAGAACTACAGACCGGTCAGTCTCACCTCTGTGCCTGGCAGGATCCTGGAGCAAATCCTCCTGGAAACTCTGCTAAGGCACATGGAAAATAAGGAGGTGATTGGTGACAGCCAACATGGCTTCACCAAAGGCAAATCGTGCCTGACAAATCTGGTGACCTTCTGTGATGTTGCCACAGCAATCGTAGATAAGGGGAGAGCAACCGACATCATCTACCTGGACTTATGCAAAGCGTTTGACACTGTCCCGCACGACATCCTGGTCTCTAAACTGGAAAAGCACGGATTTGATGGATGGACCACTCGGTGGATAAGGAACTGGCTAGATGGCCGCACTCAAAGGGTTGCAGTCAATGGCTCAATGTCCACATGGAAACCAGTGACGAGTGGCATTCCTCAGGGACCGGTGCTGTTTAACATCTTTGTCGGAGACATGGACAGTGGGATTGACTGCACCCTCAGCAAGTTTGCCGACGACACCAAGCTGTGTGGCACGGTCGACACACGGGAGGGAAGGGATGCCATCCAGAGGGACCTTTGACAGGCTTGAGAGGTGGGCCTGTGCAAACCTCATGAAGTTCAACCAGGCCAAGTGCAAGGTCCTGCACCTGGGTCATGGCAATCCCAGGCACAAATACAGGTTGGGCGGAGAATGGCTTGAGAGCAGCCCTGAGGAGAAGTACTTGGGGGTGCTGGTGGACGAGAAGCTCAACATGAGCAGGCAATGCGTGCACTTGCAGCCCAGAAAGCCGACCGCATCCTGGGCTGCATCAAAAGGAGCGTGGCCAGCAGGTCAAGGGAGGTGATTCTGCCCCTCTACTCTGCTCTGGTGAGACCCCACCTGGAATACTGCATCCAGCTCTGGAGTCCTCACCACAAGAAGGACATGGACCTGTTGGAACGGGTCCAGCAGAGGGCCATGAGGATGATCAGAGGGCTGGAGCAGCTCTCCTATGAAGACAGGCTGAGAGAGTTGGGGTTGTTTCAGCCTGGAGAAGAGAAGGCTCCAGGGAGACCTTATAGCAGCCTTCCGGTACCTAAAGGGGGCCTACAGGAAGGATGGGGAGGGACTCTTTATCAGGGAGTGTAATGATAGGACACGGGGTAATGGCTTCAAACTGAAAGAGGGTAGATTGAGATTGGATATCAGGAAGATATTCTTTACTCTGAGGGTGGTGAGGCACTGGAACAGGTTGCCCAGGGAAGCTGTGGATGCCCCTTCCCTGGAAGTGTTCAAGGCCAGGCTGGATGAGGCTTTGAGCAGCCTGGTCTAGTCGGGAGGTGTCCCTGCCCAGGGTAGGGGGGTTGGAACTAGATGATCTTTAAGGTCCCTTCCAACCCCAACCATTCTGTGATTCTGTGTTTCTGGGTGCACTTGTCTCTCCCATCAGATTAACTAGAACCTCTCAAAGCTACAGGATGCTTCAGGAAACTCATGCATACTCCCATAGTACTTTGCAAATAACTTTAGTCCTTAAGGGCTTGTCTCACAAGCTTAGCAGGATAATTGACCAGTAGGTCTTCACACTTCTTCCCTGCTTTCTAAAGCACTATACCAAAAATAGTACCTGCAATCTGTAAGACAAAGCAATATTGGATGAAGTGATCTGAGGTTGGATAAAGGACATAGGTGGCATGCTACTTTCTAAGAGAAAAAGGAAAGAACTCTGCCTGCTTTTAAGAGTGACTCTAATAGTCAC
Source organism: Fratercula arctica (assembly GCA_947846985.1). NCBI lineage: Eukaryota > Metazoa > Chordata > Aves > Charadriiformes > Alcidae > Fratercula > Fratercula arctica. The sequence goes on from CANTUZ010000027.1 coordinate 4,229,503, forward strand.
AGGAATGATGACCCTGATGAACATTTGGTCACCAACTGCTGCTCTGCCCAGTCCTTATATCTAGCCAGCCCATGGTCCTACATGACCACGCCAGATCCATTGCTGTGGACTTGCTTAAAATATGTTTTCCTGGTTTGAGGATTTATTGGCGCCCAGTGTGGGACTTGAACGGGGCTCAACCAGGGCTCTGACAGATTGCCTTAAAAGTTTGAATCCCAGCTTGCTCAGAGAGTAAAACAGACGGCTCGCATCATGTTTGTTTTGGACAGAATATTGTATCATTTCTTTATAGGGTTTTGTTTAAAGTTAGTTGATACAACGCTGCTTAACCTGCCGTATGTGTTGCAAAATTTATTTGCTCTTTGTGTTTGTATGCAGTGGTTCAAACGTGCTATTCTGCAGTTGTGTTTAATTATGATACATACATTGATTGGATAGCTTCCTTACCTGAATACCTCAGGCATTAAGTAATGGATTCTGTTACTGATTACACTTTCAATTTTACCTTGGGAAAGTTTACTTCGCCCTTTACTGCTCATGCCAAATTGTCACCATCAGAGCCAGGGGATGGACCCCTTTTGGATTTTGGAAACGATGGTCGCTTTTTTAAAATCATGATTTTACTGTCGATTTTCCTGCATGGGTTGCAGGGGTGTTTTTTTATTAAATCTCAGTGCAAGAGTATGTGTTGTACGACATGCACTGCCACTACTCAAACTCCATCAGCACCGGTACAAGTTGCCCTGGTGAACAGAAAGAAAAAAAAAAGAGGTCAGTTCGTTCCCCTGCCCCTTATGACAAAGACCAGATAAAGCCAGATACCAGGGGAGAGGACTCTTCTGATGAAGATCCAGGAATGGGTCCTTCTAAAGAAGATCCAGGAAAGAGTCCTTCTCAAGCAGATCAGGGAGAGGGTCCTTCTCGGGCAGCGTCAGCGCAGGAGGAAGAATCAGATACAGAGGTAATAGTTAAATCCATCTCTATGAAGGAATTACGAAATTTGAGAAAGGATTTTAGCTGTCATGAAGGTGAGACACTTATAACCTGGTTGCTCCGATGGTGGGATAATGGGGCTGATACCATGGATTTAGACGGTAGAGAAGCTAGGCAGTTGGGAAACCTGGCCAGAGGTGGAGGTATAGATAAAGTGATTGGGAGAAAGTCACAGACTCTCAGTCTCTGGAGGTGACTCATATCAGCCGTAAAAGGCAGATATCCTTTTAAGGATGATATCGAATGCCGCTCGAGCAAATGAATCATCATGGAGAAAGGTATTAAGTACCTGAGAGAAATGGCTGTGCGACAGATGATTTATGGTGACTGGCAAGTGAATGTAGATCCTGATGAAATGCCATGCAAACGACCTATGTTGCAGAAGTTTGTACAGAGGTGCACCATCAATGTATTCCCACACTTTGTCAACACTGATCTGGGGAGGATGTGATGATGATTCACTAACTGTAAATGAAGTGGCTAACAGAATATGGCAGTATGAAGACAGTCTCTCTTGTCCCCTCCCTGTAGCAGCTGTGGAAAAACTGCCAGATAAAACAGAGAAAATGATTGAGAAAAATGAGAAATTGTTTGATAAACTGTTTGATAAACTGTCTAGGATGGAGGAAAGAGCCCACTCTTCCCCTGCATGGACTCATGTCGCAGCTGTTAGAAGATGCCCTCCTATGAAACCAACTCAGAAGAGACAGAACACACTACGAGATATCCTGTGGTTTTGCCTCTGTGACTACGGAGAGGACATGAGTAAGTGGGATAAAAGACCCTAAAGGCACAAGTAAGTGAGTTGCAAGGTAACGCAGATGGAAGAAAGAATTCTTCCAGGAGGATGGCTGCTCTGGTCAACAGGAAGTGGTTCTCCAGTCCAGGTAGGAAATCATCTGCTAATTGTAGATGTTGTTCTCAACATTAGGGTTGCCCTGCCTCCAGCCAGGAGAAGGAGAGGGATAACAGAGTTTATTGGACTGTGTGGATTCGATGGCCTGGCACATTAAAACCACAGAAATATACAGCCCTTGTGGACGCTGGTGCACAGTGTACCCTATTGTCATCGAATCATAAAGGGGACAGAATCTGTGACTATTTCTGGAGTGACAGGTGGGTCTCAAGAACTGACTGTATTAGAGGCCGAAGTGAGCCTGAATGGGAATAAATGGGAGAAGCACCCCATTGTGACTGGCCCAGATGCTCCGTGCATCCTTGGCATAGACTTCCTCAAGAGAGGGTACTTCAAAGACCTGAAAGGGTATCGATGGGCTTCTGGTATAGCAGCTGTAGAGACTGAGGGCATTACACAGCTGTCTACTTTACCTGGCCTTTCAGATGACCCTTGTGGGTTGTGGGACTGCTGAAGGTTAAAGAACAGCAGGTGCCAATTGCTAGTGCCATGGTGCATCAGTGACCATATCGCACCAACTGAGACTCCCTGATTCCATCCAAAACCTGATTCGTCGGCTGGAGACCCAAGGAGTGATCAGCAAGACTCGCTCATCCTTTAACAGCCCTATATGGCCAGTGTGAAAGTCTGATGGAAACTGGCAGCTAACAGTAGACTATTGTGGCCTGAATGAAGTCACACCAGCACTGAGTGCTGCTGTGCCAGACATGCTGGAACTCCAATATGAACTGGAGTCCAAGGCAGATAAATGGTATGCCACAACTGACATTGCTAATGCATTCTTCTCTATTCCTTTGGCAGCAGAGTGCAGGCCACAGTTTGCTTTCACCTGGAGAGGCATCCAGTACACCTGGAATCGACTGCCCCAGGGGTGGAAACACAGCCCTACTATTGCCATGGACTGATCCAGACTGCACTGGAGAAGGGTGGAGCTCCAGAACACCTGCAATACATTGATGACATCATTGTGTGGGGTAATACAGCAGAAGAAGTTTTCAAGAAAGGTAAGAAAATAATCAAGATTCTTCTGAAAGCAGGTTTTGCTGTAAAAAGAGGTAAGGTCAAGGAATCTGCACGAGACATCCAGTTCTTAGGAATTAAGTGGCAAGATGGTTGTTGTCAGATCCCAATGGATGTGATTAACCAAATAACAGCTATGTCCCCACCCACTAACAAAGAGGAAACACAAGCCTTCTTAGGCGTTGTGGGTTTCTGGAGACCGCACATTCCAGGTTATAGTCAGATTGTAAGACCTCTCTATCAAGTGACTCGAAAGAAAAATGAGTTTACGTGGGGTCCTGAGCAACAACAAGCTTTTGAGCTAATTAAACAAGAGATTGTGCATGCAGTAGCACTTGGACCAGTCCGAACAGAATGGGACATTAAAAATGTGCTCTACACCGCAGCTGGGGACAATGTCCCTACCTGGAGCCTCTGGCAGAAAGCACCAGGGGAGACTCGAGGTTGACCCCTGGGATTTTGGAGTCGGGGATACAGAGGATCTGAGGCCAACTATACTCCAACTGAGAAAGAAATATTGGCAGCATATGAAGGAGTTAGAGCTGCTTCAGAGGTAATTGGTACTGAAGCACAGCTCCTCCTGGCGCCCTGATTACCAGTGCTGGGCTGGATGTTCAAGGGTCAAGTTCCTTCTACTCATCATGCCACTGATGCTACCTGGAGTAAGTGGGTTGCCTTAATCACGCAGCGAGCTCGAATAGGAAACCCCAATCGTCCAGGAATTGCAGAAGTGATCACAAACTGGCCCGAAGGCAATGATTCCGGAATGCCACCAGAGGAGGTGGTGACTTGTGCTGAGGAAGCCCCACCTGTCATTGTTTAGGCCGAATCTGCCAATGACGAGAAGACAGATGCATGGATCGGGATTAAAGGCAGGCAAACAGACAGGGTCCTCCTTGGACGTTGGCCATTGAAGAAAGAGGGATGACCCTTTGATCCCTCAGTTTTTATTCTGAGCATGGGGCATATGGGATGGAATCATCTGTCCTGTCCACTCCTCCCCGCAGGTGTGACCCCTCTACTACGCTTTTCCGTTTCTGACCCCCTAATGGGGCAAATAACGAAATTAGCTGACCTTGGTTGTTATAGCAATAAGTATAAGCAAGAGCCTCTCTGCATACCATTCCTTGGCACGAGCTATAAACACTGGTCTCATCACTCTGAGAATGAACAGTTTTCGGCACAATATGCTGTTAATTTCGGAGAGTTAGAAGAGACTTAGTTAAGAAGTAAAATTACTGAACAGAAAGTTGGTTCTGTTTAACCTCAAACCAGGACACCACCGTATAATGAACTCTCAGATAATGAGAAACAAAGTGTTCTGTTCACTGGTGGACCTTGTCGTATTGTAGGAAAGCATCGAAGGTGGAAAGCTGCTGTGTGGAGTCCTACACAACCAGTCGCAGAAGCTGCTGAAGGTCAAGGTGAATCAAGTCAATTTGCAGAGGTAAAAGCCATCCAGCTGGCCCTAGACATTGCTGAATGAGAAAAATGGCCAATAGTCTATACTGACTCATGGATGGTGGCAAATGCTCTGTGGGGATGGTTAAAGCGGAGCAAGTGGCAGCACAGAGGTAAGCCCATCTGGGCTGCTGAATTATGGCGAGATATTGCTGACAATCTAGGGAAACTATTCATAAAGGTATGCCATGTAGATGCCTACATACCCATGAGTTGGGCCACTGAGGAACATCAAAACAATCAGCAAGTGGACCAGGCTGAAGAATGGAGAAGTATACCTCCAGGAAATTTGACCCTGGGTGAGAATACTTAATTCTGAGCTGTATGATGATAATTGTTATATAATACTAACAGTGTTGAATAAGTGTTTTTCACGATAACATAGTGGTGATGAAACTTGAGCCAGCTTCATCAAGTGCCGTCCAGCAAACTCTTTGAGGTGGACATGCTACCTGTGGGCACGAAACACAATGAATTTCATATCCTCTTTCCTGCCCTGAGAGCCTACTATGATAGATGAAATCCTGCAATTATGGACTAAATGGACTTAACAAGCTGTTGTGTATAAAGAAGAATCATAAATGAGTGATCTTTGTGCATATATATGTATATCTGTATATATATGTGTATATATTTGATGAATAAGAAGTAATAGTAATCTGAGCACGATGCAAATGGTGTGGAATAAGGGGTCATGGTTTAAGGTAAAACAGAACCAATTTTCTGTTTCGTAATTTTACTTTTTAGCTAAGCCTCTTCTAACTAACTGAACTCTGAAATTAACAGCATATTGTGCAGAAACTGTTCGCTCTCAGAGTGATGAGACCCACAATTATATTTCATGCCACGGAATGGTATGTGGAGAGGCTTCTGCTTATACTTATTGCTGTAACAACCAAGGTCAGCTAACTTCGCTATTTGCCCCATTAGAGGGTCGGAAGCAGAAAAGCGTAGAGGGGTCACACCTGCGGCGAGGAGCAGGCAGGACAGGTGACCCAAAAATTGACCAACAGGGGTATTCCATCCCATCTGCCCCATGCTCAGTATAAAAGCTGAGGGATCAAAGGGTCAACTCTCTTTCTTCAATGGCCGACATCCGAGGAGGCCTGTCTGTTCATCTGCCTTTGATCCCGATCCGAGCATTCCTGACTCCAGATCCAGAATCCAGCTCCTGTCCATTGCTGACTCCAGTCTGGGACTTTCCCTGTGTCTGCTGGTGACGCGATCGTCATCCTGGGAGCTTGATATGGTTTTGTATATATTGTATATATTTCTTTTTTATTATTATTTATTATTATTTCATTCATTTATTAATATTTTCATTAAAGTAGTTTAGTTTTTTTCTAAACTCATAAATCTCTTTCTCTCTCTCTCTCTCTCCTCTCCTTGGAGAGAGATGTGGGGGAGAGCATCTGTCATTCGTCTCAGTGGCCAGTCCGGCCCAAACCATGACATACATACACTATGTCTCCAAAGTATGTGCAAAAGACTGTACTATGTGACAATCTGCGTATCTGTAGAAATAGTTTCTATCGACAATTTACAAGTGTCTTATTTATCTAAAATTGCATACAAATAGTGTCTGTGAATTGGTCTGGACACAGCAGGGACTACTTAAACTGGGGTATCTCCAGGACCATCTATAATCCCCACTTGGAAGGCTGCTGCACCAATTTGTCAAATACTTTGTTGTGAAGGGTAAGAGTTCAATCAACCACCTTGTCCCAAGTAAGTCCATTATCTCAAAACTAGTCCTTTGTCTCACCTACTCAAAGAAAAGCTGGGTAGTTCCAGGACCAGGCAGGGAATTAATGACAAAGTGCATTTGGTGTGCTCTGAGGCACACCCCTGATATCCAGTTGCACCATAGTTATAACTAAAGGGCAAGGCAAGACCTCTTCCTCCTTTTTTTTTTTTAATGGAGCTGTTCTCCCAAAGTTAGCATTCAGCAGGCAAAGGACAGCAAAATCAGGATTAACTTTTGCAGTCTATCTGCCTCACTTTCAGGCTACATTTCCGAGGCGATCATTCTCTTTTAGCAATACATGGGAGGGGAATCTTCTCGGCAATCTTCTTCTCTAACATCTAACAAATTAACCAGACTTGTGAATGCCAGACAGGCAGTGGGAAACCTTTGTTTAGGAGCTTGCTCTCTCTGATATGTGCTAGCACAATATATGCTTTCCCACTTCAGTGTCTAGACCAAAAGATTCTTATGTTACAAGAGGAAGTATTTGTGGTAAGTCAAGTCATTCTTTCAAAGTCCTGTAAAGTCTTGCTAGCAAGGTTGCCAACATCAGCTAGTAAAATATCTCCTTGTACCTGAAATTTGATACTCAAATTAGGAAGTGCTCTGATGGTATTGTCTCCAGGGAAATTAAGCCTAGATACAGAGCAACGTGTTACTTAAAGGAAGCAAGATGACACAAGACTTCCCAAGATGATCTAGTCCATCTCTTTCCACAGACCTACCAAGTAGTTGTCACAACCATTCGTACTTCTGAAAGATTCTTTTTGACCCTACATTTTTATTTGTTTAATTTGCAACAAGTAAGTTAAATGCAAGACCACAGAACAGTGTTTCTGGTATGCCCTGGTGGTCCCTCCACAGAGGTACAGATTAGAGCAGAAAGTACCTGCAAAGATGTTTGTGACTGAATAGCCGTGTGCACTTAGATCAAAAACACCTTGAGGGAGGTGGAGGGGAGGATGCAACGTAGTGAAGGCTGTGCGTGAACTATCATATGTTATACTACTGACTCTGAAGCCATTTATCTGTTGTCTAATCTTCCTACCAGAAGGAGGCCATATGGCTACTTTTAAAAAAAAAAAAAAAAGTTTTTCTTAATTCATCAAAATTGCAGACTTCAGGAAGAGGGAGGTGGTGGTACATGTCCCCCTGCTCCCAAGAGGTGGAGAGGGGCTCTGTTAAAGAAGGCCTGAATCTCAAGTGGCTTCTCAAAGGTTTATGTGAAAAAAGGATACTCTCTGCTGTTCTCTGAGGACTATAAGAGCAACACAACAAAAATCACTCTGAGTGCAGGAGCTATTCTAAAGAGAGTAAATAAGCATCTTCTGCAGCATACACGCTATAAACAGCAGCTCCACAGGAAACATAACCTCCACTTCGGTGTGCTCTCAGATGTTTATTTCCTTTGCGTACCAAACTGAATGATCTCACTTAAAGTGAGAAGACAGCTGCATTCCTGGTTTTCTCACGAGCCTCTGTAGTTAGTGGACGCAGAAACAGAATGGCAAATAGAAAGAAAGGTGTTTGTTCTAACTTTCTGTGAGGTGCTTGTACAGATTTCATGACTGCCATCTCTTGCTCTAATTGATAGCTCTTCTCCAGCTTAATAATGATAGCTGCATGTCTCCTGCTTTACAGACAGAAGGCAGAGGGAAGCTAGCCCTTATAGTAGTATCCACATAATAAGTACCTGTGATACAGCAAGGTGCCAAACGCAGCTCCCCCAGCACCCTCTGCTATAAACTCTCCATCCTTCCTTAGAGTCAAAAATAATATGGCAGTCCCCGAAGTCAAAACTGTTAAAATAGTCAAGAAGAATTTTGCTGGAGGCTGAGCAGAAAATAAAACCCTGCTGGTGACAGACTCCCAGCCACGCAGCTGAGAGAGATACCAGCTGTATTCAGCACACTGTGGACTAAGAGCTTTACATCTCAAGAAGTCTTTGGTTAAAAACAGTTGGTGAGTTGTTTGTTTTAGGGCAAGTGAAGTCAGATTTTGTTCCTTGAAGTCATCTATCCCTGCATGTGTGTTATACTGGTACTACAGAAGGCTAAATGAGAAGTAAAGGAAAAAGAGACATTTATCTGAACACCAAAATAAAATAGAGCTTTTCCAGAAAATTGCATAGAGCTGATGGAATTTAGCTCATCACCATGTTTTAGCAAAACCTATTTTAATCACTATACATATTTAATTTGTACCAATCATAGAATCATAGAATCATTTAGGTTGGAAGAGACCCTTGGGATCATCGAGTCCAACCATCAATCCCACTCTACAAAGTTCTCCCCTACACCATATCCCCTAACACCACATCTAAAATACTCTTAAACACATTCAGGGATGGTGACTCCACCACCTCCCTGGGCAGCCTATTCCAGTGTCTGACCACTCTTTCTGTGAAGAATTTTTTCCTAATGTCCAGTCTAAACCTACCCTGTTGCAGCTTTAACCCATTCCCTCTTGTTCTATCGCTAATTACCTGTGAGAAGAGACCAGCACCAACCTCTCTACAATGTCCTTTCAAGTAGTTGCAGAGAGTGATGAGGTCTCCCCTCAGCCTCCTCTTCCTCAAACTAAACAGTCCCAGCTCCTTCAATCGCTCCTCATAAGATTTATTCTGCAGGCCCTTCACCAGCTTCGTTGCCCTCCTCTGCACTCGCTCCAGCACCTCGATCTCTCTCTCACATTGAGGTGCCCAAAACTGGACACAATACTCAAGGTGTGGCCTCACCAGTGCTGAGTACAGGGGGACAGTCACCTCCCTACTTCTGCTGGTCACACTATTTCTAATACAAGCCAGGATGCCATTGGCTGTCTTGGCCACCTGGGCACACTGCTGGCTCATGTTCAGCCGCTTGTCAATTAGAACCCCCAGGTCCTTTTCTGCCAGGCAGCTCTCCAGCCACACTTCCCCAAGCCTGTAGTGATGCATGGGGTTGTTGTGGCCCAAGTGCAGGACCTGGCACTTGGCCTTGTTGAAGCACATTCCATTAGCATTGGCCCATCGATCCAATCTATCCAAGTCTCTCTGTAGAGCCTCCCTGTCCTCATGCAGATCAACACTCCCGCTTAACTTGGTGTCATCTGCAAACTTGCTGATGATACACTCTATGTCCTTATCAAGGTCATCAATAAAGATGTTAAACAGAAATGGTCCCAACACTGAGCCCTGAGGGACACCACTTGTGACCGGCCGCCAGCTGGATTTAACTCCATTGACCACCACTCTTTGGGACCGTCCATCCAGCCAGCGCTTGATCCAGCAGATCGTATGCTCATCCAGGCCATGAGCCGCCAGTTTTTCCCATGAGAATTCTATGGGGAACAGTGTCAAATGCTTTTCGAAAGTCTAGGTAGACAATGTCCACAGCCTTTCCCTCGTCCAATAATCGGGTCATCTTGTCATAGAAGGAGATCAGGTTTGTCAGGCAGGACCTGCCTTTCGTAAACCCATGCTGACTAAGCCTGATCCCCTGCTTGTCCATTATATGACTTGTAATGGCACTCAAGATGATCTGCTCCATGACCTTCCCTGGTACCGAGGTCAGACTGACAGGTCTATAGTTTCCCGGATCCTCCTTTCTGCCTTTCTTGTAGGCGGGTGCTACATTTGCTACCCTCCAGTCCATTGGGACCTCCCCAGTTAGCCATGACTTCAGGTAGATAATGGAAAGTGGCTTGGCGAGCACGTCTGCCAACTCTTTCAGCACTCTTGGATGTAACCCATCCGGTCCCATAGACTTATGCACATCCAGGCGGTGTAGCAGGTCACTGATCACTTTCTCTTTAATTGTGATGACATCAACGAAGGTGCTTGGTCATAAATATTGGGATGGAAGGACATAGAAAAAAGTATATATTGCAGCAGAGCTCTGTGTTTCACCAGTCCACCTTTCCTGGAAAAGGTCTCATCAAACTTCATGATGGTCTCATCTCCATGAGCTGTGATGGTCCCTCTTCCAGCATGTGACACGAAAGACCAGACTCGTTCCTGCATCTGATGCTGTCTAGGCTACGGAAAAAGATATGGACAAGATCTTTCTATCTTGAAAAGAAGTGTCTAGGTGGTGGAAGGTGCCCAATTAATACTCCCCCAAAAAGAAAGAATTCAGCAAATTAAACATTCAGTCTTAAAGAATTATTAACAAATAAAAAAATATATGGGAGCATCAGAAATGCTCTAAACCCAAGACAGCAAAGAGGCCTTTTCTCAGTCAAGGGGATTGTGTGGATTTTCTGGTGTCTAGTAAGGGATGCATTCAGTATTATTTAACCCAATGTGCAGGAGACAACTTTGGTGGTTGGAATTGGTGAGTTATGATACTCAAATTATTCCTCATTCTTCTTAAACTATGGGATATTTTCATAGGTATGTTATATCGCAGACTACCTGTGACTGACATAGAAGCAAGGTGTTGTGCCTCAGTCACATTTCCATTAATTCCATCATGCTTTCATAAATTAACACAAACCATGACAGGAAGAAAGTAAGTTCTGACAGTTTGTTTATTTTCCTTATCTTTCCCATCAAAAAAAGCATCCTTTAGCAATCTCTGGGTAATAGGAAGGGAACCAATGCTTTGATTTATGACAGAATCCAGCACCTTCTATTGGCAGCAGTTTTCTAACTTGAGTCCTGATATTATCCCAGCTGTTGAATGTTGCACACACTAAACTGAGTCATTAAGGAGCATGGGCTATTGGGTAAAACACCATGGAAAGTTGGTTAGTTGAGTAATGTCTTTTGCACTTGATTTTTGAGGTCTCCATTAATTAAAATGAATTTCATCTCCTGCAGGAGTGTGTGTGTTACATATTCCTTCCCCCCAAGAGCAGATATAACAAGCTTTCTTCACATGGGAGTGTGAAGCAACTCTTATTTCATTTTTTTGGAGACCTCCATGCAGACAAATTCCTTCATGGCATTTCACAAACACTTTTGAAAGGTTCCAGGTCAAGGAGAAAAAAAAACATGAGTTTTTCTGTGAATTCATCTTCTGCAAACTTGCTCTAAACTGGAAAAGCACTGCACTGAACAAATTCAGAGGCTGCTTTTTCAGGAAAAAGAATCCCCCGTCTCTCTTTTTACTCTTATATATATTATTATTATCTCTCATCATGTGCACCGCGTGCACACACGCGCGCGTACTTCAGGGCCTTGGGAAGGTTAATAAGGGAGTCTGGGGGCACAGGTTATCTTTTCTTCTGTTCTCCCCAGTTACAGGCAGGGACACTGTAAGAAACAGATGTGGGCAATCTATCAACACGTGGCTCTGTGGCTGGTGTCACCGCCACAGTTTTCGGTTTTTCGACAATGGGATGGCCTACACAGCACCAGGCTTGTTGGCATCGGACAGGGCTCATCTTTCTGAAAGGGGGAAGAGGGTGTTTGCTCATGAGCTAGAGGGGCTCATTGACCGGGCTTTAAACTAGGCTTGTTGGGGGAGGGCAATGCTACCCAGCCTGCTAGTGACAAGCCAAGGGATGATGCTCCAAGGTCTGAGGGGTGGGTCACTAGTGAAGGCCCTCAACATGTTGCTCTGAGATGTGCTGGGTACGCTGCAGCACACTTGAAGTCTTATGGGGACGAGCCAGGGGCTCCTGAGGAGATAGGAACCGGGGAGTCACAGATAAAACACCCCAGAGGAAGACCACCTGAAGAGCAGCATGAAGGAAATGTAGCCACTCCAGCCAGTGAGACAGCTTCATCGGGTGCCCAGCTGAAATGCCTTTACGCAAATGCAGGTAGCATGGGAAATAAGCAAGAAGAGTTGGAGATGTGCACACGCCTCCAGGGCTACGATCTTATTGGCATCACAGAGACATGGTGGGATGGCTCTTATGATCGGAGCGTTGGAATCGAGGGATACAGACTCTTCAGGAAGGACAGGCTGGGAAGACGAGGAGGGGGCGTTGCCCTCTATGCCAATGAACAGCTAGAGTCCATGGAGCTCCACCTGGGGATGGATGAAGACCCAACAAAGAGCTTATGGGTCAAGATTAAAGGGAACACAGGGGCAGGTGACATTACAGTGGGGGTCTGCTACAGGCCACCTGACCAGGATGACAGAGTGGATGAGGCCCTCCATAGACAGATAGGAGCGGCATCGCGTTCACAGACCCTGGTCCTCATGGGGGACTTCAACCACCCCGATATCTGCTGGAAGGACAACACAGCAGGGCACAAGAAATCCAGGAAGTTCTTGGAATGTGTCAATGGCAACTTTCTTCTTCAAATGGTAGAGGAGCCAACGAGGAGAGGAACTATGCTGGACCTTGTTCTTACCAACAAGGAGGGGCTGGTGGCGAGTGTCAAGCTCAAGGGTAGCCTCGGCTGCAGTGATCATGAAATGGTAGAATTCAAGATCCTTTGGGCAGCGAGGAGGGCACACAGCAAGCTCACTACCCTGGACTTCAGGAGAGCAGACTTTGGCCTCTTGAGGGACCTGCTTGGCAGGGTAACATGGGAAAAAGTACTGGAGTGAAGAGGGGCGCAAGGAAGCTGGTTAGTATTCAAGGATCACCTCCTCCAAGCTCAGGAACGGTGCATCCCAAGAATGAAGAAGTCAGGCAAAAATGCCAGGAGGCCTGCATGGATGAACAAGGAGCTCCTGGACAAGCTCAAAAGCAAAAAGGAGGCCTACAGAGGGTGGAAGCAAGGACGGGTTGACTGGGTGGAATACAGAGAAACTGTCCAAGTAGCCAGGAACCAGATTAGGCAAGCTAAAGCCCAGATAGAATTAAATCTGGCTAGGGACATCAAGGATAACAAGAAAAACTTCTATAAGTACGTCAGGGGTAAAGGCAAGACTAGGGAAGATGTGGGCCCTCTCCGGAAGGAGACAGGAGACCTGGTCACCCAGGATATGGAGAAGGCTGAGGTGCTGAATGACTTTTTTGCCTCGGTCTTCACCAGCAAGGGCTCTGACCATGCCGCCCAAGTTACAGAATGCAAAGGGAGGGTCTGTGAGAATGAAGAACCGCCCACTGTAGGAGAAGATCAGGTTTGGGACCACCTGAGGAACCTGAAGGTGCATAAGTCCATGGGACCTGATGAAATCCATCCACGGGTCCTGAGGGATGCTGGCAGATGAAGTCGCCAAGCCGCTTTTCATTATATTTGAAAAGTCGTGGTGGTCTGGTGAAGTTCCCGCTGACTGGAAAAGGGGAAACATAAGCCCCATTTTCAAAAAGGGAAAAAAGGGTGACTCAGAGAACTACAGACCGGTCAGTCTCACCTCTGTGCCTGGCAGGATCCTGGAGCAAATCCTCCTGGAAACTCTGCTAAGGCACATGGAAAAATAAGGAGGTGATTGGTGACAGCCAACATGGCTTCACCAAAGGCAAATCGTGCCTGACAAATCTGGTGACCTTCTGTGATGTTGCCACAGCAATCGTAGATAAGGGGAGAGCAACCGACATCATCTACCTGGACTTATGCAAAGCGTTTGACACTGTCCCGCACGACATCCTGGTCTCTAAACTGGAAAAGCACGGATTTGATGGATGGACCACTCGGTGGATAAGGAACTGGCTAGATGGCCGCACTCAAAGGGTTGCAGTCAATGGCTCAATGTCCACATGGAAACCAGTGACGAGTGGCATTCCTCAGGGACCGGTGCTGTTTAACATCTTTGTCGGAGACATGGACAGTGGGATTGACTGCACCCTCAGCAAGTTTGCCGACGACACCAAGCTGTGTGGCACGGTCGACACACGGGAGGGAAGGGATGCCATCCAGAGGGACCTTTGACAGGCTTGAGAGGTGGGCCTGTGCAAACCTCATGAAGTTCAACCAGGCCAAGTGCAAGGTCCTGCACCTGGGTCATGGCAATCCCAGGCACAAATACAGGTTGGGCGGAGAATGGCTTGAGAGCAGCCCTGAGGAGAAGTACTTGGGGGTGCTGGTGGACGAGAAGCTCAACATGAGCAGGCAATGCGTGCACTTGCAGCCCAGAAAGCCGACCGCATCCTGGGCTGCATCAAAAGGAGCGTGGCCAGCAGGTCAAGGGAGGTGATTCTGCCCCTCTACTCTGCTCTGGTGAGACCCCACCTGGAATACTGCATCCAGCTCTGGAGTCCTCACCACAAGAAGGACATGGACCTGTTGGAACGGGTCCAGCAGAGGGCCATGAGGATGATCAGAGGGCTGGAGCAGCTCTCCTATGAAGACAGGCTGAGAGAGTTGGGGTTGTTCAGCCTGGAGAAGAGAAGGCTCCAGGGAGACCTTATAGCAGCCTTCCGGTACCTAAAGGGGGCCTACAGGAAGGATGGGGTAGGGACTCTTTATCAGGGAGTGTAATGATAGGACACGGGGTATGGCTTCAAACTGAAAGAGGGTAGATTGAGATTGGATATCAGGAAGATATTCTTTACTCTGAGGGTGGTGAGGCACTGGAACAGGTTGCCCAGGGAAGCTGTGGATGCCCCTTCCCTGGAAGTGTTCAAGGCCAGGCTGGATGAGGCTTTGAGCAGCCTGGTCTAGTGGGGAGGTGTCCCTGCCCAGGGTAGGGGGGTTGGAACTAGATGATCTTTAAGGTCCCTTCCAACCCCAACCATTCTGTGATTCTGTGTTTCTGGGTGCACTTGTCTCTCCCATCAGATTAACTAGAACCTCTCAAAGCTACAGGATGCTTCAGGAAACTCATGCATACTCCCATAGTACTTTGCAAATAACTTTAGTCTTAAGGGCTTGTCTCACAAGCTTAGCAGGATAATTGACCAGTAGGTCTTCACACTTCTTCCCTGCTTTCTAAAGCACTATACCAAAAATAGTACCTGCAATCTGTAAGACAAAGCAATATTGGATGAAGTGATCTGAGGTTGGATAAAGGACATAGGTGGCATGCTACTTTCTAAGAGAAAAAGGAAAGAACTCTGCCTGCTTTTAAGAGTGACTCTAATAGTCACAGGAATGATGACCCTGATGAACATTTTGGTCACCAACTGCTGCTCTGCCCAGTCCTTATATCTAGCCAGCCCATGGTCCTACATGACCACGCCAGATCCATTGCTGTGGACTTGCTTAAAATATGTTTTCCTGGTTTGAGGATTTATTGGCGCCCAGTGTGGGATCAACCAGGGCTCTGACAGATTGCCTTAAAAGTTTGAATCCCAGCTTGCTCAGAGAGTAAAACAGATGGCTCGCATCATGTTTGTTTTGGACAGAATATTGTATCATTTCTTTATAGGGTTTTGTTTAAAGTTAGTTGATACAACGCTGCTTAACCTGCCGTATGTGTTGCAAAATTTATTTGCTCTTTGTGTTTGTATGCAGTGGTTCAAACGTGCTATTCTGCAGTTGTGTTTAATTATGATACATACATTGATTGGATAGCTTCCTTACCTGAATACCTCAGGCATTAAGTAATGGATTCTGTTACTGATTACACTTTCAATTTTACCTTGGGAAAGTTTACTTCGCCCTTTACTGCTCATGCCAAATTGTCACCATCAGAGCCAGGGGATGGACCCCTTTTGGATTTTGGAAAACGATGGTCGCTTTTTTAAAATCATGATTTTACTGTCGATTTTCCTGCATGGGTTGCAGGGGTGTTTTTTTATTAAATCTCAGTGCAAGAGTATGTGTTGTACGACATGCACTGCCACTACTCAAACTCCATCAGCACCGGTACAAGTTGCCCTGGTGAACAGAAAGAAAAAAAAAGAGGTCAGTTCGTTCCCCTGCCCCTTATGACAAAGACCAGATAAAGCCAGATACCAGGGGAGAGGACTCTTCTGATGAAGATCCAGGAATGGGTCCTTCTAAAGAAGATCCAGGAAAGAGTCCTTCTCAAGCAGATCAGGGAGAGGGTCCTTCTCGGGCAGCGTCAGCGCAGGAGGAAGAATCAGATACAGAGGTAATAGTTAAATCCATCTCTATGAAGGAATTACGAAATTTGAGAAAGGATTTTAGCTGTCATGAAGGTGAAGACACTTATAACCTGGTTGCTCCGATGGTGGGATAATGGGGCTGATACCATGGATTTAGACGGTAGAGAAGCTAGGCAGTTGGGAAACCTGGCCAGAGGTGGAGGTATAGATAAAGTGATTGGGAGAAAGTCACAGACTCTCAGTCTCTGGAGGTGACTCATATCAGCCGTAAAAGGCAGATATCCTTTTAAGGATGATATCGAATGCCGCTCGAGCAAATGAATCATCATGGAGAAAGGTATTAAGTACCTGAGAGAAATGGCTGTGCGACAGATGATTTATGGTGACTGGCAAGTGAATGTAGATCCTGATGAAATGCCATGCAAACGACCTATGTTGCAGAAGTTTGTACAGAGTGCACCATCAATGTATTCCCACACTTTGTCAACACTGATCTGGGGAGGATGTGATGATGATTCACTAACTGTAAATGAAGTGGCTAACAGAATATGGCAGTATGAAGACAGTCTCTCTTGTCCCCTCCCTGTAGCAGCTGTGGAAAAACTGCCAGATAAAACAGAGAAAATGATTGAGAAAAAATGAGAAATTGTTTGATAAACTGTTTGATAAACTGTCTAGGATGGAGGAAAGAGCCCACTCTTCCCCTGCATGGACTCATGTCGCAGCTGTTAGAAGATGCCCTCCTATGAAACCAACTCAGAAGAGACAGAACACACTACGAGATATCCTGTGGTTTTGCCTCTGTGACTACGGAGAGGACATGAGTAAGTGGGATAAAAGACCCTAAAGGCACAAGTAAGTGAGTTGCAAGGTAACGCAGATGGAAGAAAGAATTCTTCCAGGAGGATGGCTGCTCTGGTCAACAGGAAGTGGTTCTCCAGTCCAGGTAGGAAATCATCTGCTAATTGTAGATGTTGTTCTCAACATTAGGGTTGCCCTGCCTCCAGCCAGGAGAAGGAGAGGGATAACAGAGTTTATTGGACTGTGTGGATTCGATGGCCTGGCACATTAAAACCACAGAAATATACAGCCCTTGTGGACGCTGGTGGCACAGTGTACCCTATTGTCATCGAATCATAAAGGGACAGAATCTGTGACTATTTCTGGAGTGACAGGTGGGTCTCAAGAACTGACTGTATTAGAGGCCGAAGTGAGCCTGAATGGGAATAAATGGGAGAAGCACCCCATTGTGACTGGCCCAGATGCTCCGTGCATCCTTGGCATAGACTTCCTCAAGAGAGGGTACTTCAAAGACCTGAAAGGGTATCGATGGGCTTCTGGTATAGCAGCTGTAGAGACTGAGGGCATTACACAGCTGTCTACTTTACCTGGCCTTTCAGATGACCCTTGTGGGTTGTGGGACTGCTGAAGGTTAAAGAACAGCAGGTGCCAATTGCTAGTGCCATGGTGCATCAGTGACCATATCGCACCAACTGAGACTCCCTGATTCCCATCCAAAACCTGATTCGTCGGCTGGAGACCCAAGGAGTGATCAGCAAGACTCGCTCATCCTTTAACAGCCCTATATGGCCAGTGTGAAAGTCTGATGGAAACTGGCAGCTAACAGTAGACTATTGTGGCCTGAATGAAGTCACACCAGCACTGAGTGCTGCTGTGCCAGACATGCTGGAACTCCAATATGAACTGGAGTCCAAGGCAGATAAATGGTATGCCACAACTGACATTGCTAATGCATTCTTCTCTATTCCTTTGGCAGCAGAGTGCAGGCCACAGTTTGCTTTCACCTGGAGAGGCATCCAGTACACCTGGAATCGACTGCCCCAGGGGTGGAAACACAGCCCTACTATTTGCCATGGACTGATCCAGACTGCACTGGAGAAGGGTGGAGCTCCAGAACACCTGCAATACATTGATGACATCATTGTGTGGGGTAATACAGCAGAAGAAGTTTTCAAGAAAGGTAAGAAATAATCAAGATTCTTCTGAAAGCAGGTTTTGCTGTAAAAAGAGGTAAGGTCAAGGAATCTGCACGAGACATCCAGTTCTTAGGAATTAAGTGGCAAGATGGTTGTTGTCAGATCCCAATGGATGTGATTAACCAAATAACAGCTATGTCCCCACCCACTAACAAAGAGGAAACACAAGCCTTCTTAGGCGTTGTGGGTTTCTGGAGACCGCACATTCCAGGTTATAGTCAGATTGTAAGACCTCTCTATCAAGTGACTCGAAAGAAAAATGAGTTTACGTGGGGGTCCTGAGCAACAACAAGCTTTTGAGCTAATTAAACAAGAGATTGTGCATGCAGTAGCACTTGGACCAGTCCGAACAGAATGGGACATTAAAATGTGCTCTACACCGCAGCTGGGGACAATGTCCCTACCTGGAGCCTCTGGCAGAAAGCACCAGGGGAGACTCGAGGTTGACCCCTGGGATTTTGGAGTCGGGGATACAGAGGATCTGAGGCCAACTATACTCCAACTGAGAAAGAAATATTGGCAGCATATGAAGGAGTTAGAGCTGCTTCAGAGGTAATTGGTACTGAGCACAGCTCCTCCTGGCGCCCTGATTACCAGTGCTGGGCTGGATGTTCAAGGGTCAAGTTCCTTCTTACTCATCATGCCACTGATTGCTACCTGGAGTAAGTGGGTTGCCTTAATCACGCAGCGAGCTCGAATAGGGAAACCCCAATCGTCCAGGAATTGCAGAAGTGATCACAAACTGGCCCGAAGGCAATGATTCCGGAATGCCACCAGAGGAGGTGGTGACTTGTGCTGAGGAAGCCCCACCTGTCATTGTTTAGGCCGAATCTGCCAATGACGAGAAGACAGATGCATGGATCGGGATTAAAGGCAGGCAAACAGACAGGGTCCTCCTTGGACGTTGGCCATTGAAGAAAGAGGGATGACCCTTTGATCCCTCAGTTTTTATTCTGAGCATGGGGCATATGGGATGGAATCATCTGTCCTGTCCACTCCTCCCCGCAGGTGTGACCCCTCTACGCTTTTCCGTTTCTGACCCCCTAATGGGGCAAATAACGAAATTAGCTGACCTTGGTTGTTATAGCAATAAGTATAAGCAAGAGCCTCTCTGCATACCATTCCTTGGCACGAGCTATAAACACTGGTCTCATCACTCTGAGAATGAACAGTTTTCGGCACAATATGCTGTTAATTTCGGAGAGTTAGAAGAGACTTAGTTAGAAGTAAAATTACTGAACAGAAAGTTGGTTCTGTTTAACCTCAAACCAGGACACCACCGTATAATGAACTCTCAGATAATGAGAAACAAAGTGTTCTGTTCACTGGTGGACCTTGTCGTATTGTAGGAAAGCATCGAAGGTGGAAAGCTGCTGTGTGGAGTCCTACACAACCAGTCGCAGAAGCTGCTGAAGGTCAAGGTGAATCAAGGTCAATTTGCAGAGGTTAAAAGCCATCCAGCTGGCCCTAGACATTGCTGAATGAGAAAAATGGCCAATAGTCCTATACTGACTCATGGATGGTGGCAAATGCTCTGTGGGGATGGTTAAAGCGGAGCAAGTGGCAGCACAGAGGTAAGCCCATCTGGGCTGCCTGAATTATGGCGAGATATTGCTGACAATCTAGGGAAACTATTCATAAAGGTATGCCATGTAGATGCCTACATACCCATGAGTTGGGCCACTGAGGAACATCAAAACAATCAGCAAGTGGACCAGGCTGAAGAATGGAGAAGTATACCTCCAGGAAATTTGACCCTGGGGGGAGAATACTTAATTCTGAGCTGTATGATGATAATTGTTATATATACTAACAGTGTTGAATAAGTGTTTTTCACGATAACATAGTGGTGATGAAACTTGAGCCAGCTTCATCAAGTGCCGTCCAGCAAACTCTTTGAGGTGGACATGCTACCTGTGGGCACGAAACACAATGAATTTCATATCCTCTTTCCTGCCCTGAGAGCCTACTATGATAGATGAAATCCTGCAATTATGGACTAAATGGACTTAACAAGCTGTTGTGTATAAAGAAGAATCATAAATGAGTGATCTTTGTGCATATATATGTATATCTGTATATATATGTGTATATATTTGATGAATAAGAAGTAATAGTAATCTGAGCACGATGCAAATGGTGTGGAATAAGGGGTCATGGTTTAAAGGTAAAACAGAACCAATTTTCTGTTTCGTAATTTTACTTTTTAGCTAAGCCTCTTCTAACTAACTGAACTCTGAAATTAACAGCATATTGTGCAGAAACTGTTCGCTCTCAGAGTGATGAGACCCACAATTATATTTCATGCCACGGAATGGTATGTGGAGAGGCTTCTGCTTATACTTATTGCTGTAACAACCAAGGTCAGCTAACTTCGCTATTTGCCCCATTAGAGGGTCGGAAGCAGAAAAGCGTAGAGGGGTCACACCTGCGGCGAGGAGCAGGCAGGACAGGTGACCCAAAAATTGACCAACAGGGGTATTCCATCCCATCTGCCCCATGCTCAGTATAAAAGCTGAGGGATCAAAGGGTCAACTCTCTTTCTTCAATGGCCGACATCCGAGGAGGCCTGTCTGTTCATCTGCCTTTGATCCCGATCCGAGCATTCCTGACTCCAGATCCAGAATCCAGCTCCTGTCCATTGCTGACTCCAGTCTGGGACTTTCCCTGTGTCTGCTGGTGACGCGATCGTCATCCTGGGAGCTTGATATGGTTTTGTATATATTGTATATATTTCTTTTTATTATTATTTATTATTATTTCATTCATTTATTAATATTTTCATTAAAGTAGTTTAGTTTTTTTCTAAACTCATAAATCTCTTTCTCTCTCTCTCTCTCTCCTCTCCTTGGAGAGAGATGTGGGGGAGAGCATCTGTCATTCGTCTCAGTGGCCAGTCCGGCCCAAACCATGACATACATACACTATGTCTCCAAAGTATGTGCAAAAGACTGTACTATGTGACAATCTGCGTATCTGTAGAATAGTTTCTATCGACAATTTACAAGTGTCTTATTTATCTAAAATTGCATACAAATAGTGTCTGTGATTGGTCTGGACACAGCAGGGACTACTTAAACTGGGGTATCTCCAGGACCATCTATAATCCCCACTTGGAAGGCTGCTGCACCAATTTGTCAAATACTTTGTTGTGAAGGGTAAGAGTTCAATCAACCACCTTGTCCCAAGTAAGTCCATTATCTCAAACTAGTCCTTTGTCTCACCTACTCAAAGAAAAGCTGGGTAGTTCCAGGACCAGGCAGGGAATTAATGACAAAGTGCATTTGGTGTGCTCTGAGGCACACCCCTGATATCCAGTTGCACCATAGTTATAACTAAAGGGCAAGGCAAGACCTCTTCCTCCTTTTTTTTTTTTTAATGGAGCTGTTCTCCCAAAGTTAGCATTCAGCAGGCAAAGGACAGCAAAATCAGGATTAACTTTTGCAGTCTATCTGCCTCACTTTCAGGCTACATTTCCGAGGCGATCATTCTCTTTTAGCAATACATGGGAGGGGAATCTTCTCGGCAATCTTCTTCTCTAACATCTAACAAATTAACCAGACTTGTGAATGCCAGACAGGCAGTGGGAAACCTTTGTTTAGGAGCTTGCTCTCTCTGATATGTGCTAGCACAATATATGCTTTCCCACTTCAGTGTCTAGACCAAAAGATTCTTATGTTACAAGAGGAAGTATTTGTGGTAAGTCAAGTCATTCTTTCAAAGTCCTGTAAAGTCTTGCTAGCAAGGTTGCCAACATCAGCTAGTAAAATATCTCCTTGTACCTGAAATTTGATACTCAAATTAGGAAGTGCTCTGATGGTATTGTCTCCAGGGAAATTAAGCCTAGATACAGAGCAACGTGTTACTTAAAGGAAGCAAGATGACACAAGACTTCCCAAGATGATCTAGTCCATCTCTTTCCACAGACCTACCAAGTAGTTGTCACAACCATTCGTACTTCTGAAAGATTCTTTTTGACCCTACATTTTTATTTGTTTAATTTGCAACAAGTAAGTTAAATGCAAGACCACAGAACAGTGTTTCTGGTATGCCCTGGTGGTCCCTCCACAGAGGTACAGATTAGAGCAGAAAGTACCTGCAAAGATGTTTGTGACTGAATAGCCGTGTGCACTTAGATCAAAAACACCTTGAGGGAGGTGGAGGGGAGGATGCAAACGTAGTGAAGGCTGTGCGTGAACTATCATATGTTATACTACTGACTCTGAAGCCATTTATCTGTTGTCTAATCTTCCTACCAGAAGGAGGCCATATGGCTACTTTTAAAAAAAAAAAAAAAAAGTTTTTCTTAATTCATCAAAATTGCAGACTTCAGGAAGAGGGAGGTGGTGGTACATGTCCCCCTGCTCCCAAGAGGTGGAGAGGGGCTCTGTTAAAGAAGGCCTGAATCTCAAGTGGCTTCTCAAGGTTTATGTGAAAAAAGGATACTCTCTGCTGTTCTCTGAGGACTATAAGAGCAACACAACAAAAATCACTCTGAGTGCAGGAGCTATTCTAAAGAGAGTAAATAAGCATCTTCTGCAGCATACACGCTATAAACAGCAGCTCCACAGGAAACATAACCTCCACTTCGGTGTGCTCTCAGATGTTTATTTCCTTTGCGTACCAAACTGAATGATCTCACTTAAAGTGAGAAGACAGCTGCATTCCTGGTTTTCTCACGAGCCTCTGTAGTTAGTGGACGCAGAAACAGAATGGCAAATAGAAAGAAAAGGTGTTTGTTCTAACTTTCTGTGAGGTGCTTGTACAGATTTCATGACTGCCATCTCTTGCTCTAATTGATAGCTCTTCTCCAGCTTAATAATGATAGCTGCATGTCTCCTGCTTTACAGACAGAAGGCAGAGGGAAGCTAGCCCTTATAGTAGTATCCACATAATAAGTACCTGTGATACAGCAAGGTGCCAAACGCAGCTCCCCCAGCACCCTCTGCTATAAACTCTCCATCCTTCCTTAGAGTCAAAAATAATATGGCAGTCCCCGAAGTCAAAACTGTTAAAATAGTCAAGAAGAATTTTGCTGGAGGCTGAGCAGAAAATAAAACCCTGCTGGTGACAGACTCCCAGCCACGCAGCTGAGAGAGATACCAGCTGTATTCAGCACACTGTGGACTAAGAGCTTTACATCTCAAGAAGTCTTTGGTTAAAAACAGTTGGTGAGTTGTTTGTTTTAGGGCAAGTGAAGTCAGATTTTGTTCCTTGAAGTCATCTATCCCTGCATGTGTGTTATACTGGTACTACAGAAGGCTAAATGAGAAGTAAAGGAAAAAGAGACATTTATCTGAACACCAAAATAAAATAGAGCTTTTCCAGAAAATTGCATAGAGCTGATGGAATTTAGCTCATCACCATGTTTTAGCAAAAACCTATTTTAATCACTATACATATTTAATTTGTACCAATCATAGAATCATAGAATCATTTAGGTTGGAAGAGACCCTTGGATCATCGAGTCCAACCATCAATCCCACTCTACAAAGTTCTCCCCTACACCATATCCCTAACACCACATCTAAAATACTCT
>CANTUZ010000027.1:4253215-4296849 GCA_947846985.1 Fratercula arctica
AAAATAACAAGAAATAAAGCATTATTTACAGAGATAAACATGGGAATTCCTCCCAAGTGAGCTTGTTTTAAGTCTTTAGCTTGACTTTTCTTACTCCCTTTTAAGTGCTGAGAGGTTCCTGAAGATGAACTGTTGCTCCTTCAGGAATGATACTGTCTGCAAGATACTTCTTGACTCTTTGGCCATTCACTCTGAACTCTGAACCATCCTTAGCAAACAGTGATACTGTACCAAATGGTAGAACTTCTTTGATAGTGAAAGGACCGGACCACCGTGACTTGAGCTTTCCGGGAAATAACTTGAGTCTGGAGTTGAACAGTAAGACTTGGTCTCCAACCTTGAGGTCTTTTGGTGTAATCTTCTTGTCATGGAAAGCTTTTGTTCTCTCCTTATACACTTTTGAACTTTCATAAGCTTCAAGCCTTATTTCCTCAAGTTCGTGCAGGTCAACCGATCTCTTCTCTTGAGCTTCTTTGATATCCAAGTTCAGCAACTTAGTAGCCCAGATTGCTTTATACTCTACCTCAACTGGAAGATGACATGACTTCCCGTACAACATCTGAAATGGTGTCCTTCCTATTGGCGTCTTGTATGCAGTCCGGTATGCCCAAAGTGTATCATCTAACTTGGTAGACCAGTCTCTCTTTGAAACTCCAACAACTCTTGCGAGTATGGCCTTGATCTGACGGTTGGATACTTCTACTTGCCCGCTAGTCTGAGGATGATAGGGAGTAGCTACCTTGTGTTTTACACCGTGCTTCTTTAACAGACTCTCAAAGACCTTGTTGATAAAATGGGAACCTCCATCACTGATCACAGCTTTAGGGATACCAAATCTGGGGAATATGATGCTCTTAAACAGCTTTAAGACAACCTTATGATCATTAGTTGGAGATGCAATGGCCTCAACCCATTTGGAGACGTAATCCACAGCAACTAGGATGTACTTATTACCATAAGAAGCAGGATTGAATGGTCCCATGAAATCAATTCCCCACACGTCAAAGACTTCCACCTCTAGGATCGGGTTTTGTGGCATTTCATTCCTCCTGGTGATGTTCCCCATTCTCTGGCAGGGATCACATTTAGCAATGAATCCATATGCATCTTTAAACATGGAAGGCCACCAAAGGCCAGCTTGAAGAACCTTCTGTACTGTCTTGAAGGTAGCAAAGTGACCGCCATAAGCAGAACCATGACAGTGTTCCAGCACTCCTTGAACTTCCTCTTCAGCAATACACCTTCTAAATAGGCCATCAGTACCTTTCTTATACAAATAGGGTTCATCCCAGTAGTAGTGGTTGATGTCTCTAAAGAACTTCTTCTTCTGGTAAGCATCAAGGTATTTGGGGATCTCTCCACAGATAAGATAATTCACAAGGTCAGCATACCATGGAAACTTTTCTTCCTTGACAGCACAAGCTACTTCGATTTCCTTCTTGTTGTACACTATTTCGTAACTCTTGATGGCTAACAGCTGCTCTTCAGGCATTGAATCGTCTATCGGAGTAGCTTCTTCCATTCTCATTCTTGAAAGATGGTCAGCTGCACCATTCTCAATCCCTTTCTTGTCTACTATTTCCATATCAAACTCTTGCAAAAGCAGTATCCATCTTAACAGTCTCGGCTTAGTGTCCTTCTTGGCATATATATGTCTCAGGGCAGCATGGTCTGTATAGACAGTGACCTTTGATCCAACCAAATAGCTCCTGAACTTTTCAAACGCAAATACAACAGCTAGAAGCTCCTTCTCCGTTGTTGCATACCTTCCTTGGGCTTCATCTAGAGTCCTGCTGGCGTAGTATATAACGTGAAGTTTCTTGTCGATTCTCTGGCCTAATACAGCTCCCACAGCGTAATCTGAAGCGTCACACATAATCTCGAACGGATAGTCCCAATTAGGAGCTTGAACAACAGGAGCAGTTACCAAAGCTTCTTTGATGGTATGGAAAGCTTTGAGGCAATCTTCATCAAATTCGAACTCCGCCTCTTTGCATAGAAGTCTGGTTAATGGTCTGGCTATCTTGGAGAAATCTTTAATAAACCTCCTGTAGAACCCAGCGTGGCCAAGGAAACTTCTGATGTCTTTGACTGTCTTTGGTGGCTGTAACTGCATCATCACTTCAATTTTACCCTTGTCAACCTCTATACCCTTCTCAGATATCTTATGACCCAACACAATGCCTTCCCTGACCATAAAATGGCACTTCTCCCAATTGAGAACAAGATTAGTCTCTTCACACCTGGCCAACACCCTGCAAAGATTAAACAAACATGAGGAGAAGGAGGAGCCATAGACCGAAAAATCGTCCATGAAAACCTCCACCATCTCCTCGATCAAATCCGAGAAAATAGAGGTCATACACCTCTGAAAAGTTGCAGGAGCATTGCATAGACCAAATGGCATTCTCTTATAGGCGAAAGTTCCATAGGGACATGTAAAAGTGGTTTTTTCTTGATCATTAGGGTGAATCGGTATTTGAAAGAAACCACTATATCCGTCAAGAAAGCAATAATATGGATGATTAGCTAAGCGTTCTAGCATTTGATCAATGAATGGCAAAGGAAAGTGATCTTTTCTAGATGCAGCGTTTAATTTCCTATAGTCGATACACATCCTATGTCCTGTTATAGTCCTAGTAGGAATCAATTCATCCTTTTCATTCTTTACTACAGTCATTCCTCCCTTCTTAGGCACACAGTGAACAGGTGAAACCCATGTACTATCAGAGATTGGATAAATAACATCAGCATCAAGCAACTTAAGAATTTCCTTTTTCACTACTTCTTTCAAGTTAGGGTTTAACCTTCTCTGTGGTTCAATACTAGAATAGGATTCGTTTTCGAGGTGGATTCTATGATTGCATAAGCTAGGTGAAATTCCTTTTATGTCAGACAACGAATAACCGATAGCTTTTCTATACTTCCTAAGCTAGCTTAGGAAGTATAGAAAAGCTATCGGTTATTCGTTGTCTGACATAAAAGGAATTTCACCTAGCTTATGCAATCATAGAATCCACCTCGAAAACGAATCCTATTCTAGTATTGAACCACAGAGAAGGTTAAACCCTAACTTGAAAGAAGTAGTGAAAAAGGAAATTCTTAAGTTGCTTGATGCTGATGTTATTTATCCAATCTCTGATAGTACATGGGTTTCACCTGTTCACTGTGTGCCTAAGAAGGGAGGAATGACTGTAGTAAAGAATGAAAAGGATGAATTGATTCCTACTAGGACTATAACAGGACATAGGATGTGTATCGACTATAGGAAATTAAACGCTGCATCTAGAAAAGATCACTTTCCTTTGCCATTCATTGATCAAATGCTAGAACGCTTAGCTAATCATCCATATTATTGCTTTCTTGACGGATATAGTGGTTTCTTTCAAATACCGATTCACCCTAATGATCAAGAAAAAACCACTTTTACATGTCCCTATGGAACTTTCGCCTATAAGAGAATGCCATTTGGTCTATGCAATGCTCCTGCAACTTTTCAGAGGTGTATGACCTCTATTTTCTCGGATTTGATCGAGGAGATGGTGGAGGTTTTCATGGACGATTTTTCGGTCTATGGCTCCTCCTTCTCCTCATGTTTGTTTAATCTTTGCAGGGTGTTGGCCAGGTGTGAAGAGACTAATCTTGTTCTCAATTGGGAGAAGTGCCATTTTATGGTCAGGGAAGGCATTGTGTTGGGTCATAAGATATCTGAGAAGGGTATAGAGGTTGACAAGGGTAAAATTGAAGTGATGATGCAGTTACAGCCACCAAAGACAGTCAAAGACATCAGAAGTTTCCTTGGCCACGCTGGGTTCTACAGGAGGTTTATTAAAGATTTCTCCAAGATAGCCAGACCATTAACCAGACTTCTATGCAAAGAGGCGGAGTTCGAATTTGATGAAGATTGCCTCAAAGCTTTCCATACCATCAAAGAAGCTTTGGTAACTGCTCCTGTTGTTCAAGCTCCTAATTGGGACTATCCGTTCGAGATTATGTGTGACGCTTCAGATTACGCTGTGGGAGCTGTATTAGGCCAGAGAATCGACAAGAAACTTCACGTTATATACTACGCCAGCAGGACTCTAGATGAAGCCCAAGGAAGGTATGCAACAACGGAGAAGGAGCTTCTAGCTGTTGTATTTGCGTTTGAAAAGTTCAGGAGCTATTTGGTTGGATCAAAGGTCACTGTCTATACAGACCATGCTGCCCTGAGACATATATATGCCAAGAAGGACACTAAGCCGAGACTGTTAAGATGGATACTGCTTTTGCAAGAGTTTGATATGGAAATAGTAGACAAGAAAGGGATTGAGAATGGTGCAGCTGACCATCTTTCAAGAATGAGAATGGAAGAAGCTACTCCGATAGACGATTCAATGCCTGAAGAGCAGCTGTTAGCCATCAAGAGTTACGAAATAGTGTACAACAAGAAGGAAATCGAAGTAGCTTGTGCTGTCAAGGAAGAAAAGTTTCCATGGTATGCTGACCTTGTGAATTATCTTATCTGTGGAGAGATCCCCAAATACCTTGATGCTTACCAGAAGAAGAAGTTCTTTAGAGACATCAACCACTACTACTGGGATGAACCCTATTTGTATAAGAAAGGTACTGATGGCCTATTTAGAAGGTGTATTGCTGAAGAGGAAGTTCAAGGAGTGCTGGAACACTGTCATGGTTCTGCTTATGGCGGTCACTTTGCTACCTTCAAGACAGTACAGAAGGTTCTTCAAGCTGGCCTTTGGTGGCCTTCCATGTTTAAAGATGCATATGGATTCATTGCTAAATGTGATCCCTGCCAGAGAATGGGGAACATCACCAGGAGGAATGAAATGCCACAGAACCCGATCCTAGAGGTGGAAGTCTTTGACGTGTGGGGAATTGATTTCATGGGACCATTCAATCCTGCTTCTTATGGTAATAAGTACATCCTAGTTGCTGTGGATTACGTCTCCAAATGGGTTGAGGCCATTGCATCTCCAACTAATGATCATAAGGTTGTCTTAAAGCTGTTTAAGAGCATCATATTCCCCAGATTTGGTATCCCTAAGCTGTGATCAGTGATGGAGGTTCCCATTTTATCAACAAGGTCTTTGAGAGTCTGTTAAAGAAGCACGGTGTAAAACACAAGGTAGCTACTCCCTATCATCCTCAGACTAGCGGGCAAGTAGAAGTATCCAACCGTCAGATCAAGGCCATACTCGCAAGAGTTGTTGGAGTTTCAAAGAGAGACTGGTCTACCAAGTTAGATGATACACTTTGGGCATACCGGACTGCATACAAGACGCCAATAGGAAGGACACCATTTCAGATGTTGTACGGGAAGTCATGTCATCTTCCAGTTGAGGTAGAGTATAAAGCAATCTGGGCTACTAAGTTGCTGAACTTGGATATCAAAGAAGCTCAAGAGAAGAGATCGGTTGACCTGCACGAACTTGAGGAAATAAGGCTTGAAGCTTATGAGAGTTCAAAGGTGTACAAGGAAAGAACAAAAGCTTTCCATGACAAGAAGATTTCACCAAAAGACTTCAAGGCTGGAGACCAAGTGCTACTGTTCAACTCCAGACTCAAGCTATTTCCGGGAAAGCTCAAATCAAGGTGGTCTGGTCCTTTCACTATTAAAGAAGTTCTACCATTTGGTACAATATCACTGTTTGCTAAGGATGGTTCAGAGTTCAGAGTGAATGGCCAAAGAGTCAAGAAGTATCTTGCAGACAGTATCATTCCTGAAGGAGCAACAGTTCATCTTCAGGAACCTCTCAGCACTTAAAGGGAGTAAGAAAAGTCAAGCTAAAGACTTAAAACAAGCTCACTTGGGAGGAAATCCCATGTTTATCTCTGTAAATAATGCTTTATTTCTTGTCATTTTTAATATGTTTCTTTAGTGTTTTTGATTTACAGGAAAAAGAAGAAAGGTTTTGGTTCAGGAAAAGCTCAGGAAATTTTTTGAAAAAAAAAAAAAAAAAAAAAAAAAAAAATGCTACAGTACTCGAGTACTGTACTCGAGCTTGGTAGCCTCCAACATTGTGGTCCCACACTCTGAAAAGAAAAATTTTGGTCCCCTTATCCTCCTCTGTTCGAGTAAAAGCTCCCTTATCTCTCTTCCACTCATTTTAAAACACAAACTCTTACCTTATCTATCCAAAACCGAAATCCTCTTATCCTACTCTCCTCCACACGTTTTAACACTCAAGTTAAACAACAAAATATTATCCTCTCACTTTATCTCTTCTTTTATTCCTCCATCTCTCTCAAATACTCCCCAGAACTCGAGTATCTACACAAATACTCTCCAAATCCTCTCATTTGCGACTTCTTTCATCACTTCCATTCGATTTCACTTAGAATCCTCACCATCAATTTCTCTTACCGAGTTTGCTCCGATTCACATACCACTCGAGTGCTTCGGAATTCTGTTCGAGTGAAGAGAGCTCTGTTTCGAGTTCAAGTTCGAGTAGCTCGTGTTCGTGGACAGCTTTCTTCGTTTCTACTCGAGAGTCATCATCTTCGTCTATATTCGAGTTTGTTTTCAAGTGGAAGTGTGTTTCTCTTCCTGTTCGAGCACCACTCTCCACATTTGAGAACGGTTTGCTTTCCACACTCAATTTCAACATAGAATCTTCCTTTAAAGTGTTTTAATCGGTCTTAAAACGATTCTAGGCTAATTGTACCTTGCCTTTTATTGAGAATTGTTTGATAAAAACCTGGATTATGTTGATAAAAAGTTGTGTTTGAATCGTCTTGTTTTGTCCAAACTCGAGTCGCATCACTGTTCTAGGTCGAGTATAGTCGAGAATTATTGCCATAACTCGAGTACCTTGTTTTATGTTCGAGTACGAATCATCTATGCTCAAAACCGAATTGTTGCTTCTCTGTTTTGGATTGTTTTTGGTACTAACATACTAATATTTGGCTTTGAGTTGATTCCTCTCAGGTTTTGACTATGAATATCCACAGAATTGCTACAAAAGCCAGGAGAAAGGCTTTGTTTCCAGAACCAAAACTACAACGCATTCCCTCCTCAACCATAGCCCGAAAACTCTCTCAGTCTAGTAATATGCTTGCTGCAAGAAGAAGAAAAGAAGGGTATGAAGGTTTTGAGATCATCCCTAGTGAGTCAAGTGAGGAGACAGAGGAGATAGAGGAACGAGATGAGTATGCGCTTGAGATAAGCCATTCAAGCCAAGAAACAGGGGAGATTGAGCCCCTTGAGCAGTTCACTCGACCACCTAGGTCGAGTAGCCGGTTTGTGGTTACAGAAGAGGAAGCAATGCTCGAGGAAGAAGCTGCAACAGAAACCCGAGCACCAGTAAGCGCAGTCAGGGCTAGTAGGCCAAAGAGAGGTAGTTCAAGTCAGTCTTCCAGAGATCGAGCAGAGATTTCTCGCGGGAAGCGGCCTGTAATGGAGCCGATGCAGTTGGTTGATGAAGATATCGAGTATGAGAGTGAGATAGCTCCAGCTGCAAGGGTTACTAGACCAGTGAAGAAGGGGAAGAAAGCGAAGGATACTGAATCAGTCCTTACCCGCCATGATTACCACGCTATGTTCTCGCAGCATGAGTTTCTGGGGACGAGATATCCTCACCGGGAGACAATGGTAGAACTCGGGATTTCTGATGATGTCGAGTATCTCTTCCGCCAATGTCACCTCCATACACACATGTTCAGACCTATGGAGGGTTTCCGAGAAGAGACAATTCAGTTTCTGTCGTCACTTGGTGTGGTCATATATGAGGACCAGTCTGTGATTGAGTCCAAGAAGAGTGTTGGTTATTTGATCTTCAATGTCTACGAGAGGGAGTACACTCTCACCATCGAGCAGTTAGAGGTGTTGTTCGGGTTTCCTAGTGGTCCAGGAACGATTCCATGGTTTGAGAGAGAGGAGTTGCTATCATTCTGGAAGACTATTGGTGATGAGAAGAAAGAGTTTTCATCCTCCAGGAGCAAAGGTAGTGAGATAAGAAGTCCAGTGCTCAGGTACTTTCACAAAGCATTAGCTAGTGCCTTCTTTGCGAGGGAAACCACTGGAACTTTAGTGAATGGCGAGCTGGAGATCATGGATATAGCACTGAGGGATTTGATGTATAGCACATGTGATGGGATAGTCATGAGAGGAGATCAGTCAGGAACATCAATCTCATTCTATCTGTTGGAGC
Source organism: Fratercula arctica (assembly GCA_947846985.1). Lineage (NCBI taxonomy): Eukaryota > Metazoa > Chordata > Aves > Charadriiformes > Alcidae > Fratercula > Fratercula arctica. The sequence goes on from CANTUZ010000027.1 coordinate 4,261,369, forward strand.
AGCTGCTGAGTTACAGAGGATGGGTTGAGCGGTTGAACAAGCTGGAGACAAAAGGAGTGATGGCTATGGGAGGTTTAGTAACTCCAATCCTGGTAGCATGCGATGTCCCAATGCGCTCCCCAGCTACTCCGCATAGATGGGTTGACATCAAGAGTCTAATCGCGTCAAAGACTTTGGCCTCCAAGAGGACGAATGGGTTGTATAGGTACAAGTTTACTCACCCTCAAGCTGGGAAATCCATCTTTCTACTCCCTTGCCCATCTCTCACTTCTGTTGGCAACTTCGCGGAGTTCATTCCACCTTTGGAATCTTTGTATACTTCTGAGAATGAGGCTGTACCTATGGAGGGTGTAGAAGGAGAAGAAGCAGTAGCAGGGTCAGATGAGGCACAACCAATGGATGAATCAGGTGCATATGCGCCAGAGAGGTTCCACTTTCAGGACTACTCCGCGCCTAAGCAGAACAAGAGCCAGCAGGTAGCTCACAAGCATATCAGTCTCCTTCAGAAATGGAACAAGATGCAAGACAAGGTTATAGCGATGCAAGACAGGTTTATAGCGACGCTCGCCAAGCAGTTCCATGGTCTACAGAGTAGGTTTAGTTGTTCTACATCCAGCACCGCCATTCCTAGAGACATCTCACCTAGAGAAGCACCACTCCGGAGAAGTACTTCTACACGTCCAACTCCACTCCACAGAAGCGGTTCTAAACGCCCTACACCTGTGACTGCCACTCCCTCTGCACCTGCAAGACACTCGGTCTATGAAACACGGGAACACCAAGCGCAGCCTTCTCCACCAAGACAGTCTTCTTATGAGTCGCGGGAAAGAAAGAAGAAGCGCAAAATCAAGCAGCGGTCTGCTGTCCACTCGAGGAGAGCACTCGAACATACCACTCGAGCAGCAACCCGAGCAGACATTCGAGCACCATCCTGTGCAGCAGCCAGAGCACATTCCTGAGCAGCAACCCGAGCCCACTGTTCCGAGCTCATCCCAGCCAGTACCTTGGAGCTACACAAGTGAGAGCATGGATGACTACGTCTCCGCTTTCTTCACTTAGACCAGGTAACACCTCCACTTCACCATTGTTTATATCATCTTTCATTTTGTTTATCTATTGGTTTGCCCTGAGTACTCTCTTCCAAGCTTTTGTTACACAGAGGACTGTGTAATTTAAGTTTGGGGGAGGGCTCAGGGAGTATTTGACATTGTGTTTTCTGTTCTTATTTCAAATTTTGCATCATATAATCTGCATTGCATCTAAGGCATAGAAAAAACCAAAAAAATTTGAAAAATTTCTGAAAATGATTTCACAAAAAAAGAGTGTTCATGTAGTTTGCATTGTCATGTAGGATTGTTTCGTATGCAATCACTTAGGGCTGTTGCATCATGCATTTGCATTGGAGATTATGATGATTATAACCTTGTAAATATGCATATTCACTAAGTAGAACTCAGTGCCCTGGTTGTTAGTTCTCTAATGCATAATCGACTGAACTTGAAGTAAGACCGCACCATCTTTTGAATTCAACGCTTGATTTTCTTGTTCTTAGTCGAATCTCGCTTTGATCTGATGCCATTCCCTATCTATTTGAACTTGAATTTTGACTTATAATTATCATGCTGTGCATTGTGTTATGAACTCATGGATACCTTAAAATACTTGGACTTTCTTTTACCTTTTGATCACTCTTGCTAGTCCAAGTAGCTGACTCCCATCTTTGGAGCAGTTATTCCCTACCCTAAGCCTTAACCTTCTTTCAAGCCATTTATCATTTGTGTGTGACTGTGAGGCCTTATTCCGATTGAGCTTGGTAGAAAGTGTTAGGTCTGTAACGACAAGGATAGTATCTCATGTAGTTCTGGTTCACGCTATCTGGACCAGATAGGACTAGGTGGGTGCTTAATTCTGGGTTTGGGTTGTGTTTAAAAGAAAGAAAAGGTTGTGTTCATCATTGAAAGAAAAGAAAAAGGGAAATGAGTCCTTAGGAGAAGTAGCTAAAGTAAGAAAAGTCTAGTAAAGGATTTGGGAGTGCTAAAGTAAAGAAAAGGGGTTCTGTAAATAGCTTAAAGAGAATGGGCAAAAGCCTTGTGTTTATGATAAGAAAGAAAAGGGAACCCTAGTTGTTAAAGAATCCTAATCCGCTAGACAGAGCAAAGTAAGAAAGCTTCTCCTAGGATAGAAAAGCAAAGAAAAGAAAGGAATGATGTGAGTAAAAGTCTGTAAATGCTTTGAGTGAAAAAGGGTAGAGTTAGGTTCATGTTCTGGGATTAGAAATAGGACCTCCATTTGAGTTGATATTGATTACATTCTGGGTAGATGGGGTCTTATCCTTGTATGCATAACTTGATACTCACCTTTAGCATTCTACTAAAGCTCAATCATTCTTGAGAGATCCCCTGTTGCGATTTAAACCAGATCTTTAAGGGACCATCTTTGTCTCTAAGCCTCTACCCTTAAGCCAAATGTGTTCATATCCAATGCATAGTATGATTCACGGTTCCTACTTAATCAATGTTAAAGGGAATGTGCTGATTTGAATGCTTGAATTGATTAAGGCAGAGGTTAGGTTGAGATGTGAAGGAGATGGCTAATGTTTTTAAGTAGAGATCAGTCAACCTTGCATTCTAGAATTAGCAACCTGGACATTGAATTCACTTACTCTGTATGCATGTTTTGGTTCTGAGTCTCCATTTTCAAACCTCTCCTCCAGCTTGATCTTTACTGTTTGCTTGAGGGCAAGCAAAGGATAAGTTTGGGGGAGTTGATATGTCTATATTTCACTAGTTTTTACCATGTATTTACATCTCATTTAGTCTAGTTTCATCCTTGTTTCATGTCTTTATCACTTAGTTTGCATCACTTATCTCCAGTTTGAGCATTTAGGATCGTTCTACATATCTATTGCATACATTCTTGCATTTTGGAGTTGTATCAGGTGTTTTTAGGTACTAAAGAGCTGCGGAGGAAGATGTACTCGAGTTCATGCTCGAACAGCACCTGAGATCCTTGTCAGAGCAGAAGCGTTAAAGCACAAGTCTTCAGCGCTTAACCAGACCACTCAACCAAGGCACTCGGACTGCATACTCGAGTATACTCAAGACAACCACTCGAGCAGATATGTGAAGAGAAGATCAAGCACTCGAGCAGCTGCAAGTACTCGACCACATACTACTCGAGTAGGTACTCGAGTACCTACTCGAGTTCACCTGAGAGCTCCACTCCAGCAAGATGCAACCTTTGAAGAGAAGTCTACTCGACCAATACTACTCGAGTACCAACTCGAGTGGACCTTAAACCGACTTTCTATTTTGTCATTTTGTGTACTAGGGTTTTCTACTTTGACTATAAATAGACCTCTTAGGGCTTTGCCCAAAGGATCTCGTTTTTTAGCCTCTGAGCAATATTTTCTGCAAACTTTTGTAATCCAAATTACTTTTGATCCTTTGAGTTTTTGCAATTATTTCCTTCTGCAAAGTTGTTTATCTTGCTTTGATCTATAACATACTTGCTTTTTAATGATTTCTGGGTTTGAAACGTTTTCTGGGTTTTTATGCATGATGTTCTTTAGTGTTCTTGAGTAGTGGATTAGGGTTCTTGAGGATGGGTTAGATTAGGTGTGGAATCTTTAGTATATTTAGGTGGTTAAGTGTAGAATTGCTTGATTTCCCTTCTGGTTTAGTAGATCTTAATGCTATTTCTTCTCTGATCAATTGGAAGTAGATCTCAGACATTTCCACACCCACAAGGTGTTTGATGAAATGTCTGAACAAACTTTTCCAGAGATTTGCATACTCTAGCCCAAGAGATTGGATGTCTAGAATGCTTATTGACTAGATTAGATTGAATCATAATGCCTGCTAGGTTATATTTCTTCAATGAGAATTGAGTATGAAAGTGATTTAGCTTGAGAATCTCTGTCACGAGAGTGGATTGATTTGTATTTGAATCTATTGTCTAGGGATAGCTTGATTGAGTTTGTTAACCACCTAGGTAGACTAAGGAGACTGCCATAATCGATTACCCCATTCCTCAGGACCTTTTATCTCTATTGATTGCTTGAATCTTGTTTCTGTTAGCTTCTGTACTGTACTCGACCTGCTTGCTATTTGCTGCTTAGTATTGATAGTCGTTTCTCTTTATGCATGATCATTCTTGTTCTGTAGTTTTATCGTTTTTATGCATGTTCGCTTAGGATTGCTAGATAACAAAACTCTATTCTGCTTGGCTTGACTTAGTATTCTCTGATCACATCTTGATTGATAGTAAGAGCACCTGATTGGATTGATAACCTAAATTGCTGCAATGACATGATAGTAATCTAGGGTAATTGATAGTAAAAACCTAGTATCACATACAAACGTTATCTAGTCATATTTGACTCCAAAAACACTAACCAAGCTTCTTATTGCCTCTCAAAGCTTTGTGGGTATGGCCGAAGTCCTATGAGTTTTCGGTTTTGGAGTTTCTAAACGGAAAAACACTACTTTATCTTACGGGATCCAGTTGCGGTTCTAGTTCTTATACCCAATCATACACACGTTTTCTAGTCATATTTGACTCCAAAAACACTAACCAAGCTTCTTAACGCCTCTCAAAGCTTTGTGGGTGTGGCCGAAGTCCTATGAGTTTTTGGTTTTGGAGAATCTAAACGGAAACACACTACTTTAGCTTACGGGATCCGGTTGCGGTTCTAGTTCTTATACCCAATCATACAAACGTTTTCTAGTCATATTTGACTCCAAAAACACTAACCAAGCTTCTTATTGCCTCTCAAAGCTTTGTGGGTGTGGCCGAAGTCCTATGAGTTTTTGGTTTTGGAGCATCTAAACGGAAAAATACTACTTTAGCTTACGGGATCCAGTTGCGGTTCTAGTTCTTATACCCAATCATACACACGTTTTCTAGTCATATTTGACTCCAAAAACACTAACCAAGCTTCTTATTGCCTCTCAAATCTTTGTGGGTGTGGCCGAAGTCCTATGAGTTTTCGGTTTTGGAGCTTCTAAACGGAAAAACACTACTTTAGCTTTTGGGATCCGGTTGCGGTTCTAGTTCTTATACCCAATCATAAACACGAGATCTAGTCATATTTGACTCCAAAAACACTAACCAAGCTTCTTATTGCTTCTCAAATCTTTGTGGGTGTGGCCGAAGTCCTATGAGTTTTCGGTTTTGGAGCTTCTAAACGGAAAAACACTACTTTAGCTTTTGGGATCCTGTTGCGGTTCTAGTTCTTATACCCAATCATAAACACGAGATCTAGTCATATTTGACTCCAAAAACACTAACCAAGCTTCTTATTGCTTCTCAAATCTTTGTGGGTGTGGCCGAAGTCCTATGAGTTTTCGGTTTTGGAGCTTCTAAACGGAAAAACACTACTTTAGCTTTTGGGATCCGGTTAGGGTTCTAGTTCTTATACCCAATCATAAACACGAGATCTAGTCATATTTGACTCCAAAAACACTAACCAAGCTTCTTATTGCTTCTCAAATCTTTGTGGGTGTGGCCGAAGTCCTATGAGTTTTCTGTTTTGGAGCTTCTAAACGGAAAAACACTACTTTAGCTTTTGGGATCCGGTTGCGGTTCTAGTTCTTATACCCAATCATAAACACGAGATCTAGTCATATTTGACTCCAAAAACACTAACCAAGCTTCTTATTGCTTCTCAAATCTTTGTGGGTGTGGCCGAAGTCCTATGAGTTTTCGGTTTTGGAGCTTCTAAACGGAAAAACACTCCTTTAGCTTTTGGGATCCGGTTAGGGTTCTAGTTCTTATACCCAATCATAAACACGAGATCTAGTCATATTTGACTCCAAAAACACTAACCAAGCTTCTTATTGCTTCTCAAATCTTTGTGGGTGTGGCCGAAGTCCTATGAGTTTTCTGGTTTTGGAGCTTCTAAACGGAAAAACACTACTTTAGCTTTTGGGATCCGGTTAGGGTTCTAGTTCTTATACCCAATCATAAACACGAGATCTAGTCATATTTGACTCCAAAAACACTAACCAAGCTTCTTATTGCTTCTCAAATCTTTGTGGGTGTGGCCGAAGTCCTATGAGTTTTCGGTTTTGGAGCTTCTAAACGGAAAAACACTCCTTTAGCTTTTGGGATCCGGTTAGGGTTCTAGTTCTTATACCCAATCATAAACACGAGATCTAGTCATATTTGACTCCAAAAACACTAACCAAGCTTCTTATTGCTTCTCAAATCTTTGTGGGTGTGGCCGAAGTCCTATGAGTTTTCGGTTTTGGAGCTTCTAAACGGAAAAACACTCCTTTAGCTTTTGGGATCCGGTTAGGGTTCTAGTTCTTATACCCAATCATAAACACGAGATCTAGTCATATTTGACTCCAAAAACACTAACCAAGCTTCTTATTGCTTCTCAAATCTTTGTGGGTGTGGCCGAAGTCCTATGAGTTTTCGGTTTTGGAGCTTCTAAACGGAAAAACACTCCTTTAGCTTTTGGGATCCGGTTAGGGTTCTAGTTCTTATACCCAATCATAAACACGAGATCTAGTCATATTTGACTCTTAAAACACTAACCAAGCTTCTTATTGCTTCTCAAATCTTTGTGGGTGTGGCCGAAGTCCTATGAGTTTTCGGTTTTGGAGCTTCTAAACGGAAAAACACTCCTTTAGCTTTTGGGATCCGGTTAGGGTTCTAGTTCTTATACCCAATCATAAACACGAGATCTAGTCATATTTGACTCCAAAAACACTAACCAAGCTTCTTATTGCTTCTCAAATCTTTGTGGGTGTGGCCGAAGTCCTATGAGTTTTCTGTTTTGGAGCTCCTAAACGGAAAAACACTCCTTCAGCTTTTGGGATCCTGTTAGGGTTCTAGTTCTTATACCCAATCATAAACACGAGATCTAGTCATATTTGACTCCAAAAACACTAACCAAGCTTCTTATTGCTTCTCAAATCTTTGTGGGTGTGGCCGAAGTCCTATGAGTTTTCTGTTTTGGAGCTTCTAAACGGAAAAACACTACTTTAGCTTTTGGGATCCGGTTGCGGTTCTAGTTCTTATACCCAATCATAAACACGAGATCTAGTCATATTTGACTTCAAAAACACTAACCAAGCTTCTTATTGCTTCTCAAATCTTTGTGGGTGTGGCCGAAGTCCTATGAGTTTTCGGTTTTGGAGCTTCTAAACGGAAAAACACTCCTTTAGCTTTTGGGATCCGGTTAGGGTTCTAGTTCTTATACCCAATCATAAACACGAGATCTAGTCATATTTGACTCCAAAAACACTAACCAAGCTTCTTATTGCTTCTCAAATCTTTGTGGGTGTGGCCGAAGTCCTATGAGTTTTCTGTTTTGGAGCTTCTAAACGGAAAAACACTCCTTTAGCTTTTGGGATCCTGTTAGGGTTCTAGTTCTTATACCCAATCATAAACACGAGATCTAGTCATATTTGACTCCAAAAACACTAACCAAGCTTCTTATTGCTTCTCAAATCTTTGTGGGTGTGGCCGAAGTCCTATGAGTTTTCTGTTTTGGAGCTTCTAAACGGAAAAACACTCCTTTAGCTTTTGGGATCCGGTTAGGGTTCTAGTTCTTATACCCAATCATAAACACGAGATCTAGTCATATTTGACTCCAAAAACACTAACCAAGCTTCTTATTGCTTCTCAAATCTTTGTGGGTGTGGCCGAAGTCCTATGAGTTTTCTGTTTTGGAGCTTCTAAACGGAAAAACACTACTTTAGCTTTTGGGATCCGGTTAGCGGTTCTAGTTCTTATACCCAATCATAAACACGAGATCTAGTCATATTTGACTCCAAAAACACTAACCAAGCTTCTTATTGCTTCTCAAATCTTTGTGGGTGTGGCCGAAGTCCTATGAGTTTTCGGTTTTGGAGCTTCTAAACGGAAAAACACTCCTTTAGCTTTTGGGATCCGGTTAGGGTTCTAGTTCTTATACCCAATCATAAACACGAGATCTAGTCATATTTGACTCTCAAAAACACTAACCAAGCTTCTTATTGCTTCTCAAATCTTTGTGGGTGTGGCCGAAGTCCTATGAGTTTTCGGTTTTGGAGCTTCTAAACGGAAAAACACTCCTTTAGCTTTTGGGATCCGGTTAGGGTTCTAGTTCTTATACCCAATCATAAACACGAGATCTAGTCATATTTGACTCCAAAAACACTAACCAAGCTTCTTATTGCTTCTCAAATCTTTGTGGGTGTGGCCGAAGTCCTATGAGTTTTCGGTTTTGGAGCTTCTAAACGGAAAAACACTACTTTAGCTTTTGGGATCCGGTTAGGGTTCTAGTTCTTATACCCAATCATAAACACGAGATCTAGTCATATTTGACTCCAAAAACACTAACCAAGCTTCTTATTGCTTCTCAAATCTTTGTGGGTGTGGCCGAAGTCCTATGAGTTTTCTGTTTTGGAGCTTCTAAACGGAAAAACACTACTTTAGCTTTTGGGATCCGGTTGCGGTTCTAGTTCTTATACCCAATCATAAACACGAGATCTAGTCATATTTGACTCCAAAAACACTAACCAAGCTTCTTATTGCTTCTCAAATCTTTGTGGGTGTGGCCGAAGTCCTATGAGTTTTCGGTTTTGGAGCTTCTAAACGGAAAAACACTCCTTTAGCTTTTGGGATCCGGTTAGGGTTCTAGTTCTTATACCCAATCATAAACACGAGATCTAGTCATATTTGACTCCAAAAACACTAACCAAGCTTCTTATTGCTTCTCAAATCTTTGTGGGTGTGGCCGAAGTCCTATGAGTTTTCGGTTTTGGAGCTTCTAAACGGAAAAACACTACTTTAGCTTTTGGGATCCGGTTAGGGTTCTAGTTCTTATACCCAATCATAAACACGAGATCTAGTCATATTTGACTCCAAAAACACTAACCAAGCTTCTTATTGCTTCTCAAATCTTTGTGGGTGTGGCCGAAGTCCTATGAGTTTTCTGTTTTGGAGCTTCTAAACGGAAAAACACTCCTTTAGCTTTTGGGATCCGGTTAGGGTTCTAGTTCTTATACCCAATCATAAACACGAGATCTAGTCATATTTGACTCCAAAAACACTAACCAAGCTTCTTATTGCTTCTCAAATCTTTGTGGGTGTGGCCGAAGTCCTATGAGTTTTCTGTTTTGGAGCTTCTAAACGGAAAAACACTCCTTTAGCTTTTGGGATCCGGTTAGGGTTCTAGTTCTTATACCCAATCATAAACACGAGATCTAGTCATATTTGACTCCAAAAACACTAACCAAGCTTCTTATTGCTTCTCAAATCTTTGTGGGTGTGGCCGAAGTCCTATGAGTTTTCTGTTTTGGAGCTTCTAAACGGAAAAACACTACTTTAGCTTTTGGGATCCGGTTGCGGTTCTAGTTCTTATACCCAATCATAAACACGAGATCTAGTCATATTTGACTCCAAAAACACTAACCAAGCTTCTTATTGCTTCTCAAATCTTTGTGGGTGTGGCCGAAGTCCTATGAGTTTTCGGTTTTGGAGCTTCTAAACGGAAAAACACTCCTTTAGCTTTTGGGATCCGGTTAGGGTTCTAGTTCTTATACCCAATCATAAACACGAGATCTAGTCATATTTGACTCCTAAAAACACTAACCAAGCTTCTTATTGCTTCTCAAATCTTTGTGGGTGTGGCCGAAGTCCTATGAGTTTTCGGTTTTGGAGCTTCTAAACGGAAAAACACTACTTTAGCTTTTGGGATCCGGTTAGCGGTTCTAGTTCTTATACCCAATCATAAACACGAGATCTAGTCATATTTGACTCCAAAAACACTAACCAAGCTTCTTATTGCTTCTCAAATCTTTGTGGGTGTGGCCGAAGTCCTATGAGTTTTCGGTTTTGGAGCTTCTAAACGGAAAAACACTCCTTTAGCTTTTGGGATCCGGTTAGGGTTCTAGTTCTTATACCCAATCATAAACACGAGATCTAGTCATATTTGACTCCAAAAACACTAACCAAGCTTCTTATTGCTTCTCAAATCTTTGTGGGTGTGGCCGAAGTCCTATGAGTTTTCTGTTTTGGAGCTTCTAAACGGAAAAACACTACTTTAGCTTTTGGGATCCGGTTGCGGTTCTAGTTCTTATACCCAATCATAAACACGAGATCTAGTCATATTTGACTCCAAAAACACTAACCAAGCTTCTTATTGCTTCTCAAATCTTTGTGGGTGTGGCCGAAGTCCTATGAGTTTTCTGTTTTGGAGCTTCTAAACGGAAAAACACTCCTTTAGCTTTTGGGATCCGGTTAGGGTTCTAGTTCTTATACCCAATCATAAACACGAGATCTAGTCATATTTGACTCCAAAAACACTAACCAAGCTTCTTATTGCTTCTCAAATCTTTGTGGGTGTGGCCGAAGTCCTATGAGTTTTCTGTTTTGGAGCTTCTAAACGGAAAAACACTACTTTAGCTTTTGGGATCCGGTTGCGGTTCTAGTTCTTATACCCAATCATAAACACGAGATCTAGTCATATTTGACTCCAAAAACACTAACCAAGCTTCTTATTGCTTCTCAAATCTTTGTGGGTGTGGCCGAAGTCCTATGAGTTTTCGGTTTTGGAGCTTCTAAACGGAAAAACACTACTTTAGCTTTTGGGATCCGGTTAGGGTTCTAGTTCTTATACCCAATCATAAACACGAGATCTAGTCATATTTGACTCCAAAAACACTAACCAAGCTTCTTATTGCTTCTCAAATCTTTGTGGGTGTGGCCGAAGTCCTATGAGTTTTCGGTTTTGGAGCTTCTAAACGGAAAAACACTCCTTTAGCTTTTGGGATCCGGTTAGGGTTCTAGTTCTTATACCCAATCATAAACACGAGATCTAGTCATATTTGACTCCAAAAACACTAACCAAGCTTCTTATTGCTTCTCAAATCTTTGTGGGTGTGGCCGAAGTCCTATGAGTTTTCTGTTTTGGAGCTTCTAAACGGAAAAACACTACTTTAGCTTTTGGGATCCGGTTGCGGTTCTAGTTCTTATACCCAATCATAAACACGAGATCTAGTCATATTTGACTCCAAAAACACTAACCAAGCTTCTTATTGCTTCTCAAATCTTTGTGGGTGTGGCCGAAGTCCTATGAGTTTTCGGTTTTGGAGCTTCTAAACGGAAAAACACTCCTTTAGCTTTTGGGATCCGGTTAGGGTTCTAGTTCTTATACCCAATCATAAACACGAGATCTAGTCATATTTGACTCCTAAAAACACTAACCAAGCTTCTTATTGCTTCTCAAATCTTTGTGGGTGTGGCCGAAGTCCTATGAGTTTTCGGTTTTGGAGCTTCTAAACGGAAAAACACTACTTTAGCTTTTGGGATCCGGTTGCGGTTCTAGTTCTTATACCCAATCATAAACACGAGATCTAGTCATATTTGACTCCAAAAACACTAACCAAGCTTCTTATTGCTTCTCAAATCTTTGTGGGTGTGGCCGAAGTCCTATGAGTTTTCGGTTTTGGAGCTTCTAAACGGAAAAACACTACTTTAGCTTTTGGGATCCGGTTAGGGTTCTAGTTCTTATACCCAATCATAAACACGAGATCTAGTCATATTTGACTCCAAAAACACTAACCAAGCTTCTTATTGCTTCTCAAATCTTTGTGGGTGTGGCCGAAGTCCTATGAGTTTTCTGTTTTGGAGCTTCTAAACGGAAAAACACTACTTTAGCTTTTGGGATCCGGTTGAGGTTCTAGTTCTTATACCCAATCATAAACACGAGATCTAGTCATATTTGACTCCAAAAACACTAACCAAGCTTCTTATTGCTTCTCAAATCTTTGTGGGTGTGGCCGAAGTCCTATGAGTTTTCTGTTTTGGAGCTTCTAAACGGAAAAACACTACTTTAGCTTTTGGGATCCGGTTAGGGTTCTAGTTCTTATACCCAATCATAAACACGAGATCTAGTCATATTTGACTCCAAAAACACTAACCAAGCTTCTTATTGCTTCTCAAATCTTTGTGGGTGTGGCCGAAGTCCTATGAGTTTTCGGTTTTGGAGCTTCTAAACGGAAAAACACTACTTTAGCTTTTGGGATCCGGTTGCGGTTCTAGTTCTTATACCCAATCATAAACACGAGATCTAGTCATATTTGACTCCAAAACACTAACCAAGCTTCTTATTGCTTCTCAAATCTTTGTGGGTGTGGCCGAAGTCCTATGAGTTTTCGGTTTTGGAGCTTCTAAACGGAAAAAACACTACTTTAGCTTTTGGGATCCGGTTAGGGTTCTAGTTCTTATACCCAATCATAAACACGAGATCTAGTCATATTTGACTCCAAAAACACTAACCAAGCTTCTTATTGCTTCTCAAATCTTTGTGGGTGTGGCCGAAGTCCTATGAGTTTTCTGTTTTGGAGCTTCTAAACGGAAAAACACTCCTTTAGCTTTTGGGATCCGGTTAGGGTTCTAGTTCTTATACCCAATCATAAACACGAGATCTAGTCATATTTGACTCCAAAAACACTAACCAAGCTTCTTATTGCTTCTCAAATCTTTGTGGGTGTGGCCGAAGTCCTATGAGTTTTCTGTTTTGGAGCTTCTAAACGGAAAAACACTACTTTAGCTTTTGGGATCCGGTTGCGGTTCTAGTTCTTATACCCAATCATAAACACGAGATCTAGTCATATTTGACTCCAAAAACACTAACCAAGCTTCTTATTGCTTCTCAAATCTTTGTGGGTGTGGCCGAAGTCCTATGAGTTTTCGGTTTTGGAGCTTCTAAACGGAAAAACACTACTTTAGCTTTTGGGATCCGGTTGCGGTTCTAGTTCTTATACCCAATCATAAACACGAGATCTAGTCATATTTGACTCCAAAAACACTAACCAAGCTTCTTATTGCTTCTCAAATCTTTGTGGGTGTGGCCGAAGTCCTATGAGTTTTCGGTTTTGGAGCTTCTAAACGGAAAAACACTACTTTAGCTTTTGGGATCCGGTTAGGGTTCTAGTTCTTATACCCAATCATAAACACGAGATCTAGTCATATTTGACTCCAAAAACACTAACCAAGCTTCTTATTGCTTCTCAAATCTTTGTGGGTGTGGCCGAAGTCCTATGAGTTTTCTGTTTTGGAGCTTCTAAACGGAAAAACACTACTTTAGCTTTTGGGATCCGGTTGCGGTTCTAGTTCTTATACCCAATCATAAACACGAGATCTAGTCATATTTGACTCCAAAAACACTAACCAAGCTTCTTATTGCTTCTCAAATCTTTGTGGGTGTGGCCGAAGTCCTATGAGTTTTCGGTTTTGGAGCTTCTAAACGGAAAAACACTACTTTAGCTTTTGGGATCCGGTTGCGGTTCTAGTTCTTATACCCAATCATAAACACGAGATCTAGTCATATTTGACTCCAAAAACACTAACCAAGCTTCTTATTGCTTCTCAAATCTTTGTGGGTGTGGCCGAAGTCCTATGAGTTTTCTGTTTTGGAGCTTCTAAACGGAAAAACACTACTTTAGCTTTTGGGATCCGGTTGCGGTTCTAGTTCTTATACCCAATCATAAACACGAGATCTAGTCATATTTGACTCCAAAAACACTAACCAAGCTTCTTATTGCTTCTCAAATCTTTGTGGGTGTGGCCGAAGTCCTATGAGTTTTCGGTTTTGGAGCTTCTAAACGGAAAAACACTACTTTAGCTTTTGGGATCCGGTTGCGGTTCTAGTTCTTATACCCAATCATAAACACGAGATCTAGTCATATTTGACTCCAAAAACACTAACCAAGCTTCTTATTGCTTCTCAAATCTTTGTGGGTGTGGCCGAAGTCCTATGAGTTTTCTGTTTTGGAGCTTCTAAACGGAAAAACACTACTTTAGCTTTTGGGATCCGGTTGCGGTTCTAGTTCTTATACCCAATCATAAACACGAGATCTAGTCATATTTGACTCCAAAAACACTAACCAAGCTTCTTATTGCTTCTCAAATCTTTGTGGGTGTGGCCGAAGTCCTATGAGTTTTCGGTTTTGGAGCTTCTAAACGGAAAAACACTACTTTAGCTTTTGGGATCCGGTTGCGGTTCTAGTTCTTATACCCAATCATAAACACGAGATCTAGTCATATTTGACTCCAAAAACACTAACCAAGCTTCTTATTGCTTCTCAAATCTTTGTGGGTGTGGCCGAAGTCCTATGAGTTTTCTGTTTTGGAGCTTCTAAACGGAAAAACACTACTTTAGCTTTTGGGATCCGGTTGCGGTTCTAGTTCTTATACCCAATCATAAACACGAGATCTAGTCATATTTGACTCCAAAAACACTAACCAAGCTTCTTATTGCTTCTCAAATCTTTGTGGGTGTGGCCGAAGTCCTATGAGTTTTCGGTTTTGGAGCTTCTAAACGGAAAAAACACTACTTTAGCTTTTGGGATCCGGTTGCGGTTCTAGTTCTTATACCCAATCATAAACACGAGATCTAGTCATATTTGACTCCAAAAACACTAACCAAGCTTCTTATTGCTTCTCAAATCTTTGTGGGTGTGGCCGAAGTCCTATGAGTTTTCGGTTTTGGAGCTTCTAAACGGAAAAACACTACTTTAGCTTTTGGGATCCGGTTGCGGTTCTAGTTCTTATACCCAATCATAAACACGAGATCTAGTCATATTTGACTCCAAAAACACTAACCAAGCTTCTTATTGCTTCTCAAATCTTTGTGGGTGTGGCCGAAGTCCTATGAGTTTTCTGTTTTGGAGCTTCTAAACGGAAAAACACTACTTTAGCTTTTGGGATCCGGTTGCGGTTCTAGTTCTTATACCCAATCATAAACACGAGATCTAGTCATATTTGACTCCAAAAACACTAACCAAGCTTCTTATTGCTTCTCAAATCTTTGTGGGTGTGGCCGAAGTCCTATGAGTTTTCGGTTTTGGAGCTTCTAAACGGAAAAACACTACTTTAGCTTTTGGGATCCGGTTGCGGTTCTAGTTCTTATACCCAATCATAAACACGAGATCTAGTCATATTTGACTCCAAAAACACTAACCAAGCTTCTTATTGCTTCTCAAATCTTTGTGGGTGTGGCCGAAGTCCTATGAGTTTTCTGTTTTGGAGCTTCTAAACGGAAAAACACTACTTTAGCTTTTGGGATCCGGTTAGGGTTCTAGTTCTTATACCCAATCATAAACACGAGATCTAGTCATATTTGACTCCAAAAACACTAACCAAGCTTCTTATTGCTTCTCAAATCTTTGTGGGTGTGGCCGAAGTCCTATGAGTTTTCTGTTTTGGAGCTTCTAAACGGAAAAAACACTACTTTAGCTTTTGGGATCCGGTTGCGGTTCTAGTTCTTATACCCAATCATAAACACGAGATCTAGTCATATTTGACTCCAAAAACACTAACCAAGCTTCTTATTGCTTCTCAAATCTTTGTGGGTGTGGCCGAAGTCCTATGAGTTTTCGGTTTTGGAGCTTCTAAACGGAAAAACACTACTTTAGCTTTTGGGATCCGGTTAGCGGTTCTAGTTCTTATACCCAATCATAAACACGAGATCTAGTCATATTTGACTCCAAAAACACTAACCAAGCTTCTTATTGCTTCTCAAATCTTTGTGGGTGTGGCCGAAGTCCTATGAGTTTTCGGTTTTGGAGCTTCTAAACGGAAAAACACTACTTTAGCTTTTGGGATCCGGTTGCGGTTCTAGTTCTTATACCCAATCATAAACACGAGATCTAGTCATATTTGACTCCAAAAACACTAACCAAGCTTCTTATTGCTTCTCAAATCTTTGTGGGTGTGGCCGAAGTCCTATGAGTTTTCTGTTTTGGAGCTTCTAAACGGAAAAACACTCCTTTAGCTTTTGGGATCCGGTTAGGGTTCTAGTTCTTATACCCAATCATAAACACGAGATCTAGTCATATTTGACTCCAAAAACACTAACCAAGCTTCTTATTGCTTCTCAAATCTTTGTGGGTGTGGCCGAAGTCCTATGAGTTTTCTGTTTTGGAGCTTCTAAACGGAAAAACACTACTTTAGCTTTTGGGATCCGGTTGCGGTTCTAGTTCTTATACCCAATCATAAACACGAGATCTAGTCATATTTGACTCCAAAAACACTAACCAAGCTTCTTATTGCTTCTCAAATCTTTGTGGGTGTGGCCGAAGTCCTATGAGTTTTCGGTTTTGGAGCTTCTAAACGGAAAAAACACTACTTTAGCTTTTGGGATCCGGTTGCGGTTCTAGTTCTTATACCCAATCATAAACACGAGATCTAGTCATATTTGACTCCAAAAACACTAACCAAGCTTCTTATTGCTTCTCAAATCTTTGTGGGTGTGGCCGAAGTCCTATGAGTTTTCGGTTTTGGAGCTTCTAAACGGAAAAACACTACTTTAGCTTTTGGGATCCGGTTAGGGTTCTAGTTCTTATACCCAATCATAAACACGAGATCTAGTCATATTTGACTCCAAAAACACTAACCAAGCTTCTTATTGCTTCTCAAATCTTTGTGGGTGTGGCCGAAGTCCTATGAGTTTTCTGTTTTGGAGCTTCTAAACGGAAAAACACTACTTTAGCTTTTGGGATCCGGTTAGCGGTTCTAGTTCTTATACCCAATCATAAACACGAGATCTAGTCATATTTGACTCCAAAAACACTAACCAAGCTTCTTATTGCTTCTCAAATCTTTGTGGGTGTGGCCGAAGTCCTATGAGTTTTCTGTTTTGGAGCTTCTAAACGGAAAAAACACTACTTTAGCTTTTGGGATCCGGTTGCGGTTCTAGTTCTTATACCCAATCATAAACACGAGATCTAGTCATATTTGACTCCAAAAACACTAACCAAGCTTCTTATTGCTTCTCAAATCTTTGTGGGTGTGGCCGAAGTCCTATGAGTTTTCGGTTTTGGAGCTTCTAAACGGAAAAACACTACTTTAGCTTTTGGGATCCGGTTAGCGGTTCTAGTTCTTATACCCAATCATAAACACGAGATCTAGTCATATTTGACTCCAAAAACACTAACCAAGCTTCTTATTGCTTCTCAAATCTTTGTGGGTGTGGCCGAAGTCCTATGAGTTTTCGGTTTTGGAGCTTCTAAACGGAAAAACACTACTTTAGCTTTTGGGATCCGGTTGCGGTTCTAGTTCTTATACCCAATCATAAACACGAGATCTAGTCATATTTGACTCCAAAAACACTAACCAAGCTTCTTATTGCTTCTCAAATCTTTGTGGGTGTGGCCGAAGTCCTATGAGTTTTCTGTTTTGGAGCTTCTAAACGGAAAAACACTACTTTAGCTTTTGGGATCCGGTTGCGGTTCTAGTTCTTATACCCAATCATAAACACGAGATCTAGTCATATTTGACTCCAAAAACACTAACCAAGCTTCTTATTGCTTCTCAAATCTTTGTGGGTGTGGCCGAAGTCCTATGAGTTTTCTGTTTTGGAGCTTCTAAACGGAAAAACACTACTTTAGCTTTTGGGATCCGGTTGCGGTTCTAGTTCTTATACCCAATCATAAACACGAGATCTAGTCATATTTGACTCCAAAAACACTAACCAAGCTTCTTATTGCTTCTCAAATCTTTGTGGGTGTGGCCGAAGTCCTATGAGTTTTCGGTTTTGGAGCTTCTAAACGGAAAAACACTACTTTAGCTTTTGGGATCCGGTTGCGGTTCTAGTTCTTATACCCAATCATAAACACGAGATCTAGTCATATTTGACTCCAAAAACACTAACCAAGCTTCTTATTGCTTCTCAAATCTTTGTGGGTGTGGCCGAAGTCCTATGAGTTTTCGGTTTTGGAGCTTCTAAACGGAAAAACACTACTTTAGCTTTTGGGATCCGGTTAGCGGTTCTAGTTCTTATACCCAATCATAAACACGAGATCTAGTCATATTTGACTCCAAAAACACTAACCAAGCTTCTTATTGCTTCTCAAATCTTTGTGGGTGTGGCCGAAGTCCTATGAGTTTTCTGTTTTGGAGCTTCTAAACGGAAAAACACTACTTTAGCTTTTGGGATCCGGTTGCGGTTCTAGTTCTTATACCCAATCATAAACACGAGATCTAGTCATATTTGACTCCAAAAACACTAACCAAGCTTCTTATTGCTTCTCAAATCTTTGTGGGTGTGGCCGAAGTCCTATGAGTTTTCTGTTTTGGAGCTTCTAAACGGAAAAAACACTACTTTAGCTTTTGGGATCCGGTTGCGGTTCTAGTTCTTATACCCAATCATAAACACGAGATCTAGTCATATTTGACTCCAAAAACACTAACCAAGCTTCTTATTGCTTCTCAAATCTTTGTGGGTGTGGCCGAAGTCCTATGAGTTTTCGGTTTTGGAGCTTCTAAACGGAAAAACACTACTTTAGCTTTTGGGATCCGGTTGCGGTTCTAGTTCTTATACCCAATCATAAACACGAGATCTAGTCATATTTGACTCCAAAAACACTAACCAAGCTTCTTATTGCTTCTCAAATCTTTGTGGGTGTGGCCGAAGTCCTATGAGTTTTCGGTTTTGGAGCTTCTAAACGGAAAAACACTCCTTTAGCTTTTGGGATCCGGTTGCGGTTCTAGTTCTTATACCCAATCATAAACACGAGATCTAGTCATATTTGACTCCAAAAACACTAACCAAGCTTCTTATTGCTTCTCAAATCTTTGTGGGTGTGGCCGAAGTCCTATGAGTTTTCGGTTTTGGAGCTTCTAAACGGAAAAACACTACTTTAGCTTTTGGGATCCGGTTGCGGTTCTAGTTCTTATACCCAATCATAAACACGAGATCTAGTCATATTTGACTCCAAAAACACTAACCAAGCTTCTTATTGCTTCTCAAATCTTTGTGGGTGTGGCCGAAGTCCTATGAGTTTTCGGTTTTGGAGCTTCTAAACGGAAAAACACTACTTTAGCTTTTGGGATCCGGTTAGGGTTCTAGTTCTTATACCCAATCATAAACACGAGATCTAGTCATATTTGACTCCAAAAACACTAACCAAGCTTCTTATTGCTTCTCAAATCTTTGTGGGTGTGGCCGAAGTCCTATGAGTTTTCTGTTTTGGAGCTTCTAAACGGAAAAACACTACTTTAGCTTTTGGGATCCGGTTAGGGTTCTAGTTCTTATACCCAATCATAAACACGAGATCTAGTCATATTTGACTCCAAAAACACTAACCAAGCTTCTTATTGCTTCTCAAATCTTTGTGGGTGTGGCCGAAGTCCTATGAGTTTTCTGTTTTGGAGCTTCTAAACGGAAAAACACTACTTTAGCTTTTGGGATCCGGTTGCGGTTCTAGTTCTTATACCCAATCATAAACACGAGATCTAGTCATATTTGACTCCAAAAACACTAACCAAGCTTCTTATTGCTTCTCAAATCTTTGTGGGTGTGGCCGAAGTCCTATGAGTTTTCGGTTTTGGAGCTTCTAAACGGAAAAACACTACTTTAGCTTTTGGGATCCGGTTGCGGTTCTAGTTCTTATACCCAATCATAAACACGAGATCTAGTCATATTTGACTCCAAAAACACTAACCAAGCTTCTTATTGCTTCTCAAATCTTTGTGGGTGTGGCCGAAGTCCTATGAGTTTTCGGTTTTGGAGCTTCTAAACGGAAAAACACTACTTTAGCTTTTGGGATCCGGTTAGGGTTCTAGTTCTTATACCCAATCATAAACACGAGATCTAGTCATATTTGACTCCAAAAACACTAACCAAGCTTCTTATTGCTTCTCAAATCTTTGTGGGTGTGGCCGAAGTCCTATGAGTTTTCGGTTTTGGAGCTTCTAAACGGAAAAACACTCCTTTAGCTTTTGGGATCCGGTTAGGGTTCTAGTTCTTATACCCAATCATAAACACGAGATCTAGTCATATTTGACTCCAAAACACTAACCAAGCTTCTTATTGCTTCTCAAATCTTTGTGGGTGTGGCCGAAGTCCTATGAGTTTTCTGTTTTGGAGCTTCTAAACGGAAAAACACTACTTTAGCTTTTGGGATCCGGTTGCGGTTCTAGTTCTTATACCCAATCATAAACACGAGATCTAGTCATATTTGACTCCAAAAACACTAACCAAGCTTCTTATTGCTTCTCAAATCTTTGTGGGTGTGGCCGAAGTCCTATGAGTTTTCTGTTTTGGAGCTTCTAAACGGAAAAACACTCCTTTAGCTTTTGGGATCCTGTTAGGGTTCTAGTTCTTATACCCAATCATAAACACGAGATCTAGTCATATTTGACTCCAAAAACACTAACCAAGCTTCTTATTGCTTCTCAAATCTTTGTGGGTGTGGCCGAAGTCCTATGAGTTTTCTGTTTTGGAGCTTCTAAACGGAAAAACACTACTTTAGCTTTTGGGATCCGGTTAGGGTTCTAGTTCTTATACCCAATCATAAACACGAGATCTAGTCATATTTGACTCCAAAAACACTAACCAAGCTTCTTATTGCTTCTCAAATCTTTGTGGGTGTGGCCGAAGTCCTATGAGTTTTCTGTTTTGGAGCTTCTAAACGGAAAAACACTACTTTAGCTTTTGGGATCCGGTTAGGGTTCTAGTTCTTATACCCAATCATAAACACGAGATCTAGTCATATTTGACTCCAAAAACACTAACCAAGCTTCTTATTGCTTCTCAAATCTTTGTGGGTGTGGCCGAAGTCCTATGAGTTTTCTGTTTTGGAGCTTCTAAACGGAAAAACACTACTTAGCTTTTGGGATCCGGTTAGCGGTTCTAGTTCTTATACCCAATCATAAACACGAGATCTAGTCATATTTGACTCCAAAAACACTAACCAAGCTTCTTATTGCTTCTCAAATCTTTGTGGGTGTGGCCGAAGTCCTATGAGTTTTCTGTTTTGGAGCTTCTAAACGGAAAAACACTACTTTAGCTTTTGGGATCCGGTTGCGGTTCTAGTTCTTATACCCAATCATAAACACGAGATCTAGTCATATTTGACTCCAAAAACACTAACCAAGCTTCTTATTGCTTCTCAAATCTTTGTGGGTGTGGCCGAAGTCCTATGAGTTTTCGGTTTTGGAGCTTCTAAACGGAAAAACACTCCTTTAGCTTTTGGGATCCGGTTAGGGTTCTAGTTCTTATACCCAATCATAAACACGAGATCTAGTCATATTTGACTCCAAAAACACTAACCAAGCTTCTTATTGCTTCTCAAATCTTTGTGGGTGTGGCCGAAGTCCTATGAGTTTTCTGTTTTGGAGCTTCTAAACGGAAAAACACTACTTTAGCTTTTGGGATCCGGTTGAGGTTCTAGTTCTTATACCCAATCATAAACACGAGATCTAGTCATATTTGACTCCAAAAACACTAACCAAGCTTCTTATTGCTTCTCAAATCTTTGTGGGTGTGGCCGAAGTCCTATGAGTTTTCTGTTTTGGAGCTTCTAAACGGAAAAACACTACTTTAGCTTTTGGGATCCGGTTGCGGTTCTAGTTCTTATACCCAATCATAAACACGAGATCTAGTCATATTTGACTCCAAAAACACTAACCAAGCTTCTTATTGCTTCTCAAATCTTTGTGGGTGTGGCCGAAGTCCTATGAGTTTTCTGTTTTGGAGCTTCTAAACGGAAAAAACACTACTTTAGCTTTTGGGATCCGGTTAGGGTTCTAGTTCTTATACCCAATCATAAACACGAGATCTAGTCATATTTGACTCCAAAAACACTAACCAAGCTTCTTATTGCTTCTCAAATCTTTGTGGGTGTGGCCGAAGTCCTATGAGTTTTCGGTTTTGGAGCTTCTAAACGGAAAAAACACTCCTTTAGCTTTTGGGATCCGGTTAGGGTTCTAGTTCTTATACCCAATCATAAACACGAGATCTAGTCATATTTGACTCCAAAAACACTAACCAAGCTTCTTATTGCTTCTCAAATCTTTGTGGGTGTGGCCGAAGTCCTATGAGTTTTCGGTTTTGGAGCTTCTAAACGGAAAAACACTCCTTTAGCTTTTGGGATCCGGTTAGGGTTCTAGTTCTTATACCCAATCATAAACACGAGATCTAGTCATATTTGACTCCAAAAACACTAACCAAGCTTCTTATTGCTTCTCAAATCTTTGTGGGTGTGGCCGAAGTCCTATGAGTTTTCTGTTTTGGAGCTTCTAAACGGAAAAACACTCCTTTAGCTTTTGGATCCGGTTAGGGTTCTAGTTCTTATACCCAATCATAAACACGAGATCTAGTCATATTTGACTCCAAAAACACTAACCAAGCTTCTTATTGCTTCTCAAATCTTTGTGGGTGTGGCCGAAGTCCTATGAGTTTTCTGTTTTGGAGCTTCTAAACGGAAAAACACTACTTTAGCTTTTGGGATCCGGTTGCGGTTCTAGTTCTTATACCCAATCATAAACACGAGATCTAGTCATATTTGACTCCAAAAACACTAACCAAGCTTCTTATTGCTTCTCAAATCTTTGTGGGTGTGGCCGAAGTCCTATGAGTTTTCGGTTTTGGAGCTTCTAAACGGAAAAACACTACTTTAGCTTTTGGGATCCGGTTGCGGGTTCTAGTTCTTATACCCAATCATAAACACGAGATCTAGTCATATTTGACTCCAAAAACACTAACCAAGCTTCTTATTGCTTCTCAAATCTTTGTGGGTGTGGCCGAAGTCCTATGAGTTTTCTGTTTTGGAGCTTCTAAACGGAAAAACACTACTTTAGCTTTTGGGATCCGGTTAGCGGTTCTAGTTCTTATACCCAATCATAAACACGAGATCTAGTCATATTTGACTCCAAAAACACTAACCAAGCTTCTTATTGCTTCTCAAATCTTTGTGGGTGTGGCCGAAGTCCTATGAGTTTTCGGTTTTGGAGCTTCTAAACGGAAAAACACTCCTTTAGCTTTTGGGATCCGGTTAGGGTTCTAGTTCTTATACCCAATCATAAACACGAGATCTAGTCATATTTGACTCCAAAAACACTAACCAAGCTTCTTATTGCTTCTCAAATCTTTGTGGGTGTGGCCGAAGTCCTATGAGTTTTCTGTTTTGGAGCTTCTAAACGGAAAAACACTACTTTAGCTTTTGGGATCCGGTTGCGGTTCTAGTTCTTATACCCAATCATAAACACGAGATCTAGTCATATTTGACTCCAAAAACACTAACCAAGCTTCTTATTGCTTCTCAAATCTTTGTGGGTGTGGCCGAAGTCCTATGAGTTTTCGGTTTTGGAGCTTCTAAACGGAAAAACACTACTTTAGCTTTTGGGATCCGGTTGCGGTTCTAGTTCTTATACCCAATCATAAACACGAGATCTAGTCATATTTGACTCCAAAAACACTAACCAAGCTTCTTATTGCTTCTCAAATCTTTGTGGGTGTGGCCGAAGTCCTATGAGTTTTCTGTTTTGGAGCTTCTAAACGGAAAAACACTACTTTAGCTTTTGGGATCCGGTTGCGGTTCTAGTTCTTATACCCAATCATAAACACGAGATCTAGTCATATTTGACTCCAAAAACACTAACCAAGCTTCTTATTGCTTCTCAAATCTTTGTGGGTGTGGCCGAAGTCCTATGAGTTTTCGGTTTTGGAGCTTCTAAACGGAAAAACACTACTTTAGCTTTTGGGATCCGGTTAGCGGTTCTAGTTCTTATACCCAATCATAAACACGAGATCTAGTCATATTTGACTCCAAAAACACTAACCAAGCTTCTTATTGCTTCTCAAATCTTTGTGGGTGTGGCCGAAGTCCTATGAGTTTTCTGTTTTGGAGCTTCTAAACGGAAAAACACTACTTTAGCTTTTGGGATCCGGTTGCGGTTCTAGTTCTTATACCCAATCATAAACACGAGATCTAGTCATATTTGACTCCAAAAACACTAACCAAGCTTCTTATTGCTTCTCAAATCTTTGTGGTGTGGCCGAAGTCCTATGAGTTTTCTGTTTTGGAGCTTCTAAACGGAAAAACACTACTTTAGCTTTTGGGATCCGGTTGCGGTTCTAGTTCTTATACCCAATCATAAACACGAGATCTAGTCATATTTGACTCCAAAAACACTAACCAAGCTTCTTATTGCTTCTCAAATCTTTGTGGGTGTGGCCGAAGTCCTATGAGTTTTCGGTTTTGGAGCTTCTAAACGGAAAAACACTACTTTAGCTTTTGGGATCCGGTTAGCGGTTCTAGTTCTTATACCCAATCATAAACACGAGATCTAGTCATATTTGACTCCAAAAACACTAACCAAGCTTCTTATTGCTTCTCAAATCTTTGTGGGTGTGGCCGAAGTCCTATGAGTTTTCTGTTTTGGAGCTTCTAAACGGAAAAACACTACTTTAGCTTTTGGGATCCGGTTGCGGTTCTAGTTCTTATACCCAATCATAAACACGAGATCTAGTCATATTTGACTCCAAAAACACTAACCAAGCTTCTTATTGCTTCTCAAATCTTTGTGGGTGTGGCCGAAGTCCTATGAGTTTTCTGTTTTGGAGCTTCTAAACGGAAAAACACTACTTTAGCTTTTGGGATCCGGTTGCGGTTCTAGTTCTTATACCCAATCATAAACACGAGATCTAGTCATATTTGACTCCAAAAACACTAACCAAGCTTCTTATTGCTTCTCAAATCTTTGTGGGTGTGGCCGAAGTCCTATGAGTTTTCTGTTTTGGAGCTTCTAAACGGAAAAACACTACTTTAGCTTTTGGGATCCGGTTGCAGGTTCTAGTTCTTATACCCAATCATAAACACGAGATCTAGTCATATTTGACTCCAAAAACACTAACCAAGCTTCTTATTGCTTCTCAAATCTTTGTGGGTGTGGCCGAAGTCCTATGAGTTTTCGGTTTTGGAGCTTCTAAACGGAAAAACACTACTTTAGCTTTTGGGATCCGGTTGCGGTTCTAGTTCTTATACCCAATCATAAACACGAGATCTAGTCATATTTGACTCCAAAAACACTAACCAAGCTTCTTATTGCTTCTCAAATCTTTGTGGGTGTGGCCGAAGTCCTATGAGTTTTCGGTTTTGGAGCTTCTAAACGGAAAAACACTACTTTAGCTTTTGGGATCCGGTTGCGGTTCTAGTTCTTATAACCCAATCATAAACACGAGATCTAGTCATATTTGACTCCAAAAACACTAACCAAGCTTCTTATTGCTTCTCAAATCTTTGTGGGTGTGGCCGAAGTCCTATGAGTTTTCTGTTTTGGAGCTTCTAAACGGAAAAACACTACTTTAGCTTTTGGGATCCGGTTGCGGTTCTAGTTCTTATACCCAATCATAAACACGAGATCTAGTCATATTTGACTCCAAAAACACTAACCAAGCTTCTTATTGCTTCTCAAATCTTTGTGGGTGTGGCCGAAGTCCTATGAGTTTTCGGTTTTGGAGCTTCTAAACGGAAAAACACTCCTTTAGCTTTTGGGATCCGGTTAGCGGTTCTAGTTCTTATACCCAATCATAAACACGAGATCTAGTCATATTTGACTCCAAAAACACTAACCAAGCTTCTTATTGCTTCTCAAATCTTTGTGGGTGTGGCCGAAGTCCTATGAGTTTTCTGTTTTGGAGCTTCTAAACGGAAAAACACTACTTTAGCTTTTGGGATCCGGTTGCGGTTCTAGTTCTTATACCCAATCATAAACACGAGATCTAGTCATATTTGACTCCAAAAACACTAACCAAGCTTCTTATTGCTTCTCAAATCTTTGTGGGTGTGGCCGAAGTCCTATGAGTTTTCGGTTTTGGAGCTTCTAAACGGAAAAACACTACTTTAGCTTTTGGGATCCGGTTAGCGGTTCTAGTTCTTATACCCAATCATAAACACGAGATCTAGTCATATTTGACTCCAAAAACACTAACCAAGCTTCTTATTGCTTCTCAAATCTTTGTGGGTGTGGCCGAAGTCCTATGAGTTTTCGGTTTTGGAGCTTCTAAACGGAAAAACACTCCTTTAGCTTTTGGGATCCGGTTAGCGGTTCTAGTTCTTATACCCAATCATAAACACGAGATCTAGTCATATTTGACTCCAAAAACACTAACCAAGCTTCTTATTGCTTCTCAAATCTTTGTGGGTGTGGCCGAAGTCCTATGAGTTTTCTGTTTTGGAGCTTCCTAAACGGAAAAACACTCCTTAGCTTTTGGGATCCTGTTAGGGTTCTAGTTCTTATACCCAATCATAAACACGAGATCTAGTCATATTTGACTCCAAAAACACTAACCAAGCTTCTTATTGCTTCTCAAATCTTTGTGGGTGTGGCCGAAGTCCTATGAGTTTTCTGTTTTGGAGCTTCTAAACGGAAAAACACTACTTTAGCTTTTGGGATCCGGTTGGGTTCTAGTTCTTATACCCAATCATAAACACGAGATCTAGTCATATTTGACTCCAAAAACACTAACCAAGCTTCTTATTGCTTCTCAAATCTTTGTGGGTGTGGCCGAAGTCCTATGAGTTTTCTGTTTTGGAGCTTCTAAACGGAAAAACACTACTTTAGCTTTTGGGATCCGGTTGCGGTTCTAGTTCTTATACCCAATCATAAACACGAGATCTAGTCATATTTGACTTCAAAAACACTAACCAAGCTTCTTATTGCTTCTCAAATCTTTGTGGGTGTGGCCGAAGTCCTATGAGTTTTCGGTTTTGGAGCTTCTAAACGGAAAAACACTCCTTTAGCTTTTGGGATCCGGTTAGGGTTCTAGTTCTTATACCCAATCATAAACACGAGATCTAGTCATATTTGACTCTTAAAACACTAACCAAGCTTCTTATTGCTTCTCAAATCTTTGTGGGTGTGGCCGAAGTCCTATGAGTTTTCGGTTTTGGAGCTTCTAAACGGAAAAACACTCCTTTAGCTTTTGGGATCCGGTTAGGGTTCTAGTTCTTATACCCAATCATAAACACGAGATCTAGTCATATTTGACTCCAAAAACACTAACCAAGCTTCTTATTGCTTCTCAAATCTTTGTGGGTGTGGCCGAAGTCCTATGAGTTTTCGGTTTTGGAGCTTCTAAACGGAAAAACACTACTTTAGCTTTTGGGATCCGGTTGCGGTTCTAGTTCTTATACCCAATCATAAACACGAGATCTAGTCATATTTGACTCCAAAAACACTAACCAAGCTTCTTATTGCTTCTCAAATCTTTGTGGGTGTGGCCGAAGTCCTATGAGTTTTCTGTTTTGGAGCTTCTAAACGGAAAAACACTACTTTAGCTTTTGGGATCCGGTTGCGGTTCTAGTTCTTATACCCAATCATAAACACGAGATCTAGTCATATTTGACTCCAAAAACACTAACCAAGCTTCTTATTGCTTCTCAAATCTTTGTGGGTGTGGCCGAAGTCCTATGAGTTTTCGGTTTTGGAGCTTCTAAACGGAAAAACACTACTTTAGCTTTTGGGATCCGGTTGCGGTTCTAGTTCTTATACCCAATCATAAACACGAGATCTAGTCATATTTGACTCCAAAAACACTAACCAAGCTTCTTATTGCTTCTCAAATCTTTGTGGGTGTGGCCGAAGTCCTATGAGTTTTCTGTTTTGGAGCTTCTAAACGGAAAAACACTACTTTAGCTTTTGGGATCCGGTTGCGGTTCTAGTTCTTATACCCAATCATAAACACGAGATCTAGTCATATTT
This sequence comes from Fratercula arctica, assembly GCA_947846985.1. NCBI lineage: Eukaryota > Metazoa > Chordata > Aves > Charadriiformes > Alcidae > Fratercula > Fratercula arctica. The sequence continues at coordinate 4,288,861 of CANTUZ010000027.1, forward strand.
GACTCCAAAAACACTAACCAAGCTTCTTATTGCTTCTCAAATCTTTGTGGGTGTGGCCGAAGTCCTATGAGTTTTCTGTTTTGGAGCTTCTAAACGGAAAAACACTACTTTAGCTTTTGGGATCCGGTTGCGGTTCTAGTTCTTATACCCAATCATAAACACGAGATCTAGTCATATTTGACTCCAAAAACACTAACCAAGCTTCTTATTGCTTCTCAAATCTTTGTGGGTGTGGCCGAAGTCCTATGAGTTTTCTGTTTTGGAGCTTCTAAACGGAAAAACACTACTTTAGCTTTTGGGATCCGGTTGCGGTTCTAGTTCTTATACCCAATCATAAACACGAGATCTAGTCATATTTGACTCCAAAAACACTAACCAAGCTTCTTATTGCTTCTCAAATCTTTGTGGGTGTGGCCGAAGTCCTATGAGTTTTCGGTTTTGGAGCTTCTAAACGGAAAAACACTACTTTAGCTTTTGGGATCCGGTTGCGGTTCTAGTTCTTATACCCAATCATAAACACGAGATCTAGTCATATTTGACTCCAAAAACACTAACCAAGCTTCTTATTGCTTCTCAAATCTTTGTGGGTGTGGCCGAAGTCCTATGAGTTTTCGGTTTTGGAGCTTCTAAACGGAAAAACACTACTTTAGCTTTTGGGATCCGGTTGCGGTTCTAGTTCTTATACCCAATCATAAACACGAGATCTAGTCATATTTGACTCCAAAAACACTAACCAAGCTTCTTATTGCTTCTCAAATCTTTGTGGGTGTGGCCGAAGTCCTATGAGTTTTCTGTTTTGGAGCTTCTAAACGGAAAAACACTACTTTAGCTTTTGGGATCCGGTTGCGGTTCTAGTTCTTATACCCAATCATAAACACGAGATCTAGTCATATTTGACTCCAAAAACACTAACCAAGCTTCTTATTGCTTCTCAAATCTTTGTTGGTGTGGCCGAAGTCCTATGAGTTTTCTGTTTTGGAGCTTCTAAACGGAAAAACACTACTTTAGCTTTTGGGATCCGGTTGCGGTTCTAGTTCTTATACCCAATCATAAACACGAGATCTAGTCATATTTGACTCCAAAAACACTAACCAAGCTTCTTATTGCTTCTCAAATCTTTGTGGGTGTGGCCGAAGTCCTATGAGTTTTCTGTTTTGGAGCTTCTAAACGGAAAAACACTACTTTAGCTTTTGGGATCCGGTTGCGGTTCTAGTTCTTATACCCAATCATAAACACGAGATCTAGTCATATTTGACTCCAAAAACACTAACCAAGCTTCTTATTGCTTCTCAAATCTTTGTGGGTGTGGCCGAAGTCCTATGAGTTTTCTGTTTTGGAGCTTCTAAACGGAAAAACACTACTTTAGCTTTTGGGATCCGGTTGCGGTTCTAGTTCTTATACCCAATCATAAACACGAGATCTAGTCATATTTGACTCCAAAAACACTAACCAAGCTTCTTATTGCTTCTCAAATCTTTGTGGGTGTGGCCGAAGTCCTATGAGTTTTCTGTTTTGGAGCTTCTAAACGGAAAAACGCTACTTTAGCTTTTGGGATCCGGTTGCGGTTCTAGTTCTTATACCCAATCATAAACACGAGATCTAGTCATGTTTGACTCCAAAAACACTAACCAAGCTTCTTATTGCTTCTCAAATCATTGTGGGTGTGGCCGAAGTCTTATGAGTTTTCTGTTTTTGAGCTTCTAAACGGAAAAACACTACTTTAGCTGTTAGGATCCGGTTGCGGTTCTAGTTCTTATACCCAATCATAAACACGAGATCTAGTCATATTTGACTCCAAAAACACTAACCAAGCTTCTTATTGCTTCTCAAATCTTTGTGGGTGTGGCCGAAGTCCTATGAGTTTTCTGTTTTGGAGCTTCTAAACGGAAAAACACTACTTTAGCTTTTGGGATCCGGTTGCGGTTCTAGTTCTTATACCCAATCATAAACACGAGATCTAGTCATATTTGACTCCAAAAACACTAACCAAGCTTCTTATTGCTTCTCAAATCTTTGTGGGTGTGGCCGAAGTCCTATGAGTTTTCTGTTTTGGAGCTTCTAAACGGAAAAACACTACTTTAGCTTTTGGGATCCGGTTGCGGTTCTAGTTCTTAAACCCAATCATAAACACGAGATCTAGTCATATTTGACTCCAAAAACACTAACCAAGCTTCTTATTGCTTCTCAAATCTTTGTTGGTGTGGCCGAAGTCCTATGAGTTTTCTGTTTTGGAGCTTCTAAACGGAAAAACACTACTTTAGCTTTTGGGATCCGGTTGCGGTTCTAGTTCTTATACCCAATCATAAACACGAGATCTAGTCATATTTGACTCCAAAAACACTAACCAAGCTTCTTATTGCTTCTCAAATCTTTGTGGGTGTGGCCGAAGTCCTATGAGTTTTCTGTTTTGGAGCTTCTAAACGGAAAAACACTACTTTAGCTTTTGGGATCCGGTTGCGGTTCTAGTTCTTATAACCCAATCATAAACACGAGATCTAGTCATATTTGACTCCAAAAACACTAACCAAGCTTCTTATTGCTTCTCAAATCTTTGTGGGTGTGGCCGAAGTCCTATGAGTTTTCTGTTTTGGAGCTTCTAAACGGAAAAACACTACTTTAGCTTTTGGGATCCGGTTGCGGTTCTAGTTCTTATACCCAATCATAAACACGAGATCTAGTCATATTTGACTCCAAAAACACTAACCAAGCTTCTTATTGCTTCTCAAATCTTTGTGGGTGTGGCCGAAGTCCTATGAGTTTTCTGTTTTGGAGCTTCTAAACGGAAAAACACTACTTTAGCTTTTGGGATCCGGTTGCGGTTCTAGTTCTTATAACCCAATCATAAACACGAGATCTAGTCATATTTGACTCCAAAAACACTAACCAAGCTTCTTATTGCTTCTCAAATCTTTGTTGGTGTGGCCGAAGTCCTATGAGTTTTCTGTTTTGGAGCTTCTAAACGGAAAAACACTACTTTAGCTTTTGGGATCCGGTTGCGGTTCTAGTTCTTATACCCAATCATAAACACGAGATCTAGTCATATTTGACTCCAAAAACACTAACCAAGCTTCTTATTGCTTCTCAAATCTTTGTGGGTGTGGCCGAAGTCCTATGAGTTTTCTGTTTTGGAGCTTCTAAACGGAAAAACACTACTTTAGCTTTTGGGATCCGGTTGCGGTTCTAGTTCTTAATACCCAATCATAAACACGAGATCTAGTCATATTTGACTCCAAAAACACTAACCAAGCTTCTTATTGCTTCTCAAATCTTTGTGGGTGTGGCCGAAGTCCTATGAGTTTTCTGTTTTGGAGCTTCTAAACGGAAAAACACTACTTTAGCTTTTGGGATCCGGTTGCGGTTCTAGTTCTTATAACCCAATCATAAACACGAGATCTAGTCATATTTGACTCCAAAAACACTAACCAAGCTTCTTATTGCTTCTCAAATCTTTGTGGGTGTGGCCGAAGTCCTATGAGTTTTCTGTTTTGGAGCTTCTAAACGGAAAAACACTACTTTAGCTTTTGGGATCCGGTTGCGGTTCTAGTTCTTATAACCCAATCATAAACACGAGATCTAGTCATATTTGACTCCAAAAACACTAACCAAGCTTCTTATTGCTTCTCAAATCTTTGTGGGTGTGGCCGAAGTCCTATGAGTTTTCTGTTTTGGAGCTTCTAAACGGAAAAACACTACTTTAGCTTTTGGGATCCGGTTGCGGTTCTAGTTCTTATACCCAATCATAAACACGAGATCTAGTCATATTTGACTCCAAAAACACTAACCAAGCTTCTTATTGCTTCTCAAATCTTTGTGGGTGTGGCCGAAGTCCTATGAGTTTTCTGTTTTGGAGCTTCTAAACGGAAAAACACTACTTTAGCTTTTGGGATCCGGTTGCGGTTCTAGTTCTTATACCCAATCATAAACACGAGATCTAGTCATATTTGACTCCAAAAACACTAACCAAGCTTCTTATTGCTTCTCAAATCTTTGTGGGTGTGGCCGAAGTCCTATGAGTTTTCTGTTTTGGAGCTTCTAAACGGAAAAACACTACTTTAGCTTTTGGGATCCGGTTGCGGTTCTAGTTCTTATACCCAATCATAAACACGAGATCTAGTCATATTTGACTCCAAAAACACTAACCAAGCTTCTTATTGCTTCTCAAATCTTTGTGGGTGTGGCCGAAGTCCTATGAGTTTTCTGTTTTGGAGCTTCTAAACGGAAAAACACTACTTTAGCTTTTGGGATCCGGTTGCGGTTCTAGTTCTTATACCCAATCATAAACACGAGATCTAGTCATATTTGACTCCAAAAACACTAACCAAGCTTCTTATTGCTTCTCAAATCTTTGTGGGTGTGGCCGAAGTCCTATGAGTTTTCTGTTTTGGAGCTTCTAAACGGAAAAAACACTACTTTAGCTTTTGGGATCCGGTTGCGGTTCTAGTTCTTATACCCAATCATAAACACGAGATCTAGTCATATTTGACTCCAAAAACACTAACCAAGCTTCTTATTGCTTCTCAAATCTTTGTGGGTGTGGCCGAAGTCCTATGAGTTTTCGGTTTTGGAGCTTCTAAACGGAAAAACACTACTTTAGCTTTTGGGATCCGGTTGCGGTTCTAGTTCTTATAACCCAATCATAAACACGAGATCTAGTCATATTTGACTCCAAAAACACTAACCAAGCTTCTTATTGCTTCTCAAATCTTTGTGGGTGTGGCCGAAGTCCTATGAGTTTTCTGTTTTGGAGCTTCTAAACGGAAAAACACTACTTTAGCTTTTGGGATCCGGTTGCGGTTCTAGTTCTTATACCCAATCATAAACACGAGATCTAGTCATATTTGACTCCAAAAACACTAACCAAGCTTCTTATTGCTTCTCAAATCTTTGTGGGTGTGGCCGAAGTCCTATGAGTTTTCTGTTTTGGAGCTTCTAAACGGAAAAACACTACTTTAGCTTTTGGGATCCGGTTGCGGTTCTAGTTCTTATACCCAATCATAAACACGAGATCTAGTCATATTTGACTCCAAAAACACTAACCAAGCTTCTTATTGCTTCTCAAATCTTTGTGGGTGTGGCCGAAGTCCTATGAGTTTTCGGTTTTGGAGCTTCTAAACGGAAAAACACTACTTTAGCTTTTGGGATCCGGTTGCGGTTCTAGTTCTTATACCCAATCATAAACACGAGATCTAGTCATATTTGACTCCAAAAACACTAACCAAGCTTCTTATTGCTTCTCAAATCTTTGTGGGTGTGGCCGAAGTCCTATGAGTTTTCGGTTTTGGAGCTTCTAAACGGAAAAACACTACTTTAGCTTTTGGGATCCGGTTGCGGTTCTAGTTCTTATACCCAATCATAAACAGCGAGATCTAGTCATATTTGACTCCAAAAACACTAACCAAGCTTCTTATTGCTTCTCAAATCTTTGTGGGTGTGGCCGAAGTCCTATGAGTTTTCGGTTTTGGAGCTTCTAAACGGAAAAACACTACTTTAGCTTTTGGGATCCGGTTGCGGTTCTAGTTCTTATACCCAATCATAAACACGAGATCTAGTCATATTTGACTCCAAAAACACTAACCAAGCTTCTTATTGCTTCTCAAATCTTTGTGGGTGTGGCCGAAGTCCTATGAGTTTTCTGTTTTGGAGCTTCTAAACGGAAAAACACTACTTTAGCTTTTGGGATCCGGTTGCGGTTCTAGTTCTTATACCCAATCATAAACACGAGATCTAGTCATATTTGACTCCAAAAACACTAACCAAGCTTCTTATTGCTTCTCAAATCTTTGTGGGTGTGGCCGAAGTCCTATGAGTTTTCGGTTTTGGAGCTTCTAAACGGAAAAACACTACTTTAGCTTTTGGGATCCTGTTAGCGGTTCTAGTTCTTATACCCAATCATAAACACGAGATCTAGTCATATTTGACTCCAAAAACACTAACCAAGCTTCTTATTGCTTCTCAAATCTTTGTGGGTGTGGCCGAAGTCCTATGAGTTTTCTGTTTTGGAGCTTCTAAACGGAAAAACACTACTTTAGCTTTTGGGATCCGGTTGCGGTTCTAGTTCTTATACCCAATCATAAACACGAGATCTAGTCATATTTGACTCCAAAAACACTAACCAAGCTTCTTATTGCTTCTCAAATCTTTGTGGGTGTGGCCGAAGTCCTATGAGTTTTCGGTTTTGGAGCTTCTAAACGGAAAAACACTACTTTAGCTTTTGGGATCCGGTTGCGGTTCTAGTTCTTATACCCAATCATAAACACGAGATCTAGTCATATTTGACTCCAAAAACACTAACCAAGCTTCTTATTGCTTCTCAAATCTTTGTGGGTGTGGCCGAAGTCCTATGAGTTTTCTGTTTTGGAGCTTCTAAACGGAAAAACACTACTTTAGCTTTTGGGATCCGGTTGCGGTTCTAGTTCTTATACCCAATCATAAACACGAGATCTAGTCATATTTGACTCCAAAAACACTAACCAAGCTTCTTATTGCTTCTCAAATCTTTGTGGGTGTGGCCGAAGTCCTATGAGTTTTCGGTTTTGGAGCTTCTAAACGGAAAAACACTACTTTAGCTTTTGGGATCCGGTTAGCGGTTCTAGTTCTTATACCCAATCATAAACACGAGATCTAGTCATATTTGACTCCAAAAACACTAACCAAGCTTCTTATTGCTTCTCAAATCTTTGTGGGTGTGGCCGAAGTCCTATGAGTTTTCGGTTTTGGAGCTTCTAAACGGAAAAACACTACTTTAGCTTTTGGGATCCGGTTGCGGTTCTAGTTCTTATACCCAATCATAAACACGAGATCTAGTCATATTTGACTCCAAAAACACTAACCAAGCTTCTTATTGCTTCTCAAATCTTTGTGGGTGTGGCCGAAGTCCTATGAGTTTTCGGTTTTGGAGCTTCTAAACGGAAAAACACTACTTTAGCTTTTGGGATCCGGTTGCGGTTCTAGTTCTTATACCCAATCATAAACACGAGATCTAGTCATATTTGACTCCAAAAACACTAACCAAGCTTCTTATTGCTTCTCAAATCTTTGTGGGTGTGGCCGAAGTCCTATGAGTTTTCTGTTTTGGAGCTTCTAAACGGAAAAACACTACTTTAGCTTTTGGGATCCGGTTGCGGTTCTAGTTCTTATACCCAATCATAAACACGAGATCTAGTCATATTTGACTCCAAAAACACTAACCAAGCTTCTTATTGCTTCTCAAATCTTTGTGGGTGTGGCCGAAGTCCTATGAGTTTTCGGTTTTGGAGCTTCTAAACGGAAAAACACTACTTTAGCTTTTGGGATCCGGTTGCGGTTCTAGTTCTTATACCCAATCATAAACACGAGATCTAGTCATATTTGACTCCAAAAACACTAACCAAGCTTCTTATTGCTTCTCAAATCTTTGTGGGTGTGGCCGAAGTCCTATGAGTTTTCGGTTTTGGAGCTTCTAAACGGAAAAACACTACTTTAGCTTTTGGGATCCGGTTGCGGTTCTAGTTCTTATACCCAATCATAAACACGAGATCTAGTCATATTTGACTCCAAAAACACTAACCAAGCTTCTTATTGCTTCTCAAATCTTTGTGGGTGTGGCCGAAGTCCTATGAGTTTTCTGTTTTGGAGCTTCTAAACGGAAAAACACTACTTTAGCTTTTGGGATCCGGTTGCGGTTCTAGTTCTTATAACCCAATCATAAACACGAGATCTAGTCATATTTGACTCCAAAACACTAACCAAGCTTCTTATTGCTTCTCAAATCTTTGTGGGTGTGGCCGAAGTCCTATGAGTTTTCGGTTTTGGAGCTTCTAAACGGAAAAACACTACTTTAGCTTTTGGGATCCGGTTGCGGTTCTAGTTCTTATACCCAATCATAAACACGAGATCTAGTCATATTTGACTCCAAAAACACTAACCAAGCTTCTTATTGCTTCTCAAATCTTTGTGGTGTGGCCGAAGTCCTATGAGTTTTCGGTTTTGGAGCTTCTAAACGGAAAAACA
>CANTUZ010000027.1:4297049-4339975 GCA_947846985.1 Fratercula arctica
AGGATTTCCGGGGCAGAAACACGTCAGCGCAGGCAGAAGACTCAGCTCAAGTGCAGATGGCGCCCTGTGTGCACAGGTGATGTGTGCCTGGGTCATTCCTGTGGGCTTGTTTGTGGCAAAGTTGTGTGGAAATGGGCACCGCTCTCGTGTTTGTCATCAGGATGCCAAGGACTCCCATGGAAGAGGACGCGCCACGTCCTTTTCTCTTCCTCCCGACGTCTCCCTCGCATTGATCGCTCATTGTTGCACGCAGGTGGGCTTCTGCTGGGGGGCTCTTGACACTATTGCAACCCTAGCAGTGCTCTCAGGGCAATTTTTGCTGGGCTCATTCGGCCTCATCCCCTCTCTGTGGCAGTCTCTGCAGGCTCGCAGGCAACACCATCAGCACGTGTGGGGCCCGCTCCTTCCCTGGGCTACTTCGAGGTGCTCTTCTGCCAAAGTGGGCCGCATTGGGCTTCACAGGTGCTGGGGTTTTCCTGGCCTTACACGCGCGTGCAGGTTTTCTGGTGGTTCCACGCAGACGTGCATGAGTACACGTGGGTCAGTCTGTACTTGTGTGGCCCTCATGGTGAGGCCATGTGCAGGTCATGGCAGGGGGACTCTCCCCTGGTGTGTCCATGAGCACTGCAGAGCAGCAGCTTGCCTTTGCCAGAAGGATCCCACCTACAGCTGAGTGGTGGTGCCTTTGGCCTGGCAGAGAGGATGCCCGGAGACCCAAAATGCAGTGCCTGCCTCCGGCGCCCTCTATTTCTTGCTCTATGTGGAGGGAGAAAGGCCAAGAAAGACTGCCGGTCTTGGCAGGCCATTGTCCCTGAATCCACCCCCTCATGACGCAGTGTTGCTGGGGACTGGGATGGGACAGAGGCTCCTCGTGGCCATGCCAATGCCAGCTGCACTCGTACAGCTCATCAGCCTGGTGCTGAGTGAGGCAGGGGCCGCGACCTGGCTCCCAATGGGTATTGGACTAAAGGGACCGGGGTCCCGCTGTTGCTCTGCTCTGAGATGCAGGATGGTTGGACCGACCCAACTCAGAGGTAGCATAGCTGAGGGCTGCCCCCTTCCCGTTGTTGCCCTTGCTGAGATCATTGCCAGATCCTTGCTCCCGGGAGGCTTCAACCACAGCCAACTCTCCTTCCCATGGGAACAGCTTTCAAGCTTACGTTCTAGTGCTTGGCCACGACCTGAGCTACATCTCCAGTTGCCTGTGTCTGGACATGGACCCCACTGCTCTCAGTTTGGACCCTGACACGCGGGTGACTGCCCAGCCTGACGTGACACCTGCCTCGTCTCTATCAACGCACCTGCTCAGCACTGGACTTTGTTGAACCCTGATTATTGTCTTGAGACCTCATCCTGGCCTTGACTTACTCATTGACGCACTGTTGTTGTGGTTGTTTCAGCCCAGCCGGCAGGTAAGCACCACAAGATCCCTCACTCACTTCCACCAGATGGATGGGGGGGAGAACTGGAATGGCAAAAGTGAGAAAAATCATGGGTCAAGATCAAGAGAGTTTAATCATTAAAGAAAAATGGCAAGAGAAAAAGCAACAACAAAAGGAAAGGAAAATGAAGCCAAGCAAAGCTATGCAAGAGAAAACAATTGCTTACAGCTAGCTAACAGATACAATGCCCCAAAGCCAGTCCCCGAGGAACGACAGTCCTCACCAGCCTCACTGCCCCCCAGTTTCGTTGTGGAGCATGATGTTATATGGTACGGAATACCCCTTGGGTCAGTTGGGGTCGGCTGTCCCAGCTGTGTCCCCTCCCAACTTCTCTTACAGCCCCAGCCTGCTTGCTGGCGGGGCAGTCGAAGCAGCAGCAAAGGTCCTGACGTGGCGTCTACGCTGCTCAGCAACAACCTAAGCAACCCCGAATTTTCAACACTATTTTCAGCACAAACGCAACACACAGCCCCACACAAGCTACTAGGAAGAGACGTGACTCCCTCCCAGGCAAAACCAGTACGCTCACCAACTTGCCTTTCCAGCTTGCCCCCAGGCACGTGTAAGACAAAGAGCCTGAGCCAGGACACAAGCAGGACAACTTAACACTCTGTGCGCGCTTGCAGAGCTATGACGTTATTGGGGCTTTGGAGCAAAGCTGGGAGAGCTCTCGTGTCTGGAGTGTGCAGGGGCTGTGCAAAACAGAAGGCAAAATTGCAACCCTGCACTCCCTGAGAGCAGCTTTGTGCTCCCTCGGGAACCTGCCAGGCAGAATCCTTTGGGAAAGTGCCCTGCTGGGTCAAAGCGGCCCAGAGGGGAAGGGGAAATAGAGCACTTAAGATCTGATGATGATAACATTCAGGAAGTCCCCATACTCCTCTCTACCTGCTCAACTTGCCAAAGGATCTACCAAGGACAGCAGATGGCTGCATGTTTGGAGCATTCCTTCCAAATCTTTAAGCGTGACCAATAGTACCGTTTCTCTTAAGATGAGTCAAAGTTACAGCTGTCCCTTAATGAAGCCTGGACGGGATCTTTGCTGTGGCAATTTTTATTCATCTGACTGTGCCTCCTACTCCGTTGGACCCACTTGATTGGGCTTACGTGGCAAGGCTTTGGTAGCAGGGGGAGGAAGGTGGCAGGGGTGGTCTCTGTGGGAAAAAATCCGGGGGCAGCCCCCATGTCTCACAGGGTCAGTTCCAGCCAGCTCCAAAACGGACTCACTGCTGATCAACACTGAGCCCAGCAGCAGTGCTGGTGGTGCCTCCGTGAAAACATATTTGAGAAAGGGCCAAACACTGCACAGGAAGCGAGGAACGAACTGGAAAAAAAAAAAAAAAAAAAAAAAAGAAAAAAAGTGAGAAACAATCCTGCAAGCACCAAGGCCAGAGAAGAAGGAAGTGGAGGAGGTGCTGCAGACAGGAGCCTGGAGAGGTGCCCAGGCAGCCCACGGGAAAGACCATGGTGGAGCAGATATCCACACTGCAGCCCATGGAGGATCCCGGGCCAGATCAGGTGGAGATGCCATGCAGGACCTGTGGCCTGTGCAGAGATCCTGCTGCAGCTGGCTCCTGGCAGCACGTGGAGCACCCATGCTGGAGCAGTCGTATCCGGAAGGACTGCAGCCCATGGACAGGATCCACTCTTGAAGCGGTCTTGAAAGGCTGCAACCTACGGGAAGGTCTCACGCTGGAGCAGAAGCAAAGTGCTGAGGAGGGAAGAGCAGCAGAAAGGACCTGTTGTGGACTGACCACAACCCCCATTCCACATCCCACTGGGCTGCTTGGGGGTGGAGGAGATAGAAGAGCTGGGAAAGGAGGAGGGAAGTTGAGTCTGTGATGGATGGTGGATGGTAGGGATGGAGGGATGGTACGTTAGGAGGTTTTGGCTCTTTCACACCACGTTCTCCTTGTTATTGGTGAAAAGTTAAATGCATCTTCCCCAAGTCAAGTCTGTTTTGCCTGTGACAAGAACTGGTAAGTAATCCCTCTGTCTTTCTCTCGACCCAGGACCTTTTTCACCTTCCTTTCTCCTCCTGTCCTGTTGAGGAGGGAGAGGGAGAGAGCAAGCAGCTGGGCGGGTGTCTGGAAGCCAGCCAAGGTCTTGCTGGTTTTCCAGCAGCAACGGTAATCAGAGGTGCCAGGAGTGCTTGTCACGTCCAAGCTTTCTTTTCTGCTTTCTATCTGTGCCATCGGGAGCAGTCTCTTTCTCCCAGGCTTGTTCCCCTCAGAGGACGGTGGGCAATGATGTCAACTGGCCTTTGTGCTTGTGTGCCTGGGAACTAGTGGCAGGTTTACAGCTTTTCTTTCCCCAGCCATCCATCCCTCATTGCCTCTCTTTTCTGGCCCATGCACTCTCAGTGTTTCACCGATAGGCCAGCGCAGAAGGTTTTGGCTGTCTTTGTAGTCCCCAGTTTCTGAGGTTAAGGCACCAAAGGCTGTTCCCCATGAGCTGTAGTCTTCAGGAGAGGTGGGAGCGAGGAGGAGGGACACAGTAGGGTTCTCCGCTCTTGGCACCCTGGCAGGAGGCCCTTCTTTCTGTGCAAGGCTGAGCTCTCGGGAAAGGGCCCCCAGTTCTCCCCTGCCACCCCTATTTCCCCTATGCACCCAGAGGTCTGAAAACCTCTTCCTGTGAGGGGCTGGGGCTAGTGGCTTCAGAGAAAAGCAGAAGGTGGTGAGAGAGCTTCTGCCATGGAACTGTCCTTCCCCTGCACCGCAGGATGGGATTGCACTTGCCACGAGCTGCAAGGAGAGAGCGTGGGCTGTTCTGATGGATGCTCTCTCTCCAGGACCGTGGGAGGAACGCTCTTTTGTGTCCTCTTGCAGGCCCATGGAAATCACCTTTCTGTCCTACAGACGACTGTCGGATGGGAGTTGGGGATGTGCCAGACACCTCAGGCCTGCAAATCTGTCGAATGACCCGCTGGGGCTGCATGGGCCACCATAGGGGTGTGATGGGAGAAGAGGGGAGTTGTCCTAGCTATCCTTGCCCTTAGATGCATGCCGTGGCCCCTCCTTGTGGAGAGGGGTGGGAAGGTGAGGAGGAGGAGGAGGCTCTGGGCTGTAGCCAAGGTGATTTCTCCTGCCGGCCCCTCCTTCCATCCTCGTGGCCATCTTCTCTCTGAGCCTTCTCCCCCAGCACAGCTCCATGCAGAGCAAGAGGAACTTCCCTGAGTGCTTGTGGGGCTGCTGACTTCCCAGGGCCTCCTGCAGCACCGGGGTCCTCCCATGAGCAGCACAAGCTGGGATCAGCATCTGTAGGGCGTGCTCTGAGGCCAAGGGGAATATTTCTGGGCAGAGAAGCAGCAAGGGAAGGGGCTGATGGGCACTGGCTGTGGAGCCACGAGGGATGTCTGCCTCAGCTCCAAGGGAAAGGACGCAAGCCAAAAAGCACTGCAGTGAGTCCCACTCCCCACTTTCTCCCCCTTTTCCCTTGAGCAGACTGGAAGAGCTGCCGCAGAAGGAAGGGGGACTCGGAGGCACGGGCTTGGATGCAGCACAGCTTTAATGAGTCTAAAGAGGAAAAGAAGGGGGCTGGCAGGGAGCACCAGGGGCAGCCACTAAGATGCGGTGGGGCTCCTGCAGGGTGTCCGACTGCCTGCCCTGCGGAGGGAGGGAGGGAGGGGGGGGGGGAGGGAGGGAGACCAACAGGCCGCTGCAAGGCTGGCGTTGGGAGGTGGTGACAGGAAAGGTAAGGAAGAGAGAGAAGAGAGTAGAAGGTGGCAACAATGGCCTGAAGCTCTCAATATAATGCCTCAAAGCTCTGTCTCCTTTCCAGCATCGTGCCCAAGGTCTTGGGAGGTCCTTGCCTGGGGCCGTTGCCAGCAGCTTTAGCAGGGCTGACATCTGTTGCCACAGTAGCGGCTGGTAATGCAGGAGAGGTCACAGCAGCCAGAGTTGATGGGGACTCCGTCACAGCTGAGGATGCTGCCCACGGCAGCGGAGGTGGAGGATCCCACAACGGTGTTCTGCGGGAAGGAGCTGAGGATGGGTCCGGGCAGGGTCACCACCACGGGGGAGGGCTCAATGACAACGCAGGAGTTCTGGCACTGCCTGACACAGGGCTCATTGCAGCTGTTGGCCAGCGGGGTGGGGCCACAGGGCTGGCAGGGCAGGCAGGGTGGGCAGCAGGGCTGGCACTTGTCGTTGCAGGACATGTCTCTGGGTCAGAGGTGCACCTGGAGGAGAGGGCAGGGGGAAGCAGAGCACAGGCACCCATGAGGAGCAGCACTGCACCCAACCACAGGCGAGCCAAGGCACCTCCGGCCAGGAGGCCACAGCATACACTGCCCAGCTCAAAGCCCACGAGACACCTCAACTACGTCCCAGCCCCTCCCTGCGGAAGACCTTCTCTTCCTTTCCCTCTCCCATGAGAAGCAGGTCCCAGCCCGGGGCCGGGACAGCCCATATCAGCTGAGAGAAACATCGGGGAAAGACCCGATCTTGAAGGAGGAGCAGAAGAGGCTCCACACTCACCTGATTCCCAAGGAGAAGGAGGTGAGAGCAGTGGCTGAGAGAGCAGAGAGTCGGGCTGCCTTTTATAGTAGCCCTGCACTGCCTCAGGCCCAGAGGCACCCTTTGTGGAAGTACTAATTTTCTGACAAGCTCATGTCAAATGCAAAACATCCCAGCTAATGGGATGGGCTGCGTCCTGGTTTCCTGCACTGCTGCCTTTTCATTTCCTGGCTTAAGCCACGTGCTTTCCCATTCGAAGGCTTCTGTAAGTGCCGGGATGAGAGGCCCGAGGATTTCCGGGGCAGAAACACGTCAGCGCAGGCAGAAGACTCAGCTCAAGTGCAGATGGCGCCCTGTGTGCACAGGTGATGTGTGCCTGGGTCATTCCTGTGGGCTTGTTTGTGGCAAAGTTGTGTGGAAATGGGCACCGCTCTCGTGTTTGTCATCAGGATGCCAAGGACTCCCATGGAAGAGGACGCGCCACGTCCTTTTCTCTTCCTCCCGCCGTCTCCCTCGCATGATCGCTCATTGTTGCACGCAGGTGGGCTTCTGCTGGGGGGCTTTGACACTATTGCAACCCTAGCAGTGCTCTCAGGGCAATTTTGCTGGGCTCATTCGCCTCATCCCCTCTCTGTGCAGTCTCTGCAGGCTCGCAGGCAACACCATCAGCACGTGTGGGGCCCGCTCCTTCCCTGGGCTACTTGAGTGCTCTTCTGCCAAAGTGGGCCGCATTGGGCTTCACAGGTGCTGGGGTTTTCCTGGCCTTACACGCGCGTGCAGGTTTTCTGGTGGTTCCACGCAGACGTGCATGAGTACACGTGGGTCAGTCTGTACTTGTGTGGCCCTCATGGTGAGGCCATGTGCAGGTCATGGCAGGGGGACTCTCCCCTGGTGTGTCCATGAGCACTGCAGAGCAGCAGCTTGCCTTTGCCAGAAGGATCCCACCTACAGCTGAGTGGTGGTGCCTTTGGCCTGGCAGAGAGATGCCCGGAGACCCAAAATGCAGTGCCTGCCTCCGGCGCCCTCTATTTCTTGCTCTATGTGGAGGGAGAAAGGCCAAGAAAGACTGCCGGTCTTGGCAGGCCATTGTCCCTGAATCCACCCCCTCATGACGCAGTGTTGCTGGGGACTGGGATGGGACAGAGGCTCCTCGTGGCCATGCCAATGCCAGCTGCACTCGTGCAGCTCATCAGCCTGGTGCTGAGTGAGGCAGGGGCCGCGACCTGGCTCCCAATGGGTATTGGACTAAAGGGACCGGGGTCCCGCTGTTGCTCTGCTCTGAGATGCAGGATGGTTGGACCGACCCAACTCAGAGGTAGCATAGCTGAGGGCTGCCCCCTTCCCGTTGTTGCCCTTGCTGAGATCATTGCCAGATCCTTGCTCCCGGGAGGCTTCAACCACAGCCAACTCTCCTTCCCATGGGAACAGCTTTCAAGCTTACGTTCTAGTGCTTGGCCACGACCTGAGCTACATCTCCAGTTGCCTGTGTCTGGACATGGACCCCACTGCTCTCAGTTTGGACCCTGACACGCGGGTGACTGCCCAGCCTGACGTGACACCTGCCTCGTCTCTATCAACGCACCTGCTCAGCACTGGACTTTGTTGAACCCTGATTATTGTCTTGAGACCTCATCCTGGCCTTGACTTACTCATTGACGCACTGTTGTTGTGGTTGTTTCAGCCCAGCCGGCAGGTAAGCACCACAAGATCCCTCACTCACTTCCACCAGATGGATGGGGGGGAGAACTGGAATGGCAAAAGTGAGAAAAATCATGGGTCAAGATCAAGAGAGTTTAATCATTAAAGAAAAATGGCAAGAGAAAAAGCAACAACAAAAGGAAAGGAAAATGAAGCCAAGCAAAGCTATGCAAGAGAAAACAATTGCTTACAGCTAGCTAACAGATACAATGCCCCAAAGCCAGTCCCCGAGGAACGACAGTCCTCACCAGCCTCACTGCCCCCCAGTTTCGTTGTGGAGCATGATGTTATATGGTACGGAATACCCCTTGGGTCAGTTGGGGTCGGCTGTCCCAGCTGTGTCCCCTCCCAACTTCTCTTACAGCCCCAGCCTGCTTGCTGGCGGGGCAGTCGAAGCAGCAGCAAAGGTCCTGACGTGGCGTCTACGCTGCTCAGCAACAACCTAAGCAACCCCGAATTTTCAACACTATTTTCAGCACAAACGCAACACACAGCCCCACACAAGCTACTAGGAAGAGACGTGACTCCCTCCCAGGCAAAACCAGTACGCTCACCAACTTGCCTTTCCAGCTTGCCCCCAGGCACGTGTAAGACAAAGAGCCTGAGCCAGGACACAAGCAGGACAACTTAACACTCTGTGCGCGCTTGCAGAGCTGTGACGTTATTGGGGCTTTGGAGCAAAGCTGGGAGAGCTCTCGTGTCTGGAGTGTGCAGGGGCTGTGCAAAACAGAAGGCAAAATTGCAACCCTGCACTCCCTGAGAGCAGCTTTGTGCTCCCTCGGGAACCTGCCAGGCAGAATCCTTTGGGAAAGTGCCCTGCTGGGTCAAAGAGGCCCAGAGGGGAAGGGGAAATAGAGCACTTAAGATCTGATGATGATAACATTCAGGAAGTCCCCATACTCCTCTCTACCTGCTCAACTTGCCAAAGGATCTACCAAGGACAGCAGATGGCTGCATGTTTGGAGCATTCCTTCCAAATCTTTAAGCGTGACCAATAGTACCGTTTCTCTTAAGATGAGTCAAAGTTACAGCTGTCCCTTAATGAAGCCTGGACGGGATCTTTGCTGTGGCAATTTTTATTCATCTGACTGTGCCTCCTACTCCGTTGGACCCACTTGATTGGGCTTACGTGGCAAGGCTTTGGTAGCAGGGGGAGGAAGGTGGCAGGGGTGGTCTCTGTGGGAAAAAATCCGGGGGCAGCCCCCATGTCTCACAGGGTCAGTTCCAGCCAGCTCCAAAACGGACTCACTGCTGATCAACACTGAGCCCAGCAGCAGTGCTGGTGGTGCCTCCGTGAAAACATATTTGAGAAAGGGCCAAACACTGCACAGGAAGCGAGGAACGA
The DNA here is from genome assembly GCA_947846985.1 of Fratercula arctica. Classification (NCBI taxonomy): domain Eukaryota; kingdom Metazoa; phylum Chordata; class Aves; order Charadriiformes; family Alcidae; genus Fratercula; species Fratercula arctica. The sequence goes on from CANTUZ010000027.1 coordinate 4,305,989, forward strand.
ACTGGAAAAAAAAAAAAAAAAAAAAAGAAAAAAAGTGAGAAACAATCCTGCAAGCACCAAGGCCAGAGAAGAAGGAAGTGGAGGAGGTGCTGCAGACAGGAGCCTGGAGAGGTGCCCAGGCAGCCCACGGGAAAGACCATGGTGGAGCAGATATCCACACTGCAGCCCATGGAGGATCCCGGGCCAGATCAGGTGGAGATGCCATGCAGGACCTGTGGCCTGTGCAGAGATCCTGCTGCAGCTGGCTCCTGGCAGCACGTGGAGCACCCATGCTGGAGCAGTCGTATCCGGAAGGACTGCAGCCCATGGACAGGATCCACTCTTGAAGCGGTCTTGAAAGGCTGCAACCTACGGGAAGGTCTCACGCTGGAGCAGAAGCAAAGTGTGAGGAGGGAAGAGCAGCAGAAAGGACCTGTTGTGGACTGACCACAACCCCCATTCCACATCCCACTGGGCTGCTTGGGGGTGGAGGAGATAGAAGAGCTGGGAAAGGAGGAGGGAAGTTGAGTCTGTGATGGATGGTGGATGGTAGGGATGGAGGGATGGTACGTTAGGAGGTTTTGGCTCTTTCACACCACGTTCTCCTTGTTATTGGTGAAAAGTTAAATGCATCTTCCCCAAGTCAAGTCTGTTTTGCCTGTGACAAGAACTGGTAAGTAATCCCTCTGTCTTTCTCTCGACCCAGGACCTTTTTCACCTTCCTTTCTCCTCCTGTCCTGTTGAGGAGGGAGAGGGAGAGAGCAAGCAGCTGGGCGGGTGTCTGGAAGCCAGCCAAGGTCTTGCTGGTTTTCCAGCAGCAACGGTAATCAGAGGTGCCAGGAGTGCTTGTCACGTCCAAGCTTTCTTTTCTGCTTTCTATCTGTGCCATCAGGAGCAGTCTCTTTCTCCCAGGCTTGTTCCCCTCAGAGGACGGTGGGCAATGATGTCAACTGGCCTTTGTGCTTGTGTGCCTGGGAACTAGTGGCAGGTTTACAGCTTTTCTTTCCCCAGCCATCCATCCCTCATTGCCTCTCTTTTCTGGCCCATGCACTCTCAGTGTTTCACCGATAGGCCAGCGCAGAAGGTTTTGGCTGTCTTTGTAGTCCCCAGTTTCTGAGGTTAAGGCACCAAAGGCTGTTCCCCATGAGCTGTAGTCTTCAGGAGAGGTGGGAGCGAGGAGGAGGGACACAGTAGGGTTCTCCGCTCTTGGCACCCTGGCAGGAGGCCCTTCTTTCTGTGCAAGGCTGAGCTCTCGGGAAAGGGCCCCCAGTTCTCCCCTGCCACCCCTATTTCCCCTATGCACCCAGAGGTCTGAAAACCTCTTCCTGTGAGGGGCTGGGGCTAGTGGCTTCAGAGAAAAGCAGAAGGTGGTGAGAGAGCTTCTGCCATGGAACTGTCCTTCCCCTGCACCGCAGGATGGGATTGCACTTGCCACGAGCTGCAAGGAGAGAGCGTGGGCTGTTCTGATGGATGCTCTCTCTCCAGGACCGTGGGAGGAACGCTCTTTTGTGTCCTCTTGCAGGCCCATGGAAATCACCTTTCTGTCCTACAGACGACTGTCGGATGGGAGTTGGGGATGTGCCAGACACCTCAGGCCTGCAAATCTGTCGAATGACCCGCTGGGGCTGCATGGGCCACCATAGGGGTGTGATGGGAGAAGAGGGGAGTTGTCCTAGCTATCCTTGCCCTTAGATGCATGCCGTGGCCCCTCCTTGTGGAGAGGGGTGGGAAGGTGAGGAGGAGGAGGAGGCTCTGGGCTGTAGCCAAGGTGATTTCTCCTGCCGGCCCCTCCTTCCATCCTCGTGGCCATCTTCTCTCTGAGCCTTCTCCCCCAGCACAGCTCCATGCAGAGCAAGAGGAACTTCCCTGAGTGCTTGTGGGGCTGCTGACTTCCCAGGGCCTCCTGCAGCACCGGGGTCCTCCCATGAGCAGCACAAGCTGGGATCAGCATCTGTAGGGCGTGCTCTGAGGCCAAGGGGAATATTTCTGGGCAGAGAAGCAGCAAGGGAAGGGGCTGATGGGCACTGGCTGTGGAGCCACGAGGGATGTCTGCCTCAGCTCCAAGGGAAAGGACGCAAGCCAAAAAGCACTGCAGTGAGTCCCACTCCCCACTTTCTCCACCTTTTCCCTTGAGCAGACTGGAAGAGCTGCCGCAGAAGGAAGGGGGACTCGGAGGCACGGGCTTGGATGCAGCACAGCTTTAATGAGTCTAAAGAGGAAAAGAAGGGGGCTGGCAGGGAGCACCAGGGGCAGCCACTAAGATGCGGTGGGGCTCCTGCAGGGTGTCCGACTGCCTGCCCTGCGAAGGGAGGGAGGGAGGGAGGGAGGGAGGGAGACCAACAGGCCGCTGCAAGGCTGGCGTTGGGAGGTGGTGACAGGAAAGGTAAGGAAGAGAGAGAAGAGAGTAGAAGGTGGCAACAATGGCCTGAAGCTCTCAATATAATGCCTCAAAGCTCTGTCTCCTTTCCAGCATCGTGCCCGAGGTCTTGGGAGGTCCTTGCCTGGGGCCGTTGCCAGCAGCTTTAGCAGGGCTGACATCTGTTGCCACAGTAGCGGCTGGTAATGCAGGAGAGGTCACAGCAGGCAGAGTTGATGGGGACTCCGTCACAGCTGAGGATGCTGCCCACGGCAGCGGAGGTGGAGGATCCCACAACGGTGTTCTGCGGGAAGGAGCTGAGGATGGGTCCGGGCAGGGTCACCACCACGGGGGAGGGCTGGATGACAACGGTGGAGCTCTGGCACTGCCTGACACAGGGCTCATTGCAGCTGTTGGCCAGCGGGGTGGGGCCACAGGGCTGGCAGGGCAGGCAGGGTGGGCAGCAGGGCTGGCACTTGTCGTTGCAGGACATGTCTCTGGGTCAGAGGTGCACCTGGAGGAGAGGGCAGGGGGAAGCAGAGCACAGGCACCCATGAGGAGCAGCACTGCACCCAACCACAGGCGAGCCAAGGCACCTCCGGCCAGGAGGCCACAGCATACACTGCCCAGCTCAAAGCCCACGAGACACCTCAACTACGTCCCAGCCCCTCCCTGCGGAAGACCTTCTCTTCCTTTCCCTCTCCCATGAGAAGCAGGTCCCAGCCCGGGGCCGGGACAGCCCATATCAGCTGAGAGAAACATCGGGGAAAGACCCGATCTTGAAGGAGGAGCAGAAGAGGCTCCACACTCACCTGATTCCCAAGGAGAAGGAGGTGAGAGCAGTGGCTGAGAGAGCAGAGAGTCGGGCTGCCTTTTATAGTAGCCCTGCACTGCCTCAGGCCCAGAGGCACCCTTTGTGGAAGTACTAATTTTCTGACAAGCTCATGTCAAATGCAAAACATCCCAGCTAATGGGATGGGCTGCGTCCTGGTTTCCTGCACTGCTGCCTTTTCATTTCCTGGCTTAAGCCACGTGCTTTCCCATTCGAAGGCTTCTGTAAGTGCCGGGATGAGAGGCCCGAGGATTTCCGGGGCAGAAACACGTCAGCGCAGGCAGAAGACTCAGCTCAAGTGCAGATGGCGCCCTGTGTGCACAGGTGATGTGTGCCTGGGTCATTCCTGTGGGCTTGTTTGTGGCAAAGTTGTGTGGAAATGGGCACCGCTCTCGTGTTTGTCATCAGGATGCCAAGGACTCCCATGGAAGAGGACGCGCCACGTCCTTTTCTCTTCCTCCCGCCTGTCTCCCTCGCATGATCGATCGCTCATTGTTGCACGCAGGTGGGCTTCTGCTGGGGGGCTTTGACACTATTGCAACCCTAGCAGTGCTCTCAGGGCAATTTTGCTGGGCTCATTCGCCTCATCCCCTCTCTGTGCAGTCTCTGCAGGCTCGCAGGCAACACCATCAGCACGTGTGGGGCCCGCTCCTTCCCTGGGCTACTTGAGTGCTCTTCTGCCAAAGTGGGCCGCATTGGGCTTCACAGGTGCTGGGGTTTTCCTGGCCTTACACGCGCGTGCAGGTTTTCTGGTGGTTCCACGCAGACGTGCATGAGTACACGTGGGTCAGTCTGTACTTGTGTGGCCCTCATGGTGAGGCCATGTGCAGGTCATGGCAGGGGGACTCTCCCCTGGTGTGTCCATGAGCACTGCAGAGCAGCAGCTTGCCTTTGCCAGAAGGATCCCACCTACAGCTGAGTGGTGGTGCCTTTGGCCTGGCAGAGAGAGTGCCCGGAGACCCAAAATGCAGTGCCTGCCTCCGGCGCCCTCTATTTCTTGCTCTATGTGGAGGGAGAAAGGCCAAGAAAGACTGCCGGTCTTGGCAGGCCATTGTCCCTGAATCCACCCCCTCATGACGCAGTGTTGCTGGGGACTGGGATGGGACAGAGGCTCCTCGTGGCCATGCCAATGCCAGCTGCACTCGTACAGCTCATCAGCCTGGTGCTGAGTGAGGCAGGGGCCGCGACCTGGCTCCCAATGGGTATTGGACTAAAGGGACCGGGGTCCCGCTGTTGCTCTGCTCTGAGATGCAGGATGGTTGGACCGACCCAACTCAGAGGTAGCATAGCTGAGGGCTGCCCCCTTCCCGTTGTTGCCCTTGCTGAGATCATTGCCAGATCCTTGCTCCCGGGAGGCTTCAACCACAGCCAACTCTCCTTCCCATGGGAACAGCTTTCAAGCTTACGTTCTAGTGCTTGGCCACGACCTGAGCTACATCTCCAGTTGCCTGTGTCTGGACATGGACCCCACTGCTCTCAGTTTGGACCCTGACACGCGGGTGACTGCCCAGCCTGACGTGACACCTGCCTCGTCTCTATCAACGCACCTGCTCAGCACTGGACTTTGTTGAACCCTGATTATTGTCTTGAGACCTCATCCTGGCCTTGACTTACTCATTGACGCACTGTTGTTGTGGTTGTTTCAGCCCAGCCGGCAGGTAAGCACCACAAGATCCCTCACTCACTTCCACCAGATGGATGGGGGGGAGAACTGGAATGGCAAAAGTGAGAAAAATCATGGGTCAAGATCAAGACAGTTTAATCATTAAAGAAAAATGGCAAGAGAAAAAGCAACAACAAAAGGAAAGGAAAATGAAGCCAAGCAAAGCTATGCAAGAGAAAACAATTGCTTACAGCTAGCTAACAGATACAATGCCCCAAAGCCAGTCCCCGAGGAACGACAGCCCTCACCAGCCTCACTGCCCCCCAGTTTCGTTGTGGAGCATGATGTTATATGGTACGGAATACCCCTTGGGTCAGTTGGGGTCGGCTGTCCCAGCTGTGTCCCCTCCCAACTTCTCTTACAGCCCCAGCCTGCTTGCTGGCGGGGCAGTCGAAGCAGCAGCAAAGGTCCTGACGTGGCGTCTACGCTGCTCAGCAACAACCTAAGCAACCCCGAATTTTCAACACTATTTTCAGCACAAACGCAACACACAGCCCCACACAAGCTACTAGGAAGAGACGTGACTCCCTCCCAGGCAAAACCAGTACGCTCACCAACTTGCCTTTCCAGCTTGCCCCCAGGCACGTGTAAGACAAAGAGCCTGAGCCAGGACACAAGCAGGACAACTTAACACTCTGTGCGCGCTTGCAGAGCTATGACGTTATTGGGGCTTTGGAGCAAAGCTGGGAGAGCTCTCGTGTCTGGAGTGTGCAGGGGCTGTGCAAAACAGAAGGCAAAATTGCAACCCTGCACTCCCTGAGAGCAGCTTTGTGCTCCCTCGGGAACCTGCCAGGCAGAATCCTTTGGGAAAGTGCCCTGCTGGGTCAAAGCGGCCCAGAGGGGAAGGGGAAATAGAGCACTTAAGATCTGATGATGATAACATTCAGGAAGTCCCCATACTCCTCTCTACCTGCTCAACTTGCCAAAGGATCTACCAAGGACAGCAGATGGCTGCATGTTTGGAGCATTCCTTCCAAATCTTTAAGCGTGACCAATAGTACCGTTTCTCTTAAGATGAGTCAAAGTTACAGCTGTCCCTTAATGAAGCCTGGACGGGATCTTTGCTGTGGCAATTTTTATTCATCTGACTGTGCCTCCTACTCCGTTGGACCCACTTGATTGGGCTTACGTGGCAAGGCTTTGGTAGCAGGGGGAGGAAGGTGGCAGGGGTGGTCTCTGTGGGAAAAAATCCGGGGGCAGCCCCCATGTCTCACAGGGTCAGTTCCAGCCAGCTCCAAAACGGACTCACTGCTGATCAACACTGAGCCCAGCAGCAGTGCTGGTGGTGCCTCCGTGAAAACATATTTGAGAAAGGGCCAAACACTGCACAGGAAGCGAGGAACGAACTGGAAAAAAAAAAAAAAAAAAAAAAGAAAAAAAGTGAGAAACAATCCTGCAAGCACCAAGGCCAGAGAAGAAGGAAGTGGAGGAGGTGCTGCAGACAGGAGCCTGGAGAGGTGCCCAGGCAGCCCACGGGAAAGACCATGGTGGAGCAGATATCCACACTGCAGCCCATGGAGGATCCCGGGCCAGATCAGGTGGAGATGCCATGCAGGACCTGTGGCCTGTGCAGAGATCCTGCTGCAGCTGGCTCCTGGCAGCACGTGGAGCACCCATGCTGGAGCAGTCGTATCCGGAAGGACTGCAGCCCATGGACAGGATCCACTCTTGAAGCGGTCTTGAAAGGCTGCAACCTACGGGAAGGTCTCACGCTGGAGCAGAAGCAAAGTGTGAGGAGGGAAGAGCAGCAGAAAGGACCTGTTGTGGACTGACCACAACCCCCATTCCACATCCCACTGGGCTGCTTGGGGGTGGAGGAGATAGAAGAGCTGGGAAAGGAGGAGGGAAGTTGAGTCTGTGATGGATGGTGGATGGTAGGGATGGAGGGATGGTACGTTAGGAGGTTTTGGCTCTTTCACACCACGTTCTCCTTGTTATTGGTGAAAAGTTAAATGCATCTTCCCCAAGTCAAGTCTGTTTTGCCTGTGACAAGAACTGGTAAGTAATCCCTCTGTCTTTCTCTCGACCCAGGACCTTTTTCACCTTCCTTTCTCCTCCTGTCCTGTTGAGGAGGGAGAGGGAGAGAGCAAGCAGCTGGGCGGGTGTCTGGAAGCCAGCCAAGGTCTTGCTGGTTTTCCAGCAGCAACGGTAATCAGAGGTGCCAGGAGTGCTTGTCACGTCCAAGCTTTCTTTTCTGCTTTCTATCTGTGCCATCGGGAGCAGTCTCTTTCTCCCAGGCTTGTTCCCCTCAGAGGACGGTGGGCAATGATGTCAACTGGCCTTTGTGCTTGTGTGCCTGGGAACTAGTGGCAGGTTTACAGCTTTTCTTTCCCCAGCCATCCATCCCTCATTGCCTCTCTTTTCTGGCCCATGCACTCTCAGTGTTTCACCGATAGGCCAGCGCAGAAGGTTTTGGCTGTCTTTGTAGTCCCCAGTTGCTGAGGTTAAGGCACCAAAGGCTGTTCCCCATGAGCTGTAGTCTTCAGGAGAGGTGGGAGCGAGGAGGAGGGACACAGTAGGGTTCTCCGCTCTTGGCACCCTGGCAGGAGGCCCTTCTTTCTGTGCAAGGCTGAGCTCTCGGGAAAGGGCCCCCAGTTCTCCCCTGCCACCCCTATTTCCCCTATGCACCCAGAGGTCTGAAAACCTCTTCCTGTGAGGGGCTGGGGCTAGTGGCTTCAGAGAAAAGCAGAAGGTGGTGAGAGAGCTTCTGCCATGGAACTGTCCTTCCCCTGCACCGCAGGATGGGATTGCACTTGCCACGAGCTGCAAGGAGAGAGCGTGGGCTGTTCTGATGGATGCTCTCTCTCCAGGACCGTGGGAGGAACGCTCTTTTGTGTCCTCTTGCAGGCCCATGGAAATCACCTTTCTGTCCTACAGACGACTGTCGGATGGGAGTTGGGGATGTGCCAGACACCTCAGGCCTGCAAATCTGTCGAATGACCCGCTGGGGCTGCATGGGCCACCATAGGGGTGTGATGGGAGAAGAGGGGAGTTGTCCTAGCTATCCTTGCCCTTAGATGCATGCCGTGGCCCCTCCTTGTGGAGAGGGGTGGGAAGGTGAGGAGGAGGAGGAGGCTCTGGGCTGTAGCCAAGGTGATTTCTCCTGCCGGCCCCTCCTTCCATCCTCGTGGCCATCTTCTCTCTGAGCCTTCTCCCCCAGCACAGCTCCATGCAGAGCAAGAGGAACTTCCCTGAGTGCTTGTGGGGCTGCTGACTTCCCAGGGCCTCCTGCAGCACCGGGGTCTTCCCATGAGCAGCACAAGCTGGGATCAGCATCTGTAGGGCGTGCTCTGAGGCCAAGGGGAATATTTCTGGGCAGAGAAGCAGCAAGGGAAGGGGCTGATGGGCACTGGCTGTGGAGCCACGAGGGATGTCTGCCTCAGCTCCAAGGGAAAGGACGCAAGCCAAAAAGCACTGCAGTGAGTCCCACTCCCCACTTTCTCCCCCTTTTCCCTTGAGCAGACTGGAAGAGCTGCCGCAGAAGGAAGGGGGACTCGGAGGCACGGGCTTGGATGCAGCACAGCTTTAATGAGTCTAAAGAGGAAAAGAAGGGGGCTGGCAGGGAGCACCAGGGGCAGCCACTAAGATGCGGTGGGGCTCCTGCAGGGTGTCCAACTGCCTGCCCTGCGGAGGGAGGGAGGGAGGGAGGGAGACCAACAGGCCGCTGCAAGGCTGGCGTTGGGAGGTGGTGACAGGAAAGGTAAGGAAGAGAGAGAAGAGAGTAGAAGGTGGCAACAATGGCCTGAAGCTCTCAATATAATGCCTCAAAGCTCTATCTCCTTTCCAGCATCGTGCCCAAGGTCTTGGGAGGTCCTTGCCTGGGGCCGTTGCCAGCAGCTTTAGCAGGGCTGACATCTGTTGCCACAGTAGCGGCTGGTAATGCAGGAGAGGTCACAGCAGGCAGAGTTGATGGGGACTCCGTCACAGCTGAGGATGCTGCCCACGGCAGCGGAGGTGGAGGATCCCACAACGGTGTTCTGCGGGAAGGAGCTGAGGATGGGTCCGGGCAGGGTCACCACCACGGGGGAGGGCTGGATGACAACGGTGGAGCTCTGGCACTGCCTGACACAGGGCTCATTGCAGCTGTTGGCCAGCGGGGTGGGGCCACAGGGCTGGCAGGGCAGGCAGGGTGGGCAGCAGGGCTGGCACTTGTCGTTGCAGGACATGTCTCTGGGTCAGAGGTGCACCTGGAGGAGAGGGCAGGGGGAAGCAGAGCACAGGCACCCATGAGGAGCAGCACTGCACCCAACCACAGGCGAGCCAAGGCACCTCCGGCCAGGAGGCCACAGCATACACTGCCCAGCTCAAAGCCCACGAGACACCTCAACTACGTCCCAGCCCCTCCCTGCGGAAGACCTTCTCTTCCTTTCCCTCTCCCATGAGAAGCAGGTCCCAGCCCGGGGCCGGGACAGCCCATATCAGCTGAGAGAAACATCGGGGAAAGACCCGATCTTGAAGGAGGAGCAGAAGAGGCTCCACACTCACCTGATTCCCAAGGAGAAGGAGGTGAGAGCAGTGGCTGAGAGAGCAGAGAGTCGGGCTGCCTTTTATAGTAGCCCTGCACTGCCTCAGGCCCAGAGGCACCCTTTGTGGAAGTACTAATTTTCTGACAAGCTCATGTCAAATGCAAAACATCCCAGCTAATGGGATGGGCTGCGTCCTGGTTTCCTGCACTGCTGCCTTTTCATTTCCTGGCTTAAGCCACGTGCTTTCCCATTCGAAGGCTTCTGTAAGTGCCAGGATGAGAGGCCCGAGGATTTCCGGGGCAGAAACACGTCAGCGCAGGCAGAAGACTCAGCTCAAGTGCAGATGGCGCCCTGTGTGCACAGGTGATGTGTGCCTGGGTCATTCCTGTGGGCTTGTTTGTGGCAAAGTTGTGTGGAAATGGGCACCGCTCTCGTGTTTGTCATCAGGATGCCAAGGACTCCCATGGAAGAGGACGCGCCACGTCCTTTTCTCTTCCTCCCGCCGTCTCCCTCGCATGATCGATCGCTCATTGTTGCACGCAGGTGGGCTTCTGCTGGGGGGCTTTGACACTATTGCAACCCTAGCAGTGCTCTCAGGGCAATTTTGCTGGGCTCATTCGCCTCATCCCCTCTCTGTGCAGTCTCTGCAGGCTCGCAGGCAACACCATCAGCACGTGTGGGGCCCGCTCCTTCCCTGGGCTACTTGAGTGCTCTTCTGCCAAAGTGGGCCGCATTGGGCTTCACAGGTGCTGGGGTTTTCCTGGCCTTACACGCGCGTGCAGGTTTTCTGGTGGTTCCACGCAGACGTGCATGAGTACACGTGGGTCAGTCTGTACTTGTGTGGCCCTCATGGTGAGGCCATGTGCAGGTCATGGCAGGGGGACTCTCCCCTGGTGTGTCCATGAGCACTGCAGAGCAGCAGCTTGCCTTTGCCAGAAGGATCCCACCTACAGCTGAGTGGTGGTGCCTTTGGCCTGGCAGAGAGGTGCCCGGAGACCCAAAATGCAGTGCCTGCCTCCGGCGCCCTCTATTTCTTGCTCTATGTAGAGGGAGAAAGGCCAAGAAAGACTGCCGGTCTTGGCAGGCCATTGTCCCTGAATCCACCCCCTCATGACGCAGTGTTGCTGGGGACTGGGATGGGACAGAGGCTCCTCGTGGCCATGCCAATGCCAGCTGCACTCGTGCAGCTCATCAGCCTGGTGCTGAGTGAGGCAGGGGCCGCGACCTGGCTCCCAATGGGTATTGGACTAAAGGGACCGGGGTCCCGCTGTTGCTCTGCTCTGAGATGCAGGATGGTTGGACCGACCCAACTCAGAGGTAGCATAGCTGAGGGCTGCCCCCTTCCCGTTGTTGCCCTTGCTGAGATCATTGCCAGATCCTTGCTCCCGGGAGGCTTCAACCACAGCCAACTCTCCTTCCCATGGGAACAGCTTTCAAGCTTACGTTCTAGTGCTTGGCCACGACCTGAGCTACATCTCCAGTTGCCTGTGTCTGGACATGGACCCCACTGCTCTCAGTTTGGACCCTGACACGCGGGTGACTGCCCAGCCTGACGTGACACCTGCCTCGTCTCTATCAACGCACCTGCTCAGCACTGGACTTTGTTGAACCCTGATTATTGTCTTGAGACCTCATCCTGGCCTTGACTTACTCATTGACGCACTGTTGTTGTGGTTGTTTCAGCCCAGCCGGCAGGTAAGCACCACAAGATCCCTCACTCACTTCCACCAGATGGATGGGGGGGAGAACTGGAATGGCAAAAGTGAGAAAAATCATGGGTCGAGATCAAGACAGTTTAATCATTAAAGAAAAATGGCAAGAGAAAAAGCAACAACAAAAGGAAAGGAAAATGAAGCCAAGCAAAGCTATGCAAGAGAAAACAATTGCTTACAGCTAGCTAACAGATACAATGCCCCAAAGCCAGTCCCCGAGGAACGACAGTCCTCACCAGCCTCACTGCCCCCCAGTTTCGTTGTGGAGCATGATGTTATATGGTACGGAATACCCCTTGGGTCAGTTGGGGTCGGCTGTCCCAGCTGTGTCCCCTCCCAACTTCTCTTACAGCCCCAGCCTGCTTGCTGGCGGGGCAGTCGAAGCAGCAGCAAAGGTCCTGACGTGGCGTCTACGCTGCTCAGCAACAACCTAAGCAACCCCGAATTTTCAACACTATTTTCAGCACAAACGCAACACACAGCCCCACACAAGCTACTAGGAAGAGACGTGACTCCCTCCCAGGCAAAACCAGTACGCTCACCAACTTGCCTTTCCAGCTTGCCCCCAGGCACGTGTAAGACAAAGAGCCTGAGCCAGGACACAAGCAGGACAACTTAACACTCTGTGCGCGCTTGCAGAGCTATGACGTTATTGGGGCTTTGGAGCAAAGCTGGGAGAGCTCTCGTGTCTGGAGTGTGCAGGGGCTGTGCAAAACAGAAGGCAAAATTGCAACCCTGCACTCCCTGAGAGCAGCTTTGTGCTCCCTCGGGAACCTGCCAGGCAGAATCCTTTGGGAAAGTGCCCTGCTGGGTCAAAGCGGCCCAGAGGGGAAGGGGAAATAGAGCACTTAAGATCTGATGATGATAACATTCAGGAAGTCCCCATACTCCTCTCTACCTGCTCAACTTGCCAAAGGATCTACCAAGGACAGCAGATGGCTGCATGTTTGGAGCATTCCTTCCAAATCTTTAAGCGTGACCAATAGTACCGTTTCTCTTAAGATGAGTCAAAGTTACAGCTGTCCCTTAATGAAGCCTGGACGGGATCTTTGCTGTGGCAATTTTTATTCATCTGACTGTGCCTCCTACTCCGTTGGACCCACTTGATTGGGCTTACGTGGCAAGGCTTTGGTAGCAGGGGGAGGAAGGTGGCAGGGGTGGTCTCTGTGGGAAAAAATCCGGGGGCAGCCCCCATGTCTCACAGGGTCAGTTCCAGCCAGCTCCAAAACGGACTCACTGCTGATCAACACTGAGCCCAGCAGCAGTGCTGGTGGTGCCTCCGTGAAAACATATTTGAGAAAGGGCCAAACACTGCACAGGAAGCGAGGAACGAACTGGAAAAAAAAAAAAAAAAAAAAAAGAAAAAAAGTGAGAAACAATCCTGCAAGCACCAAGGCCAGAGAAGAAGGAAGTGGAGGAGGTGCTGCAGACAGGAGCCTGGAGAGGTGCCCAGGCAGCCCACGGGAAAGACCATGGTGGAGCAGATATCCACACTGCAGCCCATGGAGGATCCCGGGCCAGATCAGGTGGAGATGCCATGCAGGACCTGTGGCCTGTGCAGAGATCCTGCTGCAGCTGGCTCCTGGCAGCACGTGGAGCACCCATGCTGGAGCAGTCGTATCCGGAAGGACTGCAGCCCATGGACAGGATCCACTCTTGAAGCGGTCTTGAAAGGCTGCAACCTACGGGAAGGTCTCACGCTGGAGCAGAAGCAAAGTGTGAGGAGGGAAGAGCAGCAGAAAGGACCTGTTGTGGACTGACCACAACCCCCATTCCACATCCCACTGGGCTGCTTGGGGGTGGAGGAGATAGAAGAGCTGGGAAAGGAGGAGGGAAGTTGAGTCTGTGATGGATGGTGGATGGTAGGGATGGAGGGATGGTACGTTAGGAGGTTTTGGCTCTTTCACACCACGTTCTCCTTGTTATTGGTGAAAAGTTAAATGCATCTTCCCCAAGTCAAGTCTGTTTTGCCTGTGACAAGAACTGGTAAGTAATCCCTCTGTCTTTCTCTCGACCCAGGACCTTTTTCACCTTCCTTTCTCCTCCTGTCCTGTTGAGGAGGGAGAGGGAGAGAGCAAGCAGCTGGGCGGGTGTCTGGAAGCCAGCCAAGGTCTTGCTGGTTTTCCAGCAGCAACGGTAATCAGAGGTGCCAGGAGTGCTTGTCACGTCCAAGCTTTCTTTTCTGCTTTCTATCTGTGCCATCAGGAGCAGTCTCTTTCTCCCAGGCTTGTTCCCCTCAGAGGACGGTGGGCAATGATGTCAACTGGCCTTTGTGCTTGTGTGCCTGGGAACTAGTGGCAGGTTTACAGCTTTTCTTTCCCCAGCCATCCATCCCTCATTGCCTCTCTTTTCTGGCCCATGCACTCTCAGTGTTTCACCGATAGGCCAGCGCAGAAGGTTTTGGCTGTCTTTGTAGTCCCCAGTTTCTGAGGTTAAGGCACCAAAGGCTGTTCCCCATGAGCTGTAGTCTTCAGGAGAGGTGGGAGCGAGGAGGAGGGACACAGTAGGGTTCTCCGCTCTTGGCACCCTGGCAGGAGGCCCTTCTTTCTGTGCAAGGCTGAGCTCTCGGGAAAGGGCCCCCAGTTCTCCCCTGCCACCCCTATTTCCCCTATGCACCCAGAGGTCTGAAAACCTCTTCCTGTGAGGGGCTGGGGCTAGTGGCTTCAGAGAAAAGCAGAAGGTGGTGAGAGAGCTTCTGCCATGGAACTGTCCTTCCCCTGCACCGCAGGATGGGATTGCACTTGCCACGAGCTGCAAGGAGAGAGCGTGGGCTGTTCTGATGGATGCTCTCTCTCCAGGACCGTGGGAGGAACGCTCTTTTGTGTCCTCTTGCAGGCCCATGGAAATCACCTTTCTGTCCTACAGACGACTGTCGGATGGGAGTTGGGGATGTGCCAGACACCTCAGGCCTGCAAATCTGTCGAATGACCCGCTGGGGCTGCATGGGCCACCATAGGGGTGTGATGGGAGAAGAGGGGAGTTGTCCTAGCTATCCTTGCCCTTAGATGCATGCCGTGGCCCCTCCTTGTGGAGAGGGGTGGGAAGGTGAGGAGGAGGAGGAGGCTCTGGGCTGTAGCCAAGGTGATTTCTCCTGCCGGCCCCTCCTTCCATCCTCGTGGCCATCTTCTCTCTGAGCCTTCTCCCCCAGCACAGCTCCATGCAGAGCAAGAGGAACTTCCCTGAGTGCTTGTGGGGCTGCTGACTTCCCAGGGCCTCCTGCAGCACCGGGGTCCTCCCATGAGCAGCACAAGCTGGGATCAGCATCTGTAGGGCGTGCTCTGAGGCCAAGGGGAATATTTCTGGGCAGAGAAGCAGCAAGGGAAGGGGCTGATGGGCACTGGCTGTGGAGCCACGAGGGATGTCTGCCTCAGCTCCAAGGGAAAGGACGCAAGCCAAAAAGCACTGCAGTGAGTCCCACTCCCCACTTTCTCCCCCTTTTCCCTTGAGCAGACTGGAAGAGCTGCCGCAGAAGGAAGGGGGACTCGGAGGCACGGGCTTGGATGCAGCACAGCTTTAATGAGTCTAAAGAGGAAAAGAAGGGGGCTGGCAGGGAGCACCAGGGGCAGCCACTAAGATGCGGTGGGGCTCCTGCAGGGTGTCCGACTGCCTGCCCTGCGGAGGGAGGGAGGGAGGGAGACCAACAGGCCGCTGCAAGGCTGGCGTTGGGAGGTGGTGACAGGAAAGGTAAGGAAGAGAGAGAAGAGAGTAGAAGGTGGCAACAATGGCCTGAAGCTCTCAATATAATGCCTCAAAGCTCTGTCTCCTTTCCAGCATCGTGCCCGAGGTCTTGGGAGGTCCTTGCCTGGGGCCGTTGCCAGCAGCTTTAGCAGGGCTGACATCTGTTGCCACAGTAGCGGCTGGTAATGCAGGAGAGGTCACAGCAGGCAGAGTTGATGGGGACTCCGTCACAGCTGAGGATGCTGCCAACGGCAGCGGAGGTGGAGGATCCCACAACGGTGTTCTGCGGGAAGGAGCTGAGGATGGGTCCGGGCAGGGTCACCACCACGGGGGAGGGCTGGATGACAACGGTGGAGCTCTGGCACTGCCTGACACAGGGCTCATTGCAGCTGTTGGCCAGCGGGGTGGGGCCACAGGGCTGGCAGGGCAGGCAGGGTGGGCAGCAGGGCTGGCACTTGTCGTTGCAGGACATGTCTCTGGGTCAGAGGTGCACCTGGAGGAGAGGGCAGGGGGAAGCAGAGCACAGGCACCCATGAGGAGCAGCACTGCACCCAACCACAGGCGAGCCAAGGCACCTCCGGCCAGGAGGCCACAGCATACACTGCCCAGCTCAAAGCCCACGAGACACCTCAACTACGTCCCAGCCCCTCCCTGCGGAAGACCTTCTCTTCCTTTCCCTCTCCCATGAGAAGCAGGTCCCAGCCCGGGGCCGGGACAGCCCATATCAGCTGAGAGAAACATCGGGGAAAGACCCGATCTTGAAGGAGGAGCAGAAGAGGCTCCACACTCACCTGATTCCCAAGGAGAAGGAGGTGAGAGCAGTGGCTGAGAGAGCAGAGAGTCGGGCTGCCTTTTATAGTAGCCCTGCACTGCCTCAGGCCCAGAGGCACCCTTTGTGGAAGTACTAATTTTCTGACAAGCTCATGTCAAATGCAAAACATCCCAGCTAATGGGATGGGCTGCGTCCTGGTTTCCTGCACTGCTGCCTTTTCATTTCCTGGCTTAAGCCACGTGCTTTCCCATTCGAAGGCTTCTGTAAGTGCCGGGATGAGAGGCCCGAGGATTTCCGGGGCAGAAACACGTCAGCGCAGGCAGAAGACTCAGCTCAAGTGCAGATGGCGCCCTGTGTGCACAGGTGATGTGTGCCTGGGTCATTCCTGTGGGCTTGTTTGTGGCAAAGTTGTGTGGAAATGGGCACCGCTCTCGTGTTTGTCATCAGGATGCCAAGGACTCCCATGGAAGAGGACGCGCCACGTCCTTTTCTCTTCCTCCCGCTGTCTCCCTCGCATGATCGATCGCTCATTGTTGCATGCAGGTGGGCTTCTGCTGGGGGGCTTTGACACTATTGCAACCCTAGCAGTGCTCTCAGGGCAATTTTGCTGGGCTCATTCGCCTCATCCCCTCTCTGTGCAGTCTCTGCAGGCTCGCAGGCAACACCATCAGCACGTGTGGGGCCCGCTCCTTCCCTGGGCTACTTGAGTGCTCTTCTGCCAAAGTGGGCCGCATTGGGCTTCACAGGTGCTGGGGTTTTCCTGGCCTTACACGCGCGTGCAGGTTTTCTGGTGGTTCCACGCAGACGTGCATGAGTACACGTGGGTCAGTCTGTACTTGTGTGGCCCTCATGGTGAGGCCATGTGCAGGTCATGGCAGGGGGACTCTCCCCTGGTGTGTCCATGAGCACTGCAGAGCAGCAGCTTGCCTTTGCCAGAAGGATCCCACCTACAGCTGAGTGGTGGTGCCTTTGGCCTGGCAGAGAGGTGCCCGGAGACCCAAAATGCAGTGCCTGCCTCCGGCGCCCTCTATTTCTTGCTCTATGTGGAGGGAGAAAGGCCAAGAAAGACTGCCGGTCTTGGCAGGCCATTGTCCCTGAATCCACCCCCTCATGACGCAGTGTTGCTGGGGACTGGGATGGGACAGAGGCTCCTCGTGGCCATGCCAATGCCAGCTGCACTCGTGCAGCTCATCAGCCTGGTGCTGAGTGAGGCAGGGGCCGCGACCTGGCACCCAATGGGTATTGGACTAAAGGGACCGGGGTCCCGCTGTTGCTCTGCTCTGAGATGCAGGATGGTTGGACCGACCCAACTCAGAGGTAGCATAGCTGAGGGCTGCCCCCTTCCCGTTGTTGCCCTTGCTGAGATCATTGCCAGATCCTTGCTCCCGGGAGGCTTCAACCACAGCCAACTCTCCTTCCCATGGGAACAGCTTTCAAGCTTACGTTCTAGTGCTTGGCCACGACCTGAGCTACATCTCCAGTTGCCTGTGTCTGGACATGGACCCCACTGCTCTCAGTTTGGACCCTGACACGCGGGTGACTTCCCAGCCTGACGTGACACCTGCCTCGTCTCTATCAACGCACCTGCTCAGCACTGGACTTTGTTGAACCCTGATTATTGTCTTGAGACCTCATCCTGGCCTTGACTTACTCATTGACGCACTGTTGTTGTGGTTGTTTCAGCCCAGCCGGCAGGTAAGCACCACAAGATCCCTCACTCACTTCCACCAGATGGATGGGGGGGAGAACTGGAATGGCAAAAGTGAGAAAAATCATGGGTCGAGATCAAGACAGTTTAATCATTAAAGAAAAATGGCAAGAGAAAAAGCAACAACAAAAGGAAAGGAAAATGAAGCCAAGCAAAGCTATGCAAGAGAAAACAATTGCTTACAGCTAGCTAACAGATACAATGCCCCAAAGCCAGTCCCCGAGGAACGACAGTCCTCACCAGCCTCACTGCCCCCCAGTTTCGTTGTGGAGCATGATGTTATATGGTACGGAATACCCCTTGGGTCAGTTGGGGTCGGCTGTCCCAGCTGTGTCCCCTCCCAACTTCTCTTACAGCCCCAGCCTGCTTGCTGGCGGGGCAGTCGAAGCAGCAGCAAAGGTCCTGACGTGGCGTCTACGCTGCTCAGCAACAACCTAAGCAACCCCGAATTTTCAACACTATTTTCAGCACAAACGCAACACACAGCCCCACACAAGCTACTAGGAAGAGACGTGACTCCCTCCCAGGCAAAACCAGTACGCTCACCAACTTGCCTTTCCAGCTTGCCCCCAGGCACGTGTAAGACAAAGAGCCTGAGCCAGGACACAAGCAGGACAACTTAACACTCTGTGCGCGCTTGCAGAGCTATGACGTTATTGGGGCTTTGGAGCAAAGCTGGGAGAGCTCTCGTGTCTGGAGTGTGCAGGGGCTGTGCAAAACAGAAGGCAAAATTGCAACCCTGCACTCCCTGAGAGCAGCTTTGTGCTCCCTCGGGAACCTGCCAGGCAGAATCCTTTGGGAAAGTGCCCTGCTGGGTCAAAGCGGCCCAGAGGGGAAGGGGAAATAGAGCACTTAAGATCTGATGATGATAACATTCAGGAAGTCCCCATACTCCTCTCTACCTGCTCAACTTGCCAAAGGATCTACCAAGGACAGCAGATGGCTGCATGTTTGGAGCATTCCTTCCAAATCTTTAAGCGTGACCAATAGTACCGTTTCTCTTAAGATGAGTCAAAGTTACAGCTGTCCCTTAATGAAGCCTGGACGGGATCTTTGCTGTGGCAATTTTTATTCATCTGACTGTGCCTCCTACTCCGTTGGACCCACTTGATTGGGCTTACGTGGCAAGGCTTTGGTAGCAGGGGGAGGAAGGTGGCAGGGGTGGTCTCTGTGGGAAAAAATCCGGGGGCAGCCCCCATGTCTCACAGGGTCAGTTCCAGCCAGCTCCAAAACGGACTCACTGCTGATCAACACTGAGCCCAGCAGCAGTGCTGGTGGTGCCTCCGTGAAAACATATTTGAGAAAGGGCCAAACACTGCACAGGAAGCGAGGAACGAACTGGAAAAAAAAAAAAAAAAAAAAAAAGAAAAAAAAGTGAGAAACAATCCTGCAAGCACCAAGGCCAGAGAAGAAGGAAGTGGAGGAGGTGCTGCAGACAGGAGCCTGGAGAGGTGCCCAGGCAGCCCACGGGAAAGACCATGGTGGAGCAGATATCCACACTGCAGCCCATGGAGGATCCCGGGCCAGATCAGGTGGAGATGCCATGCAGGACCTGTGGCCTGTGCAGAGATCCTGCTGCAGCTGGCTCCTGGCAGCACGTGGAGCACCCATGCTGGAGCAGTCGTATCCGGAAGGACTGCAGCCCATGGACAGGATCCACTCTTGAAGCGGTCTTGAAAGGCTGCAACCTACGGGAAGGTCTCACGCTGGAGCAGAAGCAAAGTGCGAGGAGGGAAGAGCAGCAGAAAGGACCTGTTGTGGACTGACCACAACCCCCATTCCACATCCCACTGGGCTGCTTGGGGGTGGAGGAGATAGAAGAGCTGGGAAAGGAGGAGGGAAGTTGAGTCTGTGATGGATGGTGGATGGTAGGGATGGAGGGATGGTACGTTAGGAGGTTTTGGCTCTTTCACACCACGTTCTCCTTGTTATTGGTGAAAAGTTAAATGCATCTTCCCCAAGTCAAGTCTGTTTTGCCTGTGACAAGAACTGGTAAGTAATCCCTCTGTCTTTCTCTCGACCCAGGACCTTTTTCACCTTCCTTTCTCCTCCTGTCCTGTTGAGGAGGGAGAGGGAGAGAGCAAGCAGCTGGGCGGGTGTCTGGAAGCCAGCCAAGGTCTTGCTGGTTTTCCAGCAGCAACGGTAATCAGAGGTGCCAGGAGTGCTTGTCACGTCCAAGCTTTCTTTTCTGCTTTCTATCTGTGCCATCAGGAGCAGTCTCTTTCTCCCAGGCTTGTTCCCCTCAGAGGACGGTGGGCAATGATGTCAACTGGCCTTTGTGCTTGTGTGCCTGGGAACTAGTGGCAGGTTTACAGCTTTTCTTTCCCCAGCCATCCATCCCTCATTGCCTCTCTTTTCTGGCCCATGCACTCTCAGGTTTTCACCGATAGGCCAGCGCAGAAGGTTTTGGCTGTCTTTGTAGTCCCCAGTTTCTGAGGTTAAGGCACCAAAGGCTGTTCCCCATGAGCTGTAGTCTTCAGGAGAGGTGGGAGCGAGGAGGAGGGACACAGTAGGGTTCTCCGCTCTTGGCACCCTGGCAGGAGGCCCTTCTTTCTGTGCAAGGCTGAGCTCTCGGGAAAGGGCCCCCAGTTCTCCCCTGCCACCCCTATTTCCCCTATGCACCCAGAGGTCTGAAAACCTCTTCCTGTGAGGGGCTGGGGCTAGTGGCTTCAGAGAAAAGCAGAAGGTGGTGAGAGAGCTTCTGCCATGGAACTGTCCTTCCCCTGCACCGCAGGATGGGATTGCACTTGCCACGAGCTGCAAGGAGAGAGCGTGGGCTGTTCTGATGGATGCTCTCTCTCCAGGACCGTGGGAGGAACGCTCTTTTGTGTCCTCTTGCAGGCCCATGGAAATCACCTTTCTGTCCTACAGACGACTGTCGGATGGGAGTTGGGGATGTGCCAGACACCTCAGGCCTGCAAATCTGTCGAATGACCCGCTGGGGCTGCATGGGCCACCATAGGGGTGGGATGGGGAGAAGAGGGGAGTTGTCCTAGCTATCCTTGCCCTTAGATGCATGCCGTGGCCCCTCCTTGTGGAGAGGGGTGGGAAGGTGAGGAGGAGGAGGAGGCTCTGGGCTGTAGCCAAGGTGATTTCTCCTGCCGGCCCCTCCTTCCATCCTCGTGGCCATCTTCTCTCTGAGCCTTCTCCCCCAGCACAGCTCCATGCAGAGCAAGAGGAACTTCCCTGAGTGCTTGTGGGGCTGCTGACTTCCCAGGGCCTCCTGCCGCACCGGGGTCCTTCCCATGAGCACAGCACAAGCTGGGATCAGCATCTGTAGGGCGTCTGAGGCCAAGGGGAATATTTCTGGGCAGAGAAGCAGCAAGGGAAGGGGCTGATGGGCACTGGCTGTGGAGCCACGAGGGATGTCTGCCTCAGCTCCAAGGGAAAGGACGCAAGCCAAAAAGCACTGCAGTGAGTCCCACTCCCCCACTTTCTCCACCTTTTCCCTTGAGCAGACTGGAAGAGCTGCCGCAGAAGGAAGGGGGACTCGGAGGCACGGGCTGGATGCAGCACAGCTTTAATGAGTCTAAAGAGGAAAAGAAGGGGGCTGGCAGGGAGCACCAGGGGCAGCCACTAAGATGCGGTGGGGCTCCTGCAGGGTGTCCGACTGCCTGCCCTGCGAAGGGAGGGAGGGAGGGAGGGAGGGAGGGAGGGAGGGAGACCAACAGGCCGCTGCAAGGCTGGCGTTGGGAGGTGGTGACAGGAAAGGTAAGGAAGAGAGAGAAGAGAGTAGAAGGTGGCAACAATGGCCTGAAGCTCTCAATATAATGCCTCAAAGCTCTGTCTCCTTTCCAGCAGCGTGCCCGAGGTCCTTGGGAGGTCCTTGCCTGGGGCCGTTGCCAGCAGCTTTAGCAGGGCTGACATCTGTTGCCACAGTAGCGGCTGGTAATGCAGGAGAGGTCACAGCAGGCAGAGTTGATGGGGACTCCGTCACAGCTGAGGATGCTGCCCACGGCAGCGGAGGTGGAGGATCCCACAACGGTGTTGTGCGGGAAGGAGGTGAGGATGGGTCCGGGCAGGGTCACCACCACGGGGGAGGGCTGGATGACAACGGTGGAGCTCTGGCACTGCCTGACACAGGGCTCCATTGCAGCTGTTGGCCAGCGGGGTGGGGCCACGGGCTGGCAGGGCAGGCAGGGTGGGCAGCAAGGGCTGGCACTTGTCGTTGCAGGACATGTCTCTGGGTCCAGAGGTGCACCTGGAGGAGAGGGCAGGGGGAAGCAGAGCACAGGCACCCATGAGGAGCAGCACTGCACCCAACCACAGGCGAGCCAAGGCACCTCCGGCCAGGAGGCCACAGCATACACTGCCCAGCTCAAAGCCCACGAGACACCTCAACTACGTCCCAGCCCCTCCCTGCGGAAGACCTTCTCTTCCTTTCCCTCTCCATGAGAAGCAGGTCCCAGCCCGGGGCCGGGACAGCCCATATCAGCTGAGAGAAACATCGGGGAAGACCCGATCTTGAAGGAGGAGCAGAAGAGGCTCCACACTCACCTGATTCCCAAGGAGAAAGGAGGTGGAGAGCAGTGGCTGAGAGAGCAGAGAGTCGGGCTGCCTTTTATAGTAGCCCTGCACTGCCTCAGGCCCAGAGGCACCCTTTGTGGAAGTACTAATTTCTGACAAGCTCATGTCAAATGCAAAACATCCCAGCTAATGGGATGGGCTGCGTCCTGGTTTCCTGCACTGCTGCCTTTTCATTCCTGGCTTAAGCCACGTGCTTTCCCATTCGAAGGCTTCTGTAAGTGCCGGGATGAGAGGCCCGAGGATTTCCGGGGCAGAAACACGTCAGCGGCAGGCAGAAGACTCAGCTCAAGTGCAGATGGCGCCCTGTGTGCACAGGTGATGTGTGCCTGGTCATTCCTGTGGGCTTGTTTGTGGCAAAAGTTTGTGTGGAAATGGGCACCGCTCTCGTGTTTGTCATCAGGATGCCAAGGACCTCCCATGGAAGAGGACGCGCCACGTCCTTTCTCTTCTTCCTCCCGCCTGTCTCCCTCGCATGATCGATCGCTCATTGTTGCATGCAGGTGGGCTTCTGCTGGGGGGCTTTGACACTATTGCAACCCTAGCAGTGCTCTCAGGGCAATTTTGCTGGGCTCATTCGCCTCATCCCCTCTCTGTGCAGTCTCTGCAGGCTCGCAGGCAACACCATCAGCACGTGTGGGGCCCGCTCCTTCCCTGGGCTACTTGAGTGCTCTTCTGCCAAAGTGGGCCGCATTGGGCTTCACAGGTGCTGGGGTTTTCCTGGCCTTACACGCGCGTGCAGGTTTTCTGGGTGGTTCCACGCAGACGTGCATGAGTACACGTGGGGTCAGTCTGTACTTTGTGTGGCCCCTCATGGTGAGGCCATGTGCAGGTCATGGCAGGGGGACTCTCCCCTGGTGTGTCCATGAGCACTGCAGAGCAGCAGCTTGCCTTTGCCAGAAGGATCCCACCTACAGCTGAGTGGTGGTGCCTTTGGCCTGGCAGAGAGGTGCCCGGAGACCCAAAATGCAGTGCCTGCCTCCGGCGCCCTCTATTTCTTGCTCTATGTAGAGGGAGAAAGGCAAGAAAGACTGCCGGTCTTGGCAGGCCATTGTCCCTGAATCCACCCCCTCATGACGCAGTGTTGCTGGGGACTGGGATGGGACAGAGGCTCCTCGTGGCCATGCCAATGCCAGCTGCACTCGTGCAGCTCATCAGCCTGGTGCTGAGTGAGGCAGGGGCCGCGACCTGGCACCCAATGGGTATTGGACTAAAGGGACCGGGGTCCCGCTGTTGCTCTGCTCTGAGATGCAGGATGGTTGGACCGACCCAACTCAGAGGTAGCATAGCTGAGGGCTGCCCCCCTTCCCGTTGTTGCCCTTGCTGAGATCATTGCCAGATCCTTGCTCCCGGGAGGCTTCAACCACAGCCAAACTCTCCTTCCCATGGGAACAGCTTTCAAGCTTACGTTCTAGTGCTTGGCCACGACCTGAGCTACATCTCCAGTTGCCTGTGTCTGGACATGGACCCCACTGCTCTCAGTTTGGACCCTGACACGCGGGTGACTTCCAGCCTGACGTGACACCTGCCTCGTCTCTATCAACGCACCTGCTCAGCACTGGACTTTGTTGAACCCTGATTATTGTCTTGAGACCTCATCCTGGCCTTGACTTACTCATTGACGCACTGTTGTTGTGGTTGTTTCAGCCCAGCCGGCAGGTAAGCACCACAAGATCCCTCACTCACTTCCACCAGATGGATGGGGGGGAGAACTGGAATGGCAAAAGTGAGAAAAAATCATGGGTCGAGATCAAGACAGTTTTAATCATTAAAGAAAAATGGCAAGAGAAAAAGCAACAACAAAAGGAAAGGAAATGAGCCAAGCAAAGCTATGCAAGAGAAAACAATTGCTTACAGCTAGCTAACAGATACAATGCCCCAAAGCCAGTCCCCGAGGAACGACAGCCCTCACCAGCCTCACTGCCCCCCAGTTTCGTTGTGGAGCATGATGTTATATGGTACGGAATACCCCTTGGGTCAGTTGGGGTCGGCTGTCCCAGCTGTGTCCCCTCCCAACTTCTCTTACAGCCCAGCCTGCTTGCTGGCGGGGCAGTCGAAGCAGCAGCAAAGGTCCTGACGTGGCGTCTACGCTGCTCAGCAACAACCTAAGCAACCCCGAATTTTCAACACTATTTTCAGCACAAACGCAACACACAGCCCCACACAAGCTACTAGGAAGAGACGTGACTCCCTCCCAGGCAAAACCAGTACGCTCACCAACTTGCCTTTCCAGCTTGCCCCCAGGCACGTGTAAGACAAAGAGCCTGAGCCAGGACACAAGCAGGACAACTTAACACTCTGTGCGCGCTTGCAGAGCTATGACGTTATTGGGGCTTTGGAGCAAAGCTGGGAGAGCTCTCGTGTCTGGAGTGTGCAGGGGCTGTGCAAAACAGAAGGCAAAATTGCAAACCCTGCACTCCCTGAGAGCAGCTTTTGTGCTCCCTCGGGAACCTGCCAGGCAGAATCCTTTGGGAAAGTTGCCCTGCTGGGTCAAAGAGGCCAGAGGGGAAGGGGAAATAGAGCACTTGAGATCTGATGATGATAACATTCAGGAAGTCCCCATACTCCTCTCTACCTGCTCAACTTGCCAAAGGATCTACCAAGGACAGCAGATGGCTGCATGTTTGGAGCATTCCTTCCAAATCTTTAAGCGTGACCAATAGTACCGTTTCTCTTAAGATGAGTCAAAGTTACAGCTGTCCCTTAATGAAGCCTGGACGGGATCTTTGCTGTGGCAATTTTTATTCATCTGACTGTGCCTCCTACTCCGTTGGACCCACTTGATTGGGCTTACGTGGCAAGGCTTTGGTAGCAGGGGGAGGAAGGTGGCAGGGGTGGTCTCTGTGGGAAAAAATCCGGGGGCAGCCCCCATGTCTCACAGGGTCAGTTTCCAGCCAGCTCCAAACGGACTCACTGCTGATCAACACTGAGCACCACCAGCAGTGCTGGTGGTGCCTCCGTGAAAACATATTTGAGAAAGGGCCAAACACTGCACAGGAAGCGAGGAACGAACTGGAAAAAAAAAAAAAAAAAAAAAAGAAAAAAAGTGAGAAACAATCCTGCAAGCACCAAGGCCAGAGAAGAAGGAAGTGGAGGAGGTGCTGCAGACAGGAGCCTGGAGAGGTGCCCAGGCAGCCCACGGGAAAGACCATGGTGGAGCAGATATCCACACTGCAGCCCATGGAGGATCCCGGGCCAGATCAGGTGGAGATGCCATGCAGGACCTGTGGCCTGTGCAGAGATCCTGCTGCAGCTGGCTCCTGGCAGCACGTGGAGCACCCATGCTGGAGCAGTCGTATCCGGAAGGACTGCAGCCCATGGACAGGATCCACTCTTGAAGCGGTCTTGAAAGGCTGCAACCTACGGGAAGGTCTCACGCTGGAGCAGAAGCAAAGTGTGAGGAGGGAAGAGCAGCAGAAAGGACCTGTTGTGGACTGACCACAACCCCCATTCCACATCCCACTGGGCTGCTTGGGGGTGGAGGAGATAGAAGAGCTGGGAAAGGAGGAGGGAAGTTGAGTCTGTGATGGATGGTGGATGGTAGGGATGGAGGGATGGTACGTTAGGAGGTTTTGGCTCTTTCACACCACGTTCTCCTTGTTATTGGTGAAAAGTTAAATGCATCTCCCCAAGTCAAGTCTGTTTTGCCTGTGACAAGAACTGGTAAGTAATCCCTCTGTCTTTCTCTCGACCCAGGACCTTTTTCACCTTCCTTTCTCCTCCTGTCCTGTTGAGGAGGGAGAGGGAGAGAGCAAGCAGCTGGGCGGGTGTCTGGAAGCCAGCCAAGGTCTTGCTGGTTTTCCAGCAGCAACGGTAATCAGAGGTGCCAGGAGTGCTTGTCACGTCCAAGCTTTCTTTTCTGCTTTCTATCTGTGCCATCAGGAGCAGTCTCTTTCTCCCAGGCTTGTTCCCCTCAGAGGACGGTGGGCAATGATGTCAACTGGCCTTTGTGCTTGTGTGCCTGGGAACTAGTGGCAGGTTTACAGCTTTTCTTTCCCCAGCCATCCATCCCTCATTGCCTCTCTTTTCTGGCCCATGCACTCTCAGTGTTTCACCGATAGGCCAGCGCAGAAGGTTTTGGCTGTCTTTGTAGTCCCCAGTTTCTGAGGTTAAGGCACCAAAGGCTGTTCCCCATGAGCTGTAGTCTTCAGGAGAGGTGGGAGCGAGGAGGAGGGACACAGTAGGGTTCTCCGCTCTTGGCACCCTGGCAGGAGGCCCTTCTTTCTGTGCAAGGCTGAGCTCTCGGGAAAGGGCCCCCAGTTCTCCCCTGCCACCCCTATTTCCCCTATGCACCCAGAGGTCTGAAAACCTCTTCCTGTGAGGGGCTGGGGCTAGTGGCTTCAGAGAAAAAGCAGAAGGTGGTGAGAGAGCTTCTGCCATGGAACTGTCCTTCCCCTGCACCGCAGGATGGGATTGCACTTGCCACGAGCTGCAAGGAGAGAGCGTGGGCTGTTCTGATGGATGCTCTCTCTCCAGGACCGTGGGAGGAACGCTCTTTTGTGTCCTCTTGCAGGCCCATGGAAATCACCTTTCTGTCCTACAGACGACTGTCGGATGGGAGTTGGGGATGTGCCAGACACCTCAGGCCTGCAAATCTGTCGAATGACCCGCTGGGGCTGCATGGGCCACCATAGGGGTGTGATGGGAGAAGAGGGGAGTTGTCCTAGCTATCCTTGCCCTTAGATGCATGCCGTGGCCCCTCCTTGTGGAGAGGGGTGGGAAGGTGAGGAGGAGGAGGAGGCTCTGGGCTGTAGCCAAGGTGATTTCTCCTGCCGGCCCCTCCTTCCATCCTCGTGGCCATCTTCTCTCTGAGCCTTCTCCCCCAGCACAGCTCCATGCAGAGCAAGAGGAACTTCCCTGAGTGCTTGTGGGGCTGCTGACTTCCCAGGGCCTCCTGCAGCACCGGGGCCTTCCCATGAGCAGCACAAGCTGGGATCAGCATCTGTAGGGCGTGCTCTGAGGCCAAGGGGAATATTTCTGGGCAGAGAAGCAGCAAGGGAAGGGGCTGATGGGCACTGGCTGTGGAGCCACGAGGGATGTCTGCCTCAGCTCCAAGGGAAAGGACGCAAGCCAAAAAGCACTGCAGTGAGTCCCACTCCCCACTTTCTCCACCTTTTCCCTTGAGCAGACTGGAAGAGCTGCCGCAGAAGGAAGGGGGACTCGGAGGCACGGGCTTGGATGCAGCACAGCTTTAATGAGTCTAAAGAGGAAAAGAAGGGGGCTGGCAGGGAGCACCAGGGGCAGCCACTAAGATGCGGTGGGGCTCCTGCAGGGTGTCCGACTGCCTGCCCTGCGAAGGGAGGGAGGGAGGGAGGGAGGGAGGGAGGGAGACCAACAGGCCGCTGCAAGGCTGGCGTTGGGAGGTGGTGACAGGAAAGGTAAGGAAGAGAGAGAAGAGAGTAGAAGGTGGCAACAATGGCCTGAAGCTCTCAATATAATGCCTCAAAGCTCTGTCTCCTTTCCAGCATCGTGCCCGAGGTCTTGGGAGGTCCTTGCCTGGGGCCGTTGCCAGCAGCTTTAGCAGGGCTGACATCTGTTGCCACAGTAGCGGCTGGTAATGCAGGAGAGGTCACAGCAGGCAGAGTTGATGGGGACTCCGTCACAGCTGAGGATGCTGCCCACGGCAGCGGAGGTGGAGGATCCCACAACGGTGTTCTGCGGGAAGGAGCTGAGGATGGGTCCGGGCAGGGTCACCACCACGGGGGAGGGCTGGATGACAACGGTGGAGCTCTGGCACTGCCTGACACAGGGCTCATTGCAGCTGTTGGCCAGCGGGGTGGGGCCACAGGGCTGGCAGGGCAGGCAGGGTGGGCAGCAGGGCTGGCACTTGTCGTTGCAGGACATGTCTCTGGGTCAGAGGTGCACCTGGAGGAGAGGGCAGGGGGAAGCAGAGCACAGGCACCCATGAGGAACAGCACTGCACCCAACCACAGGCGAGCCAAGGCACCTCCGGCCAGGAGGCCACAGCATACACTGCCCAGCTCAAAGCCCACGAGACACCTCAACTACGTCCCAGCCCCTCCCTGCGGAAGACCTTCTCTTCCTTTCCCTCTCCCATGAGAAGCAGGTCCCAGCCCGGGGCCGGGACAGCCCATATCAGCTGAGAGAAACATCGGGGAAAGACCCGATCTTGAAGGAGGAGCAGAAGAGGCTCCACACTCACCTGATTCCCAAGGAGAAGGAGGTGAGAGCAGTGGCTGAGAGAGCAGAGAGTCGGGCTGCCTTTTATAGTAGCCCTGCACTGCCTCAGGCCCAGAGGCACCCTTTGTGGAAGTACTAATTTTCTGACAAGCTCATGTCAAATGCAAAACATCCCAGCTAATGGGATGGGCTGCGTCCTGGTTTCCTGCACTGCTGCCTTTTCATTTCCTGGCTTAAGCCACGTGCTTTCCCATTCGAAGGCTTCTGTAAGTGCCGGGATGAGAGGCCCGAGGATTTCCGGGGCAGAAACACGTCAGCGCAGGCAGAAGACTCAGCTCAAGTGCAGATGGCGCCCTGTGTGCACAGGTGATGTGTGCCTGGGTCATTCCTGTGGGCTTGTTTGTGGCAAAGTTGTGTGGAAATGGGCACCGCTCTCGTGTTTGTCATCAGGATGCCAAGGACTCCCATGGAAGAGGACGCGCCACGTCCTTTTCTCTTCCTCCCGCTGTCTCCCTCGCATGATCGATCGCTCATTGTTGCATGCAGGTGGGCTTCTGCTGGGGGGCTTTGACACTATTGCAACCCTAGCAGTGCTCTCAGGGCAATTTTGCTGGGCTCATTCGCCTCATCCCCTCTCTGTGCAGTCTCTGCAGGCTCGCAGGCAACACCATCAGCACGTGTGGGGCCCGCTCCTTCCCTGGGCTACTTGAGTGCTCTTCTGCCAAAGTGGGCCGCATTGGGCTTCACAGGTGCTGGGGTTTTCCTGGCCTTACACGCGCGTGCAGGTTTTCTGGTGGTTCCACGCAGACGTGCATGAGTACACGTGGGTCAGTCTGTACTTGTGTGGCCCTCATGGTGAGGCCATGTGCAGGTCATGGCAGGGGGACTCTCCCCTGGTGTGTCCATGAGCACTGCAGAGCAGCAGCTTGCCTTTGCCAGAAGGATCCCACCTACAGCTGAGTGGTGGTGCCTTTGGCCTGGCAGAGAGGTGCCCGGAGACCCAAAATGCAGTGCCTGCCTCCGGCGCCCTCTATTTCTTGCTCTATGTAGAGGGAGAAAGGCCAAGAAAGACTGCCGGTCTTGGCAGGCCATTGTCCCTGAATCCACCCCCTCATGACGCAGTGTTGCTGGGGACTGGGATGGGACAGAGGCTCCTCGTGGCCATGCCAATGCCAGCTGCACTCGTGCAGCTCATCAGCCTGGTGCTGAGTGAGGCAGGGGCCGCGACCTGGCACCCAATGGGTATTGGACTAAAGGGACCGGGGTCCCGCTGTTGCTCTGCTCTGAGATGCAGGATGGTTGGACCGACCCAACTCAGAGGTAGCATAGCTGAGGGCTGCCCCCTTCCCGTTGTTGCCCTTGCTGAGATCATTGCCAGATCCTTGCTCCCGGGAGGCTTCAACCACAGCCAACTCTCCTTCCCATGGGAACAGCTTTCAAGCTTACGTTCTAGTGCTTGGCCACGACCTGAGCTACATCTCCAGTTGCCTGTGTCTGGACATGGACCCCACTGCTCTCAGTTTGGACCCTGACACGCGTGTGACTTCCCAGCCTGACGTGACACCTGCCTCGTCTCTATCAACGCACCTGCTCAGCACTGGACTTTGTTGAACCCTGATTATTGTCTTGAGACCTCATCCTGGCCTTGACTTACTCATTGACGCACTGTTGTTGTGGTTGTTTCAGCCCAGCCGGCAGGTAAGCACCACAAGATCCCTCACTCACTTCCACCAGATGGATGGGGGGGAGAACTGGAATGGCAAAAGTGAGAAAAATCATGGGTCGAGATCAAGACAGTTTAATCATTAAAGAAAAATGGCAAGAGAAAAAGCAACAACAAAAGGAAAGGAAAATGAAGCCAAGCAAAGCTATGCAAGAGAAAACAATTGCTTACAGCTAGCTAACAGATACAATGCCCCAAAGCCAGTCCCCGAGGAACGACAGCCCTCACCAGCCTCACTGCCCCCCAGTTTCGTTGTGGAGCATGATGTTATATGGTACGGAATACCCCTTGGGTCAGTTGGGGTCGGCTGTCCCAGCTGTGTCCCCTCCCAACTTCTCTTACAGCCCCAGCCTGCTTGCTGGCGGGGCAGTCGAAGCAGCAGCAAAGGTCCTGACGTGGCGTCTACGCTGCTCAGCAACAACCTAAGCAACCCCGAATTTTCAACACTATTTTCAGCACAAACGCAACACACAGCCCCACACAAGCTACTAGGAAGAGACGTGACTCCCTCCCAGGCAAAACCAGTACGCTCACCAACTTGCCTTTCCAGCTTGCCCCCAGGCACGTGTAAGACAAAGAGCCTGAGCCAGGACACAAGCAGGACAA
This sequence comes from Fratercula arctica, assembly GCA_947846985.1. NCBI lineage: Eukaryota > Metazoa > Chordata > Aves > Charadriiformes > Alcidae > Fratercula > Fratercula arctica. The sequence goes on from CANTUZ010000027.1 coordinate 4,336,149, forward strand.
CTTAACACTCTGTGCGCGCTTGCAGAGCTGTGACGTTATTGGGGCTTTGGAGCAAAGCTGGGAGAGCTCTCGTGTCTGGAGTGTGCAGGGGCTGTGCAAAACAGAAGGCAAAATTGCAACCCTGCACTCCCTGAGAGCAGCTTTGTGCTCCCTCGGGAACCTGCCAGGCAGAATCCTTTGGGAAAGTGCCCTGCTGGGTCAAAGAGGCCCAGAGGGGAAGGGGAAATAGAGCACTTAAGATCTGATGATGATAACATTCAGGAAGTCCCCATACTCCTCTCTACCTGCTCAACTTGCCAAAGGATCTACCAAGGACAGCAGATGGCTGCATGTTTGGAGCATTCCTTCCAAATCTTTAAGCGTGACCAATAGTACCGTTTCTCTTAAGATGAGTCAAAGTTACAGCTGTCCCTTAATGAAGCCTGGACGGGATCTTTGCTGTGGCAATTTTTATTCATCTGACTGTGCCTCCTACTCCGTTGGACCCACTTGATTGGGCTTACGTGGCAAGGCTTTGGTAGCAGGGGGAGGAAGGTGGCAGGGGTGGTCTCTGTGGGAAAAAATCCGGGGGCAGCCCCCATGTCTCACAGGGTCAGTTCCAGCCAGCTCCAAAACGGACTCACTGCTGATCAACACTGAGCCCAGCAGCAGTGCTGGTGGTGCCCCCGTGAAAACATATTTGAGAAAGGGCCAAACACTGCACAGGAAGCGAGGAACGAACTGGAAAAAAAAAAAAAAAAAAAAAAAAAAAAAAAGTGAGAAACAATCCTGCAAGCACCAAGGCCAGAGAAGAAGGAAGTGGAGGAGGTGCTGCAGACAGGAGCCTGGAGAGGTGCCCAGGCAGCCCACGGGAAAGACCATGGTGGAGCAGATATCCACACTGCAGCCCATGGAGGATCCCGGGCCAGATCAGGTGGAGATGCCATGCAGGACCTGTGGCCTGTGCAGAGATCCTGCTGCAGCTGGCTCCTGGCAGCACGTGGAGCACCCATGCTGGAGCAGTCGTATCCGGAAGGACTGCAGCCCATGGACAGGATCCACTCTTGAAGCGGTCTTGAAAGGCTGCAACCTACGGGAAGGTCTCACGCTGGAGCAGAAGCAAAGTGTGAGGAGGGAAGAGCAGCAGAAAGGACCTGTTGTGGACTGACCACAACCCCCCATTCCACATCCCACTGGGCTGCTTGGGGGTGGAGGAGATAGAAGAGCTGGGAAAGGAGGAGGGAAGTTGAGTCTGTGATGGATGGTGGATGGTAGGGATGGAGGGATGGTACGTTAGGAGGTTTTGGCTCTTTCACACCACGTTCTCCTTGTTATTGGTGAAAAGTTAAATGCATCTTCCCCAAGTCAAGTCTGTTTTGCCTGTGACAAGAACTGGTAAGTAATCCCTCTGTCTTTCTCTCGACCCAGGACCTTTTTCACCTTCCTTTCTCCTCCTGTCCTGTTGAGGAGGGAGAGGGAGAGAGCAAGCAGCTGGGCGGGTGTCTGGAAGCCAGCCAAGGTCTTGCTGGTTTTCCAGCAGCAACGGTAATCAGAGGTGCCAGGAGTGCTTGTCACGTCCAAGCTTTCTTTTCTGCTTTCTATCTGTGCCATCAGGAGCAGTCTCTTTCTCCCAGGCTTGTTCCCCTCAGAGGACGGTGGGCAATGATGTCAACTGGCCTTTGTGCTTGTGTGCCTGGGAACTAGTGGCAGGTTTACAGCTTTTCTTTCCCCAGCCATCCATCCCTCATTGCCTCTCTTTTCTGGCCCATGCACTCTCAGTGTTTCACCGATAGGCCAGCGCAGAAGGTTTTGGCTGTCTTTGTAGTCCCCAGTTTCTGAGGTTAAGGCACCAAAGGCTGTTCCCCATGAGCTGTAGTCTTCAGGAGAGGTGGGAGCGAGGAGGAGGGACACAGTAGGGTTCTCCGCTCTTGGCACCCTGGCAGGAGGCCCTTCTTTCTGTGCAAGGCTGAGCTCTCGGGAAAGGGCCCCCAGTTCTCCCCTGCCACCCCTATTTCCCCTATGCACCCAGAGGTCTGAAAACCTCTTCCTGTGAGGGGCTGGGGCTAGTGGCTTCAGAGAAAAGCAGAAGGTGGTGAGAGAGCTTCTGCCATGGAACTGTCCTTCCCCTGCACCGCAGGATGGGATTGCACTTGCCACGAGCTGCAAGGAGAGAGCGTGGGCTGTTCTGATGGATGCTCTCTCTCCAGGACCGTGGGAGGAACGCTCTTTTGTGTCCTCTTGCAGGCCCATGGAAATCACCTTTCTGTCCTACAGACGACTGTCGGATGGGAGTTGGGGATGTGCCAGACACCTCAGGCCTGCAAATCTGTCGAATGACCCGCTGGGGCTGCATGGGCCACCATAGGGGTGTGATGGGAGAAGAGGGGATTTGTCCTAGCTATCCTTGCCCTTAGATGCATGCCGTGGCCCCTCCTTGTGGAGAGGGGTGGGAAGGTGAGGAGGAGGAGGAGGCTCTGGGCTGTAGCCAAGGTGATTTCTCCTGCCGGCCCCTCCTTCCATCCTCGTGGCCATCTTCTCTCTGAGCCTTCTCCCCCAGCACAGCTCCATGCAGAGCAAGAGGAACTTCCCTGAGTGCTTGTGGGGCTGCTGACTTCCCAGGGCCTCCTGCAGCACCGGGGTCTTCCCATGAGCAGCACAAGCTGGGATCAGCATCTGTAGGGCGTGCTCTGAGGCCAAGGGGAATATTTCTGGGCAGAGAAGCAGCAAGGGAAGGGGCTGATGGGCACTGGCTGTGGAGCCACGAGGGATGTCTGCCTCAGCTCCAAGGGAAAGGACGCAAGCCAAAAAGCACTGCAGTGAGTCCCACTCCCCACTTTCTCCCCCTTTTCCCTTGAGCAGACTGGAAGAGCTGCCGCAGAAGGAAGGGGGACTCGGAGGCACGGGCTTGGATGCAGCACAGCTTTAATGAGTCTAAAGAGGAAAAGGAGGGGGCTGGCAGGGAGCACCAGGGGCAGCCACTAAGATGCGGTGGGGCTCCTGCAGTGTGTCCGACTGCCTGCCCTGTGGAGGGAGGGAGGGAGGGAGGGAGACCAACAGGCCGCTGCAAGGCTGGCGTTGGGAGGTGGTGACAGGAAAGGTAAGGAAGAGAGAGAAGAGAGTAGAAGGTGGCAACAATGGCCTGAAGCTCTCAATATAATGCCTCAAAGCTCTATCTCCTTTCCAGCATCGTGCCCAAGGTCTTGGGAGGTCCTTGCCTGGGGCCGTTGCCAGCAGCTTTAGCAGGGCTGACATCTGTTGCCACAGTAGCGGCTGGTAATGCAGGAGAGGTCACAGCAGGCAGAGTTGATGGGGACTCCGTCACAGCTGAGGATGCTGCCCACGGCAGCGGAGGTGGAGGATCTCACAACGGTGTTCTGTGGGAAGGAGCTGAGGATGGGTCCGGGCAGGGTCACCACCACGGGGGAGGGCTGGATGACAACGGTGGAGCTCTGGCACTGCCTGACACAGGGCTCATTGCAGCTGTTGGCCAGCGGGGTGGGGCCACAGGGCTGGCAGGGCAGGCAGGGTGGGCAGCAGGGCTGGCACTTGTCGTTGCAGGACATGTCTCTGTGTCGGAGTTGCACCTGAGAGACAGGGTAGAGGGCAGTCATAGCACATTGGCATGTGAGGAGCCATCTGCCATGAGTCTATAGCCCCACTGCAAGTGTTTCGAAGTCACTTGCCGAGCCAGGAGGTAGAATCTGGGAAGGGAGGGAACAGCATTTCTTGGTCTTGTCCCGACATGGAACTGCAAAGTGTCTCCAGGCCCAAGGATGCTGCTGTCTATCTCCTAAGAGAGCAACTCCCTCAAGCAAGTCCCAGACAATCTCTGACTCAGACCTTCACCC
>CANTUZ010000027.1:4340175-4383004 GCA_947846985.1 Fratercula arctica
ATGTCCCAAAGGGGCGGGCTCTGACTCCCCCATGGTGTCACCAATGGCGGGTTCTGAATGCCTTGTGACGTCAGCAAGGGCGGGCTGCGACTGCCCCGTGGTGTCACAAGGGGCGGGATCTGACTGCCCTGTTGTGTAACAAAGGGGGTTCTGAGTGCGCAAGGATATCACAAAGAGCGGGATCTGAATGCCCTGTGATGCCAGATAGGGCGAGCTCTGACTGCCCCGTGAATTCACAAAGGGCGGGATCTGATTGCCCCGTGATGTCACCAAGGGTTGGTTCTGACTGCCCTGTGATGTCACCAAGGGGATATCTGACTGCCCCGTGATGTCACAAGGGGGCGGGATCTGACTTCCCAATGGTGTCACAAAGAAAGGCTCTGGCTGCCTTGTGATGTCACCAAGGGCGAGCTCTGACTGCCCTTTGATGTCACAAAGGGGGGCTCTGACTGCCCCGTAGTGTCCAAAAGGGGGCCTCCGACTGCCCCTTGATGTTACAAACGGTTGGTTCTGACTGCCCGGTGATGTCACCAAGGGGGTTCTCTGACTGCCCCCTGGTGTCACAAAGGGCGGGCCTGTCTGCCTTGTGATGTCATCATGGCGGGCTCCGACTGCACCGTTATCTCACAAGGGGAGGGATCTGACTGCCCCGTGGTGTCACAAAGGGCGGGGTCTGACTGCCCTGTGATGTCACCAAGGGCGGGCTCTGACTGCCTCGTGATGTCACAAAGAGCGGACTCTGACTGCCCCGTGATGTCACAATGGGCATACTCTGACTGCCCCGTGATGTCACAAAGAGGTTTCTGACTGCCCTGTGCTGTCACCAAGGGCGGGCTCTGACTGCCCTGTGCTGTCACAAAGGGCGGGATCTGACTGCTCTGTGATGTCACTAAGGGTGGGCTCTGACTGCCACGTGATGTCACAAAGGGTTGGCTCTGACTGCCCTGTGATTTCAGAAAGGGTTGGCTCTGACTGCCCTGTGATGTCACGAAAGGCAACCTCTGACTTCCCGGTGGTGTCAAAAAGGGGGTTCTAACTGCCTCGTGGTGTCACAAAGGGCGGGATCTAAGTGCCCCGTGATGTCCCAAAGGGGCGGGCTCTGACTCCCCCATGGTGTCACCAATGGCGGGTTCTGAATGCCTTGTGACGTCAGCAAGGGCGGGCTGCGACTGCCCCGTGGTGTCACAAGGGGCGGGATCTGACTGCCCTGTTGTGTAACAAAGGGGGTTCTGAGTGCGCAAGGATATCACAAAGAGCGGGATCTGAATGCCCTGTGATGCCAGATAGGGCGAGCTCTGACTGCCCCGTGAATTCACAAAGGGCGGGATCTGATTGCCCCGTGATGTCACCAAGGGTTGGTTCTGACTGCCCTGTGATGTCACCAAGGGGATATCTGACTGCCCCGTGATGTCACAAGGGGGCGGGATCTGACTTCCCAATGGTGTCACAAAGAAAGGCTCTGGCTGCCTTGTGATGTCACCAAGGGCGAGCTCTGACTGCCCTTTGATGTCACAAAGGGGGGCTCTGACTGCCCCGTAGTGTCCAAAAGGGGGCCTCCAACTGCCCCTTGATGTTACAAACGGTTGGTTCTGACTGCCCGGTGATGTCACCAAGGGGGTTCTCTGACTGCCCCCTGGTGTCACAAAGGGCGGGCCTGTCTGCCTTGTGATGTCATCATGGCGGGCTCCGACTGCACCGTTATCTCACAAGGGGAGGGATCTGACTGCCCCGTGGTGTCACAAAGGGCGGGGTCTGACTGCCCTGTGATGTCACCAAGGGCGGGCTCTGACTGCCTCGTGATGTCACAAAGGGCGGACTCTGACTGCCCCGTGATGTCACAATGGGCATACTCTGACTGCCCCGTGATGTCACAAAGAGGTTTCTGACTGCCCTGTGCTGTCACCAAGGGCGGGCTCTGACTGCCCTGTGCTGTCACAAAGGGCGGGATCTGACTGCTCTGTGATGTCACTAAGGGTGGGCTCTGACTGCCACGTGATGTCACAAAGGGTTGGCTCTGACTGCCCTGTGATTTCAGAAAGGGTTGGCTCTGACTGCCCTGTGATGTCACGAAAGGCAACCTCTGACTTCCCGGTGGTGTCAAAAAGGGGGTTCTAACTGCCTCGTGGTGTCACAAAGGGCGGGATCTAAGTGCCCCGTGATGTCCCAAAGGGGCGGGCTCTGACTCCCCCATGGTGTCACCAATGGCGGGTTCTGAATGCCTTGTGACGTCAGCAAGGGCGGGCTGCGACTGCCCCGTGGTGTCACAAGGGGCGGGATCTGACTGCCCTGTTGTGTAACAAAGGGGGTTCTGAGTGCGCAAGGATATCACAAAGAGCGGGATCTGAATGCCCTGTGATGCCAGATAGGGCGAGCTCTGACTGCCCCGTGAATTCACAAAGGGCGGGATCTGATTGCCCCGTGATGTCACCAAGGGTTGGTTCTGACTGCCCTGTGATGTCACCAAGGGGATATCTGACTGCCCCGTGATGTCACAAGGGGGCGGGATCTGACTTCCCAATGGTGTCACAAAGAAAGGCTCTGGCTGCCTTGTGATGTCACCAAGGGCGAGCTCTGACTGCCCTTTGATGTCACAAAGGGGGGCTCTGACTGCCCCGTAGTGTCCAAAAGGGGGCCTCCGACTGCCCCTTGATGTTACAAACGGTTGGTTCTGACTGCCCTGTGATGTCACCAAGGGGGTTCTCTGACTGCCCCCTGGTGTCACAAAGGGCGGGCCTGTCTGCCTTGTGATGTCATCATGGCGGGCTCCGACTGCACCGTTATCTCACAAGGGGAGGGATCTGACTGCCCCGTGGTGTCACAAAGGGCGGGGTCTGACTGCCCTGTGATGTCACCAAGGGCGGGCTCTGACTGCCTCGTGATGTCACAAAGAGCGGACTCTGACTGCCCCGTGATGTCACAATGGGCATACTCTGACTGCCCCGTGATGTCACAAAGAGGTTTCTGACTGCCCTGTGCTGTCACCAAGGGCGGGCTCTGACTGCCCTGTGCTGTCACAAAGGGCGGGATCTGACTGCTCTGTGATGTCACTAAGGGTGGGCTCTGACTGCCACGTGATGTCACAAAGGGTTGGCTCTGACTGCCCTGTGATTTCAGAAAGGGTTGGCTCTGACTGCCCTGTGATGTCACGAAAGGCAACCTCTGACTTCCCGGTGGTGTCAAAAAGGGGGTTCTAACTGCCTCGTGGTGTCACAAAGGGCGGGATCTAAGTGCCCCGTGATGTCCCAAAGGGGCGGGCTCTGACTCCCCCATGGTGTCACCAATGGCGGGTTCTGAATGCCTTGTGACGTCAGCAAGGGCGGGCTGCGACTGCCCCGTGGTGTCACAAGGGGCGGGATCTGACTGCCCTGTTGTGTAACAAAGGGGGTTCTGAGTGCGCAAGGATATCACAAAGAGCGGGATCTGAATGCCCTGTGATGCCAGATAGGGCGAGCTCTGACTGCCCCGTGAATTCACAAAGGGCGGGATCTGATTGCCCCGTGATGTCACCAAGGGTTGGTTCTGACTGCCCTGTGATGTCACCAAGGGGATATCTGACTGCCCCGTGATGTCACAAGGGGGCGGGATCTGACTTCCCAATGGTGTCACAAAGAAAGGCTCTGGCTGCCTTGTGATGTCACCAAGGGCGAGCTCTGACTGCCCTTTGATGTCACAAAGGGGGGCTCTGACTGCCCCGTAGTGTCCAAAAGGGGGCCTCCGACTGCCCCTTGATGTTACAAACGGTTGGTTCTGACTGCCCTGTGATGTCACCAAGGGGGTTCTCTGACTGCCCCCTGGTGTCACAAAGGGCGGGCCTGTCTGCCTTGTGATGTCATCATGGCGGGCTCCGACTGCACCGTTATCTCACAAGGGGAGGGATCTGACTGCCCCGTGGTGTCACAAAGGGCGGGGTCTGACTGCCCTGTGATGTCACCAAGGGCGGCTCTGACTGCCCCCGTGATGTCACAAGGCGGACTCTGACTGCCCGTGATGTCACCAAGGGCGGTCTCTGACTGCCCGTGATGTCACAAGGGGATCTCTGACTGCCCCGTGATGTCACAAGGGCATCTGACTGCCCCGTGGTGTCACAAAGGGCGGGCTCTGACTGCCCTGTGCTGTCACCAAGGGCGGGCTCTGACTGCCCTGTGCTGTCACAAAGGGCGGGATCTGACTGCTCTGTGATGTCACTAAGGGTGGGCTCTGACTGCCACGTGATGTCACAAAGGGTTGGCTCTGACTGCCCTGTGATTTCAGAAAGGGTTGGCTCTGACTGCCCTGTGATGTCACGAAAGGCAACCTCTGACTTCCCGGTGGTGTCAAAAAGGGGGTTCTAACTGCCTCGTGGTGTCACAAAGGGCGGGATCTAAGTGCCCCGTGATGTCCCAAAGGGGCGGGCTCTGACTCCCCCATGGTGTCACCAATGGCGGGTTCTGAATGCCTTGTGACGTCAGCAAGGGCGGGCTGCGACTGCCCCGTGGTGTCACAAGGGGCGGGATCTGACTGCCCTGTTGTGTAACAAAGGGGGTTCTGAGTGCGCAAGGATATCACAAAGAGCGGGATCTGAATGCCCTGTGATGCCAGATAGGGCGAGCTCTGACTGCCCCGTGAATTCACAAAGGGCGGGATCTGATTGCCCCGTGATGTCACCAAGGGTTGGTTCTGACTGCCCTGTGATGTCACCAAGGGGATATCTGACTGCCCCGTGATGTCACAAGGGGGCGGGATCTGACTTCCCAATGGTGTCACAAAGAAAGGCTCTGGCTGCCTTGTGATGTCACCAAGGGCGAGCTCTGACTGCCCTTTGATGTCACAAAGGGGGGCTCTGACTGCCCCGTAGTGTCCAAAAGGGGGCCTCCGACTGCCCCTTGATGTTACAAACGGTTGGTTCTGACTGCCCGGTGATGTCACCAAGGGGGTTCTCTGACTGCCCCCTGGTGTCACAAAGGGCGGGCCTGTCTGCCTTGTGATGTCATCATGGCGGGCTCCGACTGCACCGTTATCTCACAAGGGGAGGGATCTGACTGCCCCGTGGTGTCACAAAGGGCGGGGTCTGACTGCCCTGTGATGTCACCAAGGGCGGGCTCTGACTGCCTCGTGATGTCACAAAGAGCGGACTCTGACTGCCCCGTGATGTCACAATGGGCATACTCTGACTGCCCCGTGATGTCACAAAGAGGTTTCTGACTGCCCTGTGCTGTCACCAAGGGCGGGCTCTGACTGCCCTGTGCTGTCACAAAGGGCGGGATCTGACTGCTCTGTGATGTCACTAAGGGTGGGCTCTGACTGCCACGTGATGTCACAAAGGGTTGGCTCTGACTGCCCTGTGATTTCAGAAAGGGTTGGCTCTGACTGCCCTGTGATGTCACGAAAGGCAACCTCTGACTTCCCGGTGGTGTCAAAAAGGGGGTTCTAACTGCCTCGTGGTGTCACAAAGGGCGGGATCTAAGTGCCCCGTGATGTCCCAAAGGGGCGGGCTCTGACTCCCCCATGGTGTCACCAATGGCGGGTTCTGAATGCCTTGTGACGTCAGCAAGGGCGGGCTGCGACTGCCCCGTGGTGTCACAAGGGGCGGGATCTGACTGCCCTGTTGTGTAACAAAGGGGGTTCTGAGTGCGCAAGGATATCACAAAGAGCGGGATCTGAATGCCCTGTGATGCCAGATAGGGCGAGCTCTGACTGCCCCGTGAATTCACAAAGGGCGGGATCTGATTGCCCCGTGATGTCACCAAGGGTTGGTTCTGACTGCCCTGTGATGTCACCAAGGGGATATCTGACTGCCCCGTGATGTCACAAGGGGGCGGGATCTGACTTCCCAATGGTGTCACAAAGAAAGGCTCTGGCTGCCTTGTGATGTCACCAAGGGCGAGCTCTGACTGCCCTTTGATGTCACAAAGGGGGGCTCTGACTGCCCCGTAGTGTCCAAAAGGGGGCCTCCGACTGCCCCTTGATGTTACAAACGGTTGGTTCTGACTGCCCGGTGATGTCACCAAGGGGGTTCTCTGACTGCCCCCTGGTGTCACAAAGGGCGGGCCTGTCTGCCTTGTGATGTCATCATGGCGGGCTCCGACTGCACCGTTATCTCACAAGGGGAGGGATCTGACTGCCCCGTGGTGTCACAAAGGGCGGGGTCTGACTGCCCTGTGATGTCACCAAGGGCGGGCTCTGACTGCCTCGTGATGTCACAAAGAGCGGACTCTGACTGCCCCGTGATGTCACAATGGGCATACTCTGACTGCCCCGTGATGTCACAAAGAGGTTTCTGACTGCCCTGTGCTGTCACCAAGGGCGGGCTCTGACTGCCCTGTGCTGTCACAAAGGGCGGGATCTGACTGCTCTGTGATGTCACAAAGGGTGGGCTCTGACTGCCACGTGATGTCACAAAGGGTTGGCTCTGACTGCCCTGTGATTTCAGAAAGGGTTGGCTCTGACTGCCCTGTGATGTCACGAAAGGCAACCTCTGACTTCCCGGTGGTGTCAAAAAGGGGGTTCTAACTGCCTCGTGGTGTCACAAAGGGCGGGATCTAAGTGCCCCGTGATGTCCCAAAGGGGCGGGCTCTGACTCCCCCATGGTGTCACCAATGGCGGGTTCTGAATGCCTTGTGACGTCACCAAGGGCGGGCTGCGACTGCCCCGTGGTGTCACAAGGGGCGGGATCTGACTGCCCTGTTGTGTAACAAAGGGGGTTCTGAGTGCGCAAGGATATCACAAAGAGCGGGATCTGAATGCCCTGTGATGCCAGATAGGGCGAGCTCTGACTGCCCCGTGAATTCACAAAGGGCGGGATCTGATTGCCCCGTGATGTCACCAAGGGTTGGTTCTGACTGCCCTGTGATGTCACCAAGGGGATATCTGACTGCCCCGTGATGTCACAAGGGGGCGGGATCTGACTTCCCAATGGTGTCACAAAGAAAGGCTCTGGCTGCCTTGTGATGTCACCAAGGGCGAGCTCTGACTGCCCTTTGATGTCACAAAGGGGGGCTCTGACTGCCCCGTAGTGTCCAAAAGGGGGCCTCCGACTGCCCCTTGATGTTACAAACGGTTGGTTCTGACTGCCCGGTGATGTCACCAAGGGGGTTCTCTGACTGCCCCCTGGTGTCACAAAGGGCGGGCCTGTCTGCCTTGTGATGTCATCATGGCGGGCTCCGACTGCACCGTTATCTCACAAGGGGAGGGATCTGACTGCCCCGTGGTGTCACAAAGGGCGGGGTCTGACTGCCCTGTGATGTCACCAAGGGCGGGCTCTGACTGCCTCGTGATGTCACAATGGGAATACTCTGACTGCCCCGTGATGTCCCAAAGGGGCGGGCTCTGACTCCCCCATGGTGTCACCAATGGCGGGTTCTGAATGCCTTGTGACGTCAGCAAGGGCGGGCTGCGACTGCCCCGTGGTGTCACAAGGGGCGGGATCTGACTGCCCTGTTGTGTAACAAAGGGGGTTCTGAGTGCGCAAGGATATCACAAAGAGCGGGATCTGAATGCCCTGTGATGCCAGATAGGGCGAGCTCTGACTGCCCCGTGAATTCACAAAGGGCGGGATCTGATTGCCCCGTGATGTCACCAAGGGTTGGTTCTGACTGCCCTGTGATGTCACCAAGGGGATATCTGACTGCCCCGTGATGTCACAAGGGGGCGGGATCTGACTTCCCAATGGTGTCACAAAGAAAGGCTCTGGCTGCCTTGTGATGTCACCAAGGGCGAGCTCTGACTGCCCTTTGATGTCACAAAGGGGGGCTCTGACTGCCCCGTAGTGTCCAAAAGGGGGCCTCCGACTGCCCCTTGATGTTACAAACGGTTGGTTCTGACTGCCCGGTGATGTCACCAAGGGGGTTCTCTGACTGCCCCCTGGTGTCACAAAGGGCGGGCCTGTCTGCCTTGTGATGTCATCATGGCGGGCTCCGACTGCACCGTTATCTCACAAGGGGAGGGATCTGACTGCCCCGTGGTGTCACAAAGGGCGGGGTCTGACTGCCCTGTGATGTCACCAAGGGCGGGCTCTGACTGCCTCGTGATGTCACAAAGAGCGGACTCTGACTGCCCCGTGATGTCACAATGGGAATACTCTGACTGCCCCGTGATGTCACAAAGAGGTTTCTGACTGCCCTGTGCTGTCACCAAGGGCGGGCTCTGACTGCCCTGTGCTGTCACAAAGGGCGGGATCTGACTGCTCTGTGATGTCACTAAGGGTGGGCTCTGACTGCCACGTGATGTCACAAAGGGTTGGCTCTGACTGCCCTGTGATTTCAGAAAGGGTTGGCTCTGACTGCCCTGTGATGTCACGAAAGGCAACCTCTGACTTCCCGGTGGTGTCAAAAAGGGGGTTCTAACTGCCTCGTGGTGTCACAAAGGGCGGGATCTAAGTGCCCCGTGATGTCCCAAAGGGGCGGGCTCTGACTCCCCCATGGTGTCACCAATGGCGGGTTCTGAATGCCTTGTGACGTCACCAAGGGCGGGCTGCGACTGCCCCGTGGTGTCACAAGGGGCGGGATCTGACTGCCCTGTTGTGTAACAAAGGGGGTTCTGAGTGCGCAAGGATATCACAAAGAGCGGGATCTGAATGCCCTGTGATGCCAGATAGGGCGAGCTCTGACTGCCCCGTGAATTCACAAAGGGCGGGATCTGATTGCCCCGTGATGTCACCAAGGGTTGGTTCTGACTGCCCTGTGATGTCACCAAGGGGATATCTGACTGCCCCGTGATGTCACAAGGGGGCGGGATCTGACTTCCCAATGGTGTCACAAAGAAAGGCTCTGGCTGCCTTGTGATGTCACCAAGGGCGAGCTCTGACTGCCCTTTGATGTCACAAAGGGGGGCTCTGACTGCCCCGTAGTGTCCAAAAGGGGGCCTCCGACTGCCCCTTGATGTTACAAACGGTTGGTTCTGACTGCCCGGTGATGTCACCAAGGGGGTTCTCTGACTGCCCCCTGGTGTCACAAAGGGCGGGCCTGTCTGCCTTGTGATGTCATCATGGCGGGCTCCGACTGCACCGTTATCTCACAAGGGGAGGGATCTGACTGCCCCGTGGTGTCACAAAGGGCGGGGTCTGACTGCCCTGTGATGTCACCAAGGGCGGGCTCTGACTGCCTCGTGATGTCACAAAGAGCGGACTCTGACTGCCCCGTGATGTCACAATGGGAATACTCTGACTGCCCCGTGATGTCACAAAGAGGTTTCTGACTGCCCTGTGCTGTCACCAAGGGCGGGCTCTGACTGCCCTGTGCTGTCACAAAGGGCGGGATCTGACTGCTCTGTGATGTCACTAAGGGTGGGCTCTGACTGCCACGTGATGTCACAAAGGGTTGGCTCTGACTGCCCTGTGATTTCAGAAAGGGTTGGCTCTGACTGCCCTGTGATGTCACGAAAGGCAACCTCTGACTTCCCGGTGGTGTCAAAAAGGGGGTTCTAACTGCCTCGTGGTGTCACAAAGGGCGGGATCTAAGTGCCCCGTGATGTCCCAAAGGGGCGGGCTCTGACTCCCCCATGGTGTCACCAATGGCGGGTTCTGAATGCCTTGTGACGTCACCAAGGGCGGGCTGCGACTGCCCCGTGGTGTCACAAGGGGCGGGATCTGACTGCCCTGTTGTGTAACAAAGGGGGTTCTGAGTGCGCAAGGATATCACAAAGAGCGGGATCTGAATGCCCTGTGATGCCAGATAGGGCGAGCTCTGACTGCCCCGTGAATTCACAAAGGGCGGGATCTGATTGCCCCGTGATGTCACCAAGGGTGGGTTCTGACTGCCCTGTGATGTCACCAAGGGGATATCTGACTGCCCCGTGATGTCACAAGGGGGCGGGATCTGACTTCCCAATGGTGTCACAAAGAAAGGCTCTGGCTGCCTTGTGATGTCACCAAGGGCGAGCTCTGACTGCCCTTTGATGTCACAAAGGGGGGCTCTGACTGCCCCGTAGTGTCCAAAAGGGGGCCTCCGACTGCCCCTTGATGTTACAAACGGTTGGTTCTGACTGCCCGGTGATGTCACCAAGGGGGTTCTCTGACTGCCCCCTGGTGTCACAAAGGGCGGGCCTGTCTGCCTTGTGATGTCATCATGGCGGGCTCCGACTGCACCGTTATCTCACAAGGGGAGGGATCTGACTGCCCCGTGGTGTCACAAAGGGCGGGGTCTGACTGCCCTGTGATGTCACCAAGGGCGGGCTCTGACTGCCTCGTGATGTCACAAAGAGCGGACTCTGACTGCCCCGTGATGTCACAATGGGCATACTCTGACTGCCCCGTGATGTCACAAAGAGGTTTCTGACTGCCCTGTGCTGTCACCAAGGGCGGGCTCTGACTGCCCTGTGCTGTCACAAAGGGCGGGATCTGACTGCTCTGTGATGTCACTAAGGGTGGGCTCTGACTGCCACGTGATGTCACAAAGGGTTGGCTCTGACTGCCCTGTGATTTCAGAAAGGGTTGGCTCTGACTGCCCTGTGATGTCACGAAAGGCAACCTCTGACTTCCCGGTGGTGTCAAAAAGGGGGTTCTAACTGCCTCGTGGTGTCACAAAGGGCGGGATCTAAGTGCCCCGTGATGTCCCAAAGGGGCGGGCTCTGACTCCCCCATGGTGTCACCAATGGCGGGTTCTGAATGCCTTGTGACGTCACCAAGGGCGGGCTGCGACTGCCCCGTGGTGTCACAAGGGGCGGGATCTGACTGCCCTGTTGTGTAACAAAGGGGGTTCTGAGTGCGCAAGGATATCACAAAGAGCGGGATCTGAATGCCCTGTGATGCCAGATAGGGCGAGCTCTGACTGCCCCGTGAATTCACAAAGGGCGGGATCTGATTGCCCCGTGATGTCACCAAGGGTTGGTTCTGACTGCCCTGTGCTGTCACCAAGGGCGGGCTCTGACTGCCCTGTGCTGTCACAAAGGGCGGGATCTGACTGCTCTGTGATGTCACTAAGGGTGGACTCTGACTGCCACGTGATGTCACAAAGGGTTGGCTCTGACTGCCCTGTGATTTCAGAAAGGGTTGGCTCTGACTGCCCTGTGATGTCACGAAAGGCAACCTCTGACTTCCCGGTGGTGTCAAAAAGGGGGTTCTAACTGCCTCGTGGTGTCACAAAGGGCGGGATCTAAGTGCCCCGTGATGTCCCAAAGGGGCGGGCTCTGACTCCCCCATGGTGTCACCAATGGCGGGTTCTGAATGCCTTGTGACGTCACCAAGGGCGGGCTGCGACTGCCCCGTGGTGTCACAAGGGGCGGGATCTGACTGCCCTGTTGTGTAACAAAGGGGGTTCTGAGTGCGCAAGGATATCACAAAGAGCGGGATCTGAATGCCCTGTGATGCCAGATAGGGCGAGCTCTGACTGCCCCGTGAATTCACAAAGGGCGGGATCTGATTGCCCCGTGATGTCACCAAGGGTTGGTTCTGACTGCCCTGTGATGTCACCAAGGGGATATCTGACTGCCCCGTGATGTCACAAGGGGGCGGGATCTGACTTCCCAATGGTGTCACAAAGAAAGGCTCTGGCTGCCTTGTGATGTCACCAAGGGCGAGCTCTGACTGCCCTTTGATGTCACAAAGGGGGGCTCTGACTGCCCCGTAGTGTCCAAAAGGGGGCCTCCGACTGCCCCTTGATGTTACAAACGGTTGGTTCTGACTGCCCGGTGATGTCACCAAGGGGGTTCTCTGACTGCCCCCTGGTGTCACAAAGGGCGGGCCTGTCTGCCTTGTGATGTCATCATGGCGGGCTCCGACTGCACCGTTATCTCACAAGGGGAGGGATCTGACTGCCCCGTGGTGTCACAAAGGGCGGGGTCTGACTGCCCTGTGATGTCACCAAGGGCGGGCTCTGACTGCCTCGTGATGTCACAAAGAGCGGACTCTGACTGCCCCGTGATGTCACAATGGGCATACTCTGACTGCCCCGTGATGTCACAAAGAGGTTTCTGACTGCCCTGTGCTGTCACCAAGGGCGGGCTCTGACTGCCCTGTGCTGTCACAAAGGGCGGGATCTGACTGCTCTGTGATGTCACTAAGGGTGGGCTCTGACTGCCACGTGATGTCACAAAGGGTTGGCTCTGACTGCCCTGTGATTTCAGAAAGGGTTGGCTCTGACTGCCCTGTGATGTCACGAAAGGCAACCTCTGACTTCCCGGTGGTGTCAAAAAGGGGGTTCTAACTGCCTCGTGGTGTCACAAAGGGCGGGATCTAAGTGCCCCGTGATGTCCCAAAGGGGCGGGCTCTGACTCCCCCATGGTGTCACCAATGGCGGGTTCTGAATGCCTTGTGACGTCAGCAAGGGCGGGCTGCGACTGCCCCGTGGTGTCACAAGGGGCGGGATCTGACTGCCCTGTTGTGTAACAAAGGGGGTTCTGAGTGCGCAAGGATATCACAAAGAGCGGGATCTGAATGCCCTGTGATGCCAGATAGGGCGAGCTCTGACTGCCCCGTGAATTCACAAAGGGCGGGATCTGATTGCCCCGTGATGTCACCAAGGGTTGGTTCTGACTGCCCTGTGATGTCACCAAGGGGATATCTGACTGCCCCGTGATGTCACAAGGGGGCGGGATCTGACTTCCCAATGGTGTCACAAAGAAAGGCTCTGGCTGCCTTGTGATGTCACCAAGGGCGAGCTCTGACTGCCCTTTGATGTCACAAAGGGGGGCTCTGACTGCCCCGTAGTGTCCAAAAGGGGGCCTCCGACTGCCCCTTGATGTTACAAACGGTTGGTTCTGACTGCCCGGTGATGTCACCAAGGGGTTCTCTGACTGCCCCCTGGTGTCACAAAGGGCGGGCCTGTCTGCCTTGTGATGTCATCATGGCGGGCTCCGACTGCACCGTTATCTCACAAGGGGAGGGATCTGACTGCCCCGTGGTGTCACAAAGGGCGGGGTCTGACTGCCCTGTGATGTCACCAAGGGCGGGCTCTGACTGCCTCGTGATGTCACAAAGAGCGGACTCTGACTGCCCCGTGATGTCCCAAAGGGGCGGGCTCTGACTCCCCCATGGTGTCACCAATGGCGGGTTCTGAATGCCTTGTGACGTCAGCAAGGGCGGGCTGCGACTGCCCCGTGGTGTCACAAGGGGCGGGATCTGACTGCCCTGTTGTGTAACAAAGGGGGTTCTGAGTGCGCAAGGATATCACAAAGAGCGGGATCTGAATGCCCTGTGATGCCAGATAGGGCGAGCTCTGACTGCCCCGTGAATTCACAAAGGGCGGGATCTGATTGCCCCGTGATGTCACCAAGGGTTGGTTCTGACTGCCCTGTGATGTCACCAAGGGGATATCTGACTGCCCCGTGATGTCACAAGGGGGCGGGATCTGACTTCCCAATGGTGTCACAAAGAAAGGCTCTGGCTGCCTTGTGATGTCACCAAGGGCGAGCTCTGACTGCCCTTTGATGTCACAAAGGGGGGCTCTGACTGCCCCGTAGTGTCCAAAAGGGGGCCTCCGACTGCCCCTTGATGTTACAAACGGTTGGTTCTGACTGCCCTGTGATGTCACCAAGGGGGTTCTCTGACTGCCCCCTGGTGTCACAAAGGGCGGGCCTGTCTGCCTTGTGATGTCATCATGGCGGGCTCCGACTGCACCGTTATCTCACAAGGGGAGGGATCTGACTGCCCCGTGGTGTCACAAAGGGCGGGGTCTGACTGCCCTGTGATGTCACCAAGGGCGGGCTCTGACTGCCCCGTGATGTCACAAAGAGCGGACTCTGACTGCCCCGTGATGTCACAATGGGCATACTCTGACTGCCCCGTGATGTCACAAAGAGGTTTCTGACTGCCCTGTGCTGTCACCAAGGGCGGGCTCTGACTGCCCTGTGCTGTCACAAAGGGCGGGATCTGACTGCTCTGTGATGTCACTAAGGGTGGGCTCTGACTGCCACGTGATGTCACAAAGGGTTGGCTCTGACTGCCCTGTGATTTCAGAAAGGGTTGGCTCTGACTGCCCTGTGATGTCACGAAAGGCAACCTCTGACTTCCCGGTGGTGTCAAAAAGGGGGTTCTAACTGCCTCGTGGTGTCACAAAGGGCGGGATCTAAGTGCCCCGTGATGTCCCAAAGGGGCGGGCTCTGACTCCCCCATGGTGTCACCAATGGCGGGTTCTGAATGCCTTGTGACGTCACCAAGGGCGGGCTGCGACTGCCCCGTGGTGTCACAAGGGGCGGGATCTGACTGCCCTGTTGTGTAACAAAGGGGGTTCTGAGTGCGCAAGGATATCACAAAGAGCGGGATCTGAATGCCCTGTGATGCCAGATAGGGCGAGCTCTGACTGCCCCGTGAATTCACAAAGGGCGGGATCTGATTGCCCCGTGATGTCACCAAGGGTTGGTTCTGACTGCCCTGTGATGTCACCAAGGGGATATCTGACTGCCCCGTGATGTCACAAGGGGGCGGGATCTGACTTCCCAATGGTGTCACAAAGAAAGGCTCTGGCTGCCTTGTGATGTCACCAAGGGCGAGCTCTGACTGCCCTTTGATGTCACAAAGGGGGGCTCTGACTGCCCCGTAGTGTCCAAAAGGGGGCCTCCGACTGCCCCTTGATGTTACAAACGGTTGGTTCTGACTGCCCTGTGATGTCACCAAGGGGGTTCTCTGACTGCCCCCTGGTGTCACAAAGGGCGGGCCTGTCTGCCTTGTGATGTCATCATGGCGGGCTCCGACTGCACCGTTATCTCACAAGGGGAGGGATCTGACTGCCCCGTGGTGTCACAAAGGGCGGGGTCTGGCTGCCCTGTGATGTCACCAAGGGCGGGCTCTGACTGCCCCGTGATGTCACAAAGGGCGGACTCTGACTGCCCCGTGATGTCACAATGGGCATACTCTGACTGCCCCGTGATGTCACAAAGAGGTTTCTGACTGCCCTGTGCTGTCACCAAGGGCGGGCTCTGACTGCCCTGTGCTGTCACAAAGGGCGGGATCTGACTGCTCTGTGATGTCACTAAGGGTGGGCTCTGACTGCCACGTGATGTCACAAAGGGTTGGCTCTGACTGCCCTGTGATTTCAGAAAGGGTTGGCTCTGACTGCCCTGTGATGTCACGAAAGGCAACCTCTGACTTCCCGGTGGTGTCAAAAAGGGGGTTCTAACTGCCTCGTGGTGTCACAAAGGGCGGGATCTAAGTGCCCCGTGATGTCCCAAAGGGGCGGGCTCTGACTCCCCCATGGTGTCACCAATGGCGGGTTCTGAATGCCTTGTGACGTCACCAAGGGCGGGCTGCGACTGCCCCGTGGTGTCACAAGGGGCGGGATCTGACTGCCCTGTTGTGTAACAAAGGGGGTTCTGAGTGCGCAAGGATATCACAAAGAGCGGGATCTGAATGCCCTGTGATGCCAGATAGGGCGAGCTCTGACTGCCCCGTGAATTCACAAAGGGCGGGATCTGATTGCCCCGTGATGTCACCAAGGGTTGGTTCTGACTGCCCTGTGATGTCACCAAGGGGATATCTGACTGCCCCGTGATGTCACAAGGGGGCGGGATCTGACTTCCCAATGGTGTCACAAAGAAAGGCTCTGGCTGCCTTGTGATGTCACCAAGGGCGAGCTCTGACTGCCCTTTGATGTCACAAAGGGGGGCTCTGACTGCCCCGTAGTGTCCAAAAGGGGGCCTCCGACTGCCCCTTGATGTTACAAACGGTTGGTTCTGACTGCCCGGTGATGTCACCAAGGGGGTTCTCTGACTGCCCCCTGGTGTCACAAAGGGCGGGCCTGTCTGCCTTGTGATGTCATCATGGCGGGCTCCGACTGCACCGTTATCTCACAAGGGGAGGGATCTGACTGCCCCGTGGTGTCACAAAGGGCGGGGTCTGACTGCCCTGTGATGTCACCAAGGGCGGGCTCTGACTGCCCTGTGATTTCAGAAAGGGTTGGCTCTGACTGCCCTGTGATGTCACGAAAGGCAACCTCTGACTTCCCGGTGGTGTCAAAAAGGGGGTTCTAACTGCCTCGTGGTGTCACAAAGGGCGGGATCTAAGTGCCCCGTGATGTCCCAAAGGGGCGGGCTCTGACTCCCCCATGGTGTCACCAATGGCGGGTTCTGAATGCCTTGTGACGTCAGCAAGGGCGGGCTGCGACTGCCCCGTGGTGTCACAAGGGGCGGGATCTGACTGCCCTGTTGTGTAACAAAGGGGGTTCTGAGTGCGCAAGGATATCACAAAGAGCGGGATCTGAATGCCCTGTGATGCCAGATAGGGCGAGCTCTGACTGCCCCGTGAATTCACAAAGGGCGGGATCTGATTGCCCCGTGATGTCACCAAGGGTTGGTTCTGACTGCCCTGTGATGTCACCAAGGGGATATCTGACTGCCCCGTGATGTCACAAGGGGGCGGGATCTGACTTCCCAATGGTGTCACAAAGAAAGGCTCTGGCTGCCTTGTGATGTCACCAAGGGCGAGCTCTGACTGCCCTTTGATGTCACAAAGGGGGGCTCTGACTGCCCCGTAGTGTCCAAAAGGGGGCCTCCGACTGCCCCTTGATGTTACAAACGGTTGGTTCTGACTGCCCTGTGATGTCACCAAGGGGGTTCTCTGACTGCCCCCTGGTGTCACAAAGGGCGGGCCTGTCTGCCTTGTGATGTCATCATGGCGGGCTCCGACTGCACCGTTATCTCACAAGGGGAGGGATCTGACTGCCCCGTGGTGTCACAAAGGGCGGGGTCTGACTGCCCTGTGATGTCACCAAGGGCGGGCTCTGACTGCCTCGTGATGTCACAAAGAGCGGGCTCTGACTGCCCCGTGATGTCACAATGGGCATACTCTGACTGCCCCGTGATGTCACAAAGAGGTTTCTGACTGCCCTGTGCTGTCACCAAGGGCGGGCTCTGACTGCCCTGTGCTGTCACAAAGGGCGGGATCTGACTGCTCTGTGATGTCACTAAGGGTGGGCTCTGACTGCCACGTGATGTCACAAAGGGTTGGCTCTGACTGCCCTGTGATTTCAGAAAGGGTTGGCTCTGACTGCCCTGTGATGTCACGAAAGGCAACCTCTGACTTCCCGGTGGTGTCAAAAAGGGGGTTCTAACTGCCTCGTGGTGTCACAAAGGGCGGGATCTAAGTGCCCCGTGATGTCCCAAAGGGGCGGGCTCTGACTCCCCCATGGTGTCACCAATGGCGGGTTCTGAATGCCTTGTGACGTCACCAAGGGCGGGCTGCGACTGCCCCGTGGTGTCACAAGGGGCGGGATCTGACTGCCCTGTTGTGTAACAAAGGGGGTTCTGAGTGCGCAAGGATATCACAAAGAGCGGGATCTGAATGCCCTGTGATGCCAGATAGGGCGAGCTCTGACTGCCCCGTGAATTCACAAAGGGCGGGATCTGATTGCCCCGTGATGTCACCAAGGGTTGGTTCTGACTGCCCTGTGATGTCACCAAGGGGATATCTGACTGCCCCGTGATGTCACAAGGGGGCGGGATCTGACTTCCCAATGGTGTCACAAAGAAAGGCTCTGGCTGCCTTGTGATGTCACCAAGGGCGAGCTCTGACTGCCCTTTGATGTCACAAAGGGGGGCTCTGACTGCCCCGTAGTGTCCAAAAGGGGGCCTCCGACTGCCCCTTGATGTTACAAACGGTTGGTTCTGACTGCCCGGTGATGTCACCAAGGGGGTTCTCTGACTGCCCCCTGGTGTCACAAAGGGCGGGCCTGTCTGCCTTGTGATGTCATCATGGCGGGCTCCGACTGCACCGTTATCTCACAAGGGGAGGGATCTGACTGCCCCGTGGTGTCACAAAGGGCGGGGTCTGACTGCCCTGTGATGTCACCAAGGGCGGGCTCTGACTGCCTCGTGATGTCACAAAGAGCGGACTCTGACTGCCCCGTGATGTCACAATGGGCATACTCTGACTGCCCCGTGATGTCACAAAGAGGTTTCTGACTGCCCTGTGCTGTCACCAAGGGCGGGCTCTGACTGCCCTGTGCTGTCACAAAGGGCGGGATCTGACTGCTCTGTGATGTCACTAAGGGTGGGCTCTGACTGCCACGTGATGTCACAAAGGGTTGGCTCTGACTGCCCTGTGATTTCAGAAAGGGTTGGCTCTGACTGCCCTGTGATGTCACGAAAGGCAACCTCTGACTTCCCGGTGGTGTCAAAAAGGGGGTTCTAACTGCCTCGTGGTGTCACAAAGGGCGGGATCTAAGTGCCCCGTGATGTCCCAAAGGGGCGGGCTCTGACTCCCCCATGGTGTCACCAATGGCGGGTTCTGAATGCCTTGTGACGTCACCAAGGGCGGGCTGCGACTGCCCCGTGGTGTCACAAGGGGCGGGATCTGACTGCCCTGTTGTGTAACAAAGGGGGTTCTGAGTGCGCAAGGATATCACAAAGAGCGGGATCTGAATGCCCTGTGATGCCAGATAGGGCGAGCTCTGACTGCCCCGTGAATTCACAAAGGGCGGGATCTGATTGCCCCGTGATGTCACCAAGGGTTGGTTCTGACTGCCCCGTGATGTCACAAGGGGGCGGGATCTGACTTCCCAATGGTGTCACAAAGAAAGGCTCTGGCTGCCTTGTGATGTCACCAAGGGCGAGCTCTGACTGCCCTTTGATGTCACAAAGGGGGGCTCTGACTGCCCCGTAGTGTCCAAAAGGGGGCCTCCGACTGCCCCTTGATGTTACAAACGGTTGGTTCTGACTGCCCGGTGATGTCACCAAGGGGGTTCTCTGACTGCCCCCTGGTGTCACAAAGGGCGGGCCTGTCTGCCTTGTGATGTCATCATGGCGGGCTCCGACTGCACCGTTATCTCACAAGGGGAGGGATCTGACTGCCCCGTGGTGTCACAAAGGGCGGGGTCTGACTGCCCTGTGATGTCACCAAGGGCGGGCTCTGACTGCCTCGTGATGTCACAAAGAGCGGACTCTGACTGCCCCGTGATGTCACAATGGGCATACTCTGACTGCCCCGTGATGTCACAAAGAGGTTTCTGACTGCCCTGTGCTGTCACCAAGGGCGGGCTCTGACTGCCCTGTGCTGTCACAAAGGGCGGGATCTGACTGCTCTGTGATGTCACTAAGGGTGGCTCTGACTGCCACGTGATGTCACAAAGGGTTGGCTCTGACTGCCCTGTGATTTCAGAAAGGGTTGGCTCTGACTGCCCTGTGATGTCACGAAAGGCAACCTCTGACTTCCCGGTGGTGTCAAAAAGGGGGTTCTAACTGCCTCGTGGTGTCACAAAGGGCGGGATCTAAGTGCCCCGTGATGTCCCAAAGGGGCGGGCTCTGACTCCCCCATGGTGTCACCAATGGCGGGTTCTGAATGCCTTGTGACGTCACCAAGGGCGGGCTGCGACTGCCCCGTGGTGTCACAAGGGGCGGGATCTGACTGCCCTGTTGTGTAACAAAGGGGGTTCTGAGTGCGCAAGGATATCACAAAGAGCGGGATCTGAATGCCCTGTGATGCCAGATAGGGCGAGCTCTGACTGCCCCGTGAATTCACAAAGGGCGGGATCTGATTGCCCCGTGATGTCACCAAGGGTTGGTTCTGACTGCCCTGTGATGTCACCAAGGGGATATCTGACTGCCCCGTGATGTCACAAGGGGCGGGATCTGACTTCCCAATGGTGTCACAAAGAAAGGCTCTGGCTGCCTTGTGATGTCACCAAGGGCGAGCTCTGACTGCCCTTTGATGTCACAAAGGGGGGCTCTGACTGCCCCGTAGTGTCCAAAAGGGGGCCTCCGACTGCCCCTTGATGTTACAAACGGTTGGTTCTGACTGCCCGGTGATGTCACCAAGGGGGTTCTCTGACTGCCCCCTGGTGTCACAAAGGGCGGGCCTGTCTGCCTTGTGATGTCATCATGGCGGGCTCCGACTGCACCGTTATCTCACAAGGGGAGGGATCTGACTGCCCCGTGGTGTCACAAAGGGCGGGGTCTGACTGCCCTGTGATGTCACCAAGGGCGGGCTCTGACTGCCTCGTGATGTCACAAAGAGCGGACTCTGACTGCCCCGTGATGTCACAATGGGCATACTCTGACTGCCCCGTGATGTCACAAAGAGGTTTCTGACTGCCCTGTGCTGTCACAAAGGGCGGGATCTGACTGCTCTGTGATGTCACTAAGGGTGGGCTCTGACTGCCACGTGATGTCACAAAGGGTTGGCTCTGACTGCCCTGTGATTTCAGAAAGGGTTGGCTCTGACTGCCCTGTGATGTCACGAAAGGCAACCTCTGACTTCCCGGTGGTGTCAAAAAGGGGGTTCTAACTGCCTCGTGGTGTCACAAAGGGCGGGATCTAAGTGCCCCGTGATGTCCCAAAGGGGCGGCTCTGACTCCCCCATGGTGTCACCAATGGCGGGTTCTGAATGCCTTGTGACGTCAGCAAGGGCGGGCTGCGACTGCCCCGTGGTGTCACAAGGGGCGGGATCTGACTGCCCTGTTGTGTAACAAAGGGGGTTCTGAGTGCGCAAGGATATCACAAAGAGCGGGATCTGAATGCCCTGTGATGCCAGATAGGGCGAGCTCTGACTGCCCCGTGAATTCACAAAGGGCGGGATCTGATTGCCCCGTGATGTCACCAAGGGTTGGTTCTGACTGCCCTGTGATGTCACCAAGGGGATATCTGACTGCCCCGTGATGTCACAAGGGGGCGGGATCTGACTTCCCAATGGTGTCACAAAGAAAGGCTCTGGCTGCCTTGTGATGTCACCAAGGGCGAGCTCTGACTGCCCTTTGATGTCACAAAGGGGGGCTCTGACTGCCCCGTAGTGTCCAAAAGGGGGCCTCCGACTGCCCCTTGATGTTACAAACGGTTGGTTCTGACTGCCCGGTGATGTCACCAAGGGGGTTCTCTGACTGCCCCCTGGTGTCACAAAGGGCGGGCCTGTCTGCCTTGTGATGTCATCATGGCGGGCTCCGACTGCACCGTTATCTCACAAGGGAGGGATCTGACTGCCCCGTGGTGTCACAAAGGGCGGGGTCTGACTGCCTGTGATGTCACCAAGGGCGGGCTCTGACTGCCTCGTGATGTCACAAAGAGCGGACTCTGACTGCCCCGTGATGTCACAATGGGCATACTCTGACTGCCCCGTGATGTCACAAAGAGGTTTCTGACTGCCTGTGCTGTCACCAAGGGCGGGCTCTGACTGCCCTGTGCTGTCACAAAGGGCGCGATCTGACTGCTCTGTGATGTCACTAAGGGTGGGCTCGACTGCCACGTGATGTCACAAAGGGTTGGCTCTGACTGCCCTGTGATTTCAGAAAGGGTTGGCTCTGACTGCCCTGTGATGTCACGAAAGGCAACCTCTGACTTCCCGGTGGTGTCAAAAAGGGGGGTTCTAACTGCCTCGTGGTGTCACAAAGGGCGGGATCTAAGTGCCCCGTGATGTCCCAAAGGGGCGGGCTCTGACTCCCCCATGGTGTCACCAATGGCGGGTTCTGAATGCCTTGTGACGTCACCAAGGGCGGGCTGCGACTGCCCCGTGTGTCACAAGGGGCGGGATCTGACTGCCCTGTTGTGTAACAAAGGGGGTTCTGAGTGCGCAAGGATATCACAAAGAGCGGGATCTGAATGCCCTGTGATGCCAGATAGGGCGAGCTCTGACTGCCCCGTGAATTCACAAAGGGCGGGATCTGATTGCCCGTGATGTCACCAAGGGTTGGTTCTGACTGCCCTGTGATGTCACCAAGGGGATATCTGACTGCCCCGTGATGTCACAAGGGGGCGGGATCTGACTTCCCAATGGTGTCACAAAGAAAGGCTCTGGCTGCCTTGTGATGTCACCAAGGGCGAGCTCTGACTGCCCTTTGATGTCACAAAGGGGGGCTCTGACTGCCCCGTAGTGTCCAAAAGGGGGCCTCCGACTGCCCCTTGATGTTACAAACGGTTGGTTCTGACTGCCCGGTGATGTCACCAAGGGGGTTCTCTGACTGCCCCCTGGTGTCACAAAGGGCGGGCCTGTCTGCCTTGTGATGTCATCATGGCGGGGTCCGACTGCACCGTTATCTCACAAGGGGAGGGATCTGACTGCCCCGTGATGTCACAAAGAGGTTTCTGACTGCCCTGTGCTGTCACCAAGGGCGGGCTCTGACTGCCCTGTGCTGTCACAAAGGGCGGGATCTGACTGCTCTGTGATGTCACTAAGGTGGGCTCTGACTGCCACGTGATGTCACAAAGGGTTGGCTCTGACTGCCCTGTGATTTCAGAAAGGGTTGGCTCTGACTGCCCTGTGATGTCACGAAAGGCAACCTCTGACTTCCCGGTGGTGTCAAAAAGGGGGTTCTAACTGCCTCGTGGTGTCACAAAGGGCGGGATCTAAGTGCCCCGTGATGTCCCAAAGGGGCGGGCTCTGACTCCCCCATGGTGTCACCAATGGCGGGTTCTGAATGCCTTGTGACGTCACCAAGGGCGGGCTGCGACTGCCCCGTGGTGTCACAAGGGGCGGGATCTGACTGCCCTGTTGTGTAACAAAGGGGGTTCTGAGTGCGCAAGGATATCACAAAGAGCGGGATCTGAATGCCCTGTGATGCCAGATAGGGCGAGCTCTGACTGCCCCGTGAATTCACAAAGGGCGGGATCTGATTGCCCCGTGATGTCACCAAGGGTTGGTTCTGACTGCCCTGTGATGTCACCAAGGGGATATCTGACTGCCCCGTGATGTCACAAGGGGGCGGGATCTGACTTCCCAATGGTGTCACAAAGAAAGGCTCTGGCTGCCTTGTGATGTCACCAAGGGCGAGCTCTGACTGCCCTTTGATGTCACAAAGGGGGGCTCTGACTGCCCCGTAGTGTCCAAAAGGGGGCCTCCGACTGCCCCTTGATGTTACAAACGGTTGGTTCTGACTGCCCGGTGATGTCACCAAGGGGGTTCTCTGACTGCCCCCTGGTGTCACAAAGGGCGGGCCTGTCTGCCTTGTGATGTCATCATGGCGGGCTCCGACTGCACCGTTATCTCACAAGGGGAGGGATCTGACTGCCCCGTGGTGTCACAAAGGGCGGGGTCTGACTGCCCTGTGATGTCACCAAGGGCGGGCTCTGACTGCCTCGTGATGTCACAAAGGGCGGACTCTGACTGCCCCGTGATGTCACAATGGGAATACTCTGACTGCCCCGTGATGTCACAAAGAGGTTTCTGACTGCCCTGTGCTGTCACCAAGGGCGGGCTCTGACTGCCCTGTGCTGTCACAAAGGGCGGGATCTGACTGCTCTGTGATGTCACTAAGGGTGGGCTCTGACTGCCACGTGATGTCACAAAGGGTTGGCTCTGACTGCCCTGTGATTTCAGAAAGGGTTGGCTCTGACTGCCCTGTGATGTCACGAAAGGCAACCTCTGACTTCCCGGTGGTGTCAAAAAGGGGGTTCTAACTGCCTCGTGGTGTCACAAAGGGCGGGATCTAAGTGCCCCGTGATGTCCCAAAGGGGCGGGCTCTGACTCCCCCATGGTGTCACCAATGGCGGGTTCTGAATGCCTTGTGACGTCACCAAGGGCGGGCTGCGACTGCCCCGTGGTGTCACAAGGGGCGGGATCTGACTGCCCTGTTGTGTAACAAAGGGGGTTCTGAGTGCGCAAGGATATCACAAAGAGCGGGATCTGAATGCCCTGTGATGCCAGATAGGGCGAGCTCTGACTGCCCCGTGAATTCACAAAGGGCGGGATCTGATTGCCCCGTGATGTCACCAAGGGTTGGTTCTGACTGCCCTGTGATGTCACCAAGGGGGTATCTGACTGCCCCGTGATGTCACAAGGGGGCGGGATCTGACTTCCCAATGGTGTCACAAAGAAAGGCTCTGGCTGCCTTGTGATGTCACCAAGGGCGAGCTCTGACTGCCCTTTGATGTCACAAAGGGGGGCTCTGACTGCCCCGTAGTGTCCAAAAGGGGGCCTCCGACTGCCCCTTGATGTTACAAACGGTTGGTTCTGACTGCCCGGTGATGTCACCAAGGGGGTTCTCTGACTGCCCCCTGGTGTCACAAAGGGCGGGCCTGTCTGCCTTGTGATGTCATCATGGCGGGCTCCGACTGCACCGTTATCTCACAAGGGGAGGGATCTGACTGCCCCGTGGTGTCACAAAGGGCGGGGTCTGACTGCCCTGTGATGTCACCAAGGGCGGGCTCTGACTGCCTCGTGATGTCACAAAGAGCGGACTCTGACTGCCCCGTGATGTCACAATGGGCATACTCTGACTGCCCCGTGATGTCACAAAGAGGTTTCTGACTGCCCTGTGCTGTCACCAAGGGCGGGCTCTGACTGCCCTGTGCTGTCACAAAGGGCGGGATCTGACTGCTCTGTGATGTCACTAAGGGTGGGCTCTGACTGCCATGTGATGTCACAAAGGGTTGGCTCTGACTGCCCTGTGATTTCAGAAAGGGTTGGCTCTGACTGCCCTGTGATGTCACGAAAGGCAACCTCTGACTTCCCGGTGGTGTCAAAAAGGGGGTTCTAACTGCCTCGTGGTGTCACAAAGGGCGGGATCTAAGTGCCCCGTGATGTCCCAAAGGGGCGGGCTCTGACTCCCCCATGGTGTCACCAATGGCGGGTTCTGAATGCCTTGTGACGTCACCAAGGGCGGGCTGCGACTGCCCCGTGGTGTCACAAGGGGCGGGATCTGACTGCCCTGTTGTGTAACAAAGGGGGTTCTGAGTGCGCAAGGATATCACAAAGAGCGGGATCTGAATGCCCTGTGATGCCAGATAGGGCGAGCTCTGACTGCCCCGTGAATTCACAAAGGGCGGGATCTGATTGCCCCGTGATGTCACCAAGGGTTGGTTCTGACTGCCCTGTGATGTCACCAAGGGGATATCTGACTGCCCCGTGATGTCACAAGGGGGCGGGATCTGACTTCCCAATGGTGTCACAAAGAAAGGCTCTGGCTGCCTTGTGATGTCACCAAGGGCGAGCTCTGACTGCCCTTTGATGTCACAAAGGGGGGCTCTGACTGCCCCGTAGTGTCCAAAAGGGGGCCTCCGACTGCCCCTTGATGTTACAAACGGTTGGTTCTGACTGCCCGGTGATGTCACCAAGGGGGTTCTCTGACTGCCCCCTGGTGTCACAAAGGGCGGGCCTGTCTGCCTTGTGATGTCATCATGGCGGGCTCCGACTGCACCGTTATCTCACAAGGGGAGGGATCTGACTGCCCCGTGGTGTCACAAAGGGCGGGGTCTGACTGCCCTGTGATGTCACCAAGGGCGGGCTCTGACTGCCTCGTGATGTCACAAAGAGCGGACTCTGACTGCCCCGTGATGTCACAATGGGAATACTCTGACTGCCCCGTGATGTCACAAAGAGGTTTCTGACTGCCCTGTGCTGTCACCAAGGGCGGGCTCTGACTGCCCTGTGCTGTCACAAAGGGCGGGATCTGACTGCTCTGTGATGTCACTAAGGGTGGGCTCTGACTGCCCTGTGATGTCACAAAGGGTTGGCTCTGACTGCCCTGTGATTTCAGAAAGGGTTGGCTCTGACTGCCCTGTGATGTCACGAAAGGCAACCTCTGACTTCCCGGTGGTGTCAAAAAGGGGGTTCTAACTGCCTCGTGGTGTCACAAAGGGCGGGATCTAAGTGCCCCGTGATGTCCCAAAGGGGCGGGCTCTGACTCCCCCATGGTGTCACCAATGGCGGGTTCTGAATGCCTTGTGACGTCACCAAGGGCGGGCTGCGACTGCCCCGTGGTGTCACAAGGGGCGGGATCTGACTGCCCTGTTGTGTAACAAAGGGGGTTCTGAGTGCGCAAGGATATCACAAAGAGCGGGATCTGAATGCCCTGTGATGCCAGATAGGGCGAGCTCTGACTGCCCCGTGAATTCACAAAGGGCGGGATCTGATTGCCCCGTGATGTCACCAAGGGTTGGTTCTGACTGCCCTGTGATGTCACCAAGGGGATATCTGACTGCCCCGTGATGTCACAAGGGGGCGGGATCTGACTTCCCAATGGTGTCACAAAGAAAGGCTCTGGCTGCCTTGTGATGTCACCAAGGGCGAGCTCTGACTGCCCTTTGATGTCACAAAGGGGGGCTCTGACTGCCCCGTAGTGTCCAAAAGGGGGCCTCCGACTGCCCCTTGATGTTACAAACGGTTGGTTCTGACTGCCCTGTGATGTCACCAAGGGGGTTCTCTGACTGCCCCCTGGTGTCACAAAGGGCGGGCCTGTCTGCCTTGTGATGTCATCATGGCGGGCTCCGACTGCACCGTTATCTCACAAGGGGAGGGATCTGACTGCCCCGTGGTGTCACAAAGGGCGGGGTCTGACTGCCCTGTGATGTCACCAAGGGCGGGCTCTGACTGCCTCGTGATGTCACAAAGGGGCGGGCTCTGACTCCCCCATGGTGTCACCAATGGCGGGTTCTGAATGCCTTGTGACGTCAGCAAGGGCGGGCTGCGACTGCCCCGTGGTGTCACAAGGGGCGGGATCTGACTGCCCTGTTGTGTAACAAAGGGGGTTCTGAGTGCGCAAGGATATCACAAAGAGCGGGATCTGAATGCCCTGTGATGCCAGATAGGGCGAGCTCTGACTGCCCCGTGAATTCACAAAGGGCGGGATCTGATTGCCCCGTGATGTCACCAAGGGTTGGTTCTGACTGCCCTGTGATGTCACCAAGGGGATATCTGACTGCCCCGTGATGTCACAAGGGGGCGGGATCTGACTTCCCAATGGTGTCACAAAGAAAGGCTCTGGCTGCCTTGTGATGTCACCAAGGGCGAGCTCTGACTGCCCTTTGATGTCACAAAGGGGGGCTCTGACTGCCCCGTAGTGTCCAAAAGGGGGCCTCCGACTGCCCCATGATGTTACAAACGGTTGGTTCTGACTGCCCTGTGATGTCACCAAGGGGGTTCTCTGACTGCCCCCTGGTGTCACAAAGGGCGGGCCTGTCTGCCTTGTGATGTCATCATGGCGGGCTCCGACTGCACCGTTATCTCACAAGGGGAGGGATCTGACTGCCCCGTGGTGTCACAAAGGGCGGGGTCTGACTGCCCTGTGATGTCACCAAGGGCGGGCTCTGACTGCCTCGTGATGTCACAAAGAGCGGACTCTGACTGCCCCGTGATGTCACAATGGGCATACTCTGACTGCCCCGTGATGTCACAAAGAGGTTTCTGACTGCCCTGTGCTGTCACCAAGGGCGGGCTCTGACTGCCCTGTGCTGTCACAAAGGGCGGGATCTGACTGCTCTGTGATGTCACCAAGGGTGGGCTCTGACTGCTCTGTGATGTCACAAAGGGTTGGCTCTGACTGCCCTGTGATTTCAGAAAGGGTTGGCTCTGACTGCCCTGTGATGTCACGAAAGGCAACCTCTGACTTCCCGGTGGTGTCAAAAAGGGGGTTCTAACTGCCTCGTGGTGTCACAAAGGGCGGGATCTAAGTGCCCCGTGATGTCCCAAAGGGGCGGGCTCTGACTCCCCCATGGTGTCACCAATGGCGGGTTCTGAATGCCTTGTGACGTCAGCAAGGGCGGGCTGCGACTGCCCCGTGGTGTCACAAGGGGCGGGATCTGACTGCCCTGTTGTGTAACAAAGGGGGTTCTGAGTGCGCAAGGATATCACAAAGAGCGGGATCTGAATGCCCTGTGATGCCAGATAGGGCGAGCTCTGACTGCCCCGTGAATTCACAAAGGGCGGGATCTGATTGCCCCGTGATGTCACCAAGGGTTGGTTCTGACTGCCCTGTGATGTCACCAAGGGGATATCTGACTGCCCCGTGATGTCACAAGGGGGCGGGATCTGACTTCCCAATGGTGTCACAAAGAAAGGCTCTGGCTGCCTTGTGATGTCACCAAGGGCGAGCTCTGACTGCCCTTTGATGTCACAAAGGGGGGCTCTGACTGCCCCGTAGTGTCCAAAAGGGGGCCTCCGACTGCCCCTTGATGTTACAAACGGTTGGTTCTGACTGCCCGGTGATGTCACCAAGGGGGTTCTCTGACTGCCCCCTGGTGTCACAAAGGGCGGGCCTGTCTGCCTTGTGATGTCATCATGGCGGGCTCCGACTGCACCGTTATCTCACAAGGGGAGGGATCTGACTGCCCCGTGGTGTCACAAAGGGCGGGGTCTGACTGCCCTGTGATGTCACCAAGGGCGGGCTCTGACTGCCTCGTGATGTCACAAAGGGGCGGGCTCTGACTCCCCCATGGTGTCACCAATGGCGGGTTCTGAATGCCTTGTGACGTCAGCAAGGGCGGGCTGCGACTGCCCCGTGGTGTCACAAGGGGCGGGCTCTGACTGCCCTGTTGTGTAACAAAGGGGGTTCTGAGTGCGCAAGGATATCACAAAGAGCGGGATCTGAATGCCCTGTGATGCCAGATAGGGCGAGCTCTGACTGCCCCGTGAATTCACAAAGGGCGGGATCTGATTGCCCCGTGATGTCACCAAGGGTTGGTTCTGACTGCCCTGTGATGTCACCAAGGGGATATCTGACTGCCCCGTGATGTCACAAGGGGGCGGGATCTGACTTCCCAATGGTGTCACAAAGAAAGGCTCTGGCTGCCTTGTGATGTCACCAAGGGCGAGCTCTGACTGCCCTTTGATGTCACAAAGGGGGGCTCTGACTGCCCCGTAGTGTCCAAAAGGGGGCCTCCGACTGCCCCTTGATGTTACAAACGGTTGGTTCTGACTGCCCGGTGATGTCACCAAGGGGGTTCTCTGACTGCCCCCTGGTGTCACAAAGGGCGGGCCTGTCTGCCTTGTGATGTCATCATGGCGGGCTCCGACTGCACCGTTATCTCACAAGGGGAGGGATCTGACTGCCCCGTGGTGTCACAAAGGGCGGGGTCTGACTGCCCTGTGATGTCACCAAGGGCGGGCTCTGACTGCCTCGTGATGTCACAAAGAGCGGACTCTGACTGCCCCGTGATGTCACAATGGGCATACTCTGACTGCCCCGTGATGTCACAAAGAGGTTTCTGACTGCCCTGTGCTGTCACCAAGGGCGGGCTCTGACTGCCCTGTGCTGTCACAAAGGGCGGGATCTGACTGCTCTGTGATGTCACTAAGGGTGGGCTCTGACTGCCACGTGATGTCACAAAGGGTTGGCTCTGACTGCCCTGTGATTTCAGAAAGGGTGGGCTCTGACTGCCCTGTGATGTCACGAAAGGCAACCTCTGACTTCCCGGTGGTGTCAAAAAGGGGGTTCTAACTGCCTCGTGGTGTCACAAAGGGCGGGATCTAAGTGCCCCGTGATGTCACAAAGGGGCGGGCTCTGACTCCCCCATGGTGTCACCAATGGCGGGTTCTGAATGCCTTGTGACGTCACCAAGGGCGGGCTGCGACTGCCCCGTGGTGTCACAAGGGGCGGGATCTGACTGCCCTGTTGTGTAACAAAGGGGGTTCTGAGTGCGCAAGGATATCACAAAGAGCGGGATCTGAATGCCCTGTGATGCCAGATAGGGCGAGCTCTGACTGCCCCGTGAATTCACAAAGGGCGGGATCTGATTGCCCCGTGATGTCACCAAGGGTTGGTTCTGACTGCCCTGTGATGTCACCAAGGGGGTATCTGACTGCCCCGTGATGTCACAAGGGGGCGGGATCTGACTTCCCAATGGTGTCACAAAGAAAGGCTCTGGCTGCCTTGTGATGTCACCAAGGGCGAGCTCTGACTGCCCTTTGATGTCACAAAGGGGGGCTCTGACTGCCCCGTAGTGTCCAAAAGGGGGCCTCCGACTGCCCCTTGATGTTACAAACGGTTGGTTCTGACTGCCCGGTGATGTCACCAAGGGGGTTCTCTGACTGCCCCCTGGTGTCACAAAGGGCGGGCCTGTCTGCCTTGTGATGTCATCATGGCGGGCTCCGACTGCACCGTTATCTCACAAGGGGAGGGATCTGACTGCCCCGTGGTGTCACAAAGGGCGGGGTCTGACTGCCCTGTGATGTCACCAAGGGCGGGCTCTGACTGCCTCGTGATGTCACAAAGAGCGGACTCTGACTGCCCCGTGATGTCACAATGGGAATACTCTGACTGCCCCGTGATGTCACAAAGAGGTTTCTGACTGCCCTGTGCTGTCACCAAGGGCGGGCTCTGACTGCCCTGTGCTGTCACAAAGGGCGGGATCTGACTGCTCTGTGATGTCACTAAGGGTGGGCTCTGACTGCCACGTGATGTCACAAAGGGTTGGCTCTGACTGCCCTGTGATTTCAGAAAGGGTTGGCTCTGACTGCCCTGTGATGTCACGAAAGGCAACCTCTGACTTCCCGGTGGTGTCAAAAAGGGGGTTCTAACTGCCTCGTGGTGTCACAAAGGGCGGGATCTAAGTGCCCCGTGATGTCCCAAAGGGGCGGGCTCTGACTCCCCCATGGTGTCACCAATGGCGGGTTCTGAATGCCTTGTGACGTCACCAAGGGCGGGCTGCGACTGCCCCGTGGTGTCACAAGGGGCGGGATCTGACTGCCCTGTTGTGTAACAAAGGGGGTTCTGAGTGCGCAAGGATATCACAAAGAGCGGGATCTGAATGCCCTGTGATGCCAGATAGGGCGAGCTCTGACTGCCCCGTGAATTCACAAAGGGCGGGATCTGATTGCCCCGTGATGTCACCAAGGGTTGGTTCTGACTGCCCTGTGATGTCACCAAGGGGATATCTGACTGCCCCGTGATGTCACAAGGGGGCGGGATCTGACTTCCCAATGGTGTCACAAAGAAAGGCTCTGGCTGCCTTGTGATGTCACCAAGGGCGAGCTCTGACTGCCCTTTGATGTCACAAAGGGGGGCTCTGACTGCCCCGTAGTGTCCAAAAGGGGGCCTCCGACTGCCCCTTGATGTTACAAACGGTTGGTTCTGACTGCCCTGTGATGTCACCAAGGGGGTTCTCTGACTGCCCCCTGGTGTCACAAAGGGCGGGCCTGTCTGCCTTGTGATGTCATCATGGCGGGCTCCGACTGCACCGTTATCTCACAAGGGGAGGGATCTGACTGCCCCGTGGTGTCACAAAGGGCGGGGTCTGACTGCCCTGTGATGTCACCAAGGGCGGGCTCTGACTGCCTCGTGATGTCACAAAGGGGCGGGCTCTGACTCCCCCATGGTGTCACCAATGGCGGGTTCTGAATGCCTTGTGACGTCAGCAAGGGCGGGCTGCGACTGCCCCGTGGTGTCACAAGGGGCGGGCTCTGACTGCCCTGTTGTGTAACAAAGGGGGTTCTGAGTGCACAAGGATATCACAAAGAGCGGGATCTGAATGCCGTGTGATGCCAGATAGGGCGAGCTCTGACTGCCCCGTGAATTCACAAAGGGCGGGATCTGATTGCCCCGTGATGTCACCAAGGGTTGGTTCTGACTGCCCTGTGATGTCACCAAGGGGATATCTGACTGCCCCGTGATGTCACAAGGGGGCGGGATCTGACTTCCCAATGGTGTCACAAAGAAAGGCTCTGGCTGCCTTGTGATGTCACCAAGGGCGAGCTCTGACTGCCCTTTGATGTCACAAAGGGGGGCTCTGACTGCCCCGTAGTGTCCAAAAGGGGGCCTCCGACTGCCCCTTGATGTTACAAACGGTTGGTTCTGACTGCCCGGTGATGTCACCAAGGGGGTTCTCTGACTGCCCCCTGGTGTCACAAAGGGCGGGCCTGTCTGCCTTGTGATGTCATCATGGCGGGCTCCGACTGCACCGTTATCTCACAAGGGGAGGGATCTGACTGCCCCGTGGTGTCACAAAGGGCGGGGTCTGACTGCCCTGTGATGTCACCAAGGGCGGGCTCTGACTGCCTCGTGATGTCACAAAGAGCGGACTCTGACTGCCCCGTGATGTCACAATGGGCATACTCTGACTGCCCCGTGATGTCACAAAGAGGTTTCTGACTGCCCTGTGCTGTCACCAAGGGCGGGCTCTGACTGCCCTGTGCTGTCACAAAGGGCGGGATCTGACTGCTCTGTGATGTCACTAAGGGTGGGCTCTGACTGCCACGTGATGTCACAAAGGGTTGGCTCTGACTGCCCTGTGATTTCAGAAAGGGTTGGCTCTGACTGCCCTGTGATGTCACGAAAGGCAACCTCTGACTTCCCGGTGGTGTCAAAAAGGGGGTTCTAACTGCCTCGTGGTGTCACAAAGGGCGGGATCTAAGTGCCCCGTGATGTCCCAAAGGGGCGGGCTCTGACTCCCCCATGGTGTCACCAATGGCGGGTTCTGAATGCCTTGTGACGTCACCAAGGGCGGGCTGCGACTGCCCCGTGGTGTCACAAGGGGCGGGATCTGACTGCCCTGTTGTGTAACAAAGGGGGTTCTGAGTGCGCAAGGATATCACAAAGAGCGGGATCTGAATGCCCTGTGATGCCAGATAGGGCGAGCTCTGACTGCCCCGTGAATTCACAAAGGGCGGGATCTGATTGCCCCGTGATGTCACCAAGGGTTGGTTCTGACTGCCCTGTGATGTCACCAAGGGGATATCTGACTGCCCCGTGATGTCACAAGGGGGCGGGATCTGACTTCCCAATGGTGTCACAAAGAAAGGCTCTGGCTGCCTTGTGATGTCACCAAGGGCGAGCTCTGACTGCCCTTTGATGTCACAAAGGGGGGCTCTGACTGCCCCGTAGTGTCCAAAAGGGGGCCTCCGACTGCCCCTTGATGTTACAAACGGTTGGTTCTGACTGCCCGGTGATGTCACCAAGGGGGTTCTCTGACTGCCCCCTGGTGTCACAAAGGGCGGGCCTGTCTGCCTTGTGATGTCATCATGGCGGGCTCCGACTGCACCGTTATCTCACAAGGGGAGGGATCTGACTGCCCCGTGGTGTCACAAAGGGCGGGGTCTGACTGCCCTGTGATGTCACCAAGGGCGGGCTCTGACTGCCTCGTGATGTCACAAAGAGCGGACTCTGACTGCCCCGTGATGTCACAATGGGCATACTCTGACTGCCCCGTGATGTCACAAAGAGGTTTCTGACTGCCCTGTGCTGTCACCAAGGGCGGGCTCTGACTGCCCTGTGCTGTCACAAAGGGCGGGATCTGACTGCTCTGTGATGTCACTAAGGGTGGGCTCTGACTGCCACGTGATGTCACAAAGGGTTGGCTCTGACTGCCCTGTGATTTCAGAAAGGGTTGGCTCTGACTGCCCTGTGATGTCACGAAAGGCAACCTCTGACTTCCCGGTGGTGTCAAAAAGGGGGTTCTAACTGCCTCGTGGTGTCACAAAGGGCGGGATCTAAGTGCCCCGTGATGTCCCAAAGGGGCGGGCTCTGACTCCCCCATGGTGTCACCAATGGCGGGTTCTGAATGCCTTGTGACGTCACCAAGGGCGGGCTGCGACTGCCCCGTGGTGTCACAAGGGGCGGGATCTGACTGCCCTGTTGTGTAACAAAGGGGGTTCTGAGTGCGCAAGGATATCACAAAGAGCGGGATCTGAATGCCCTGTGATGCCAGATAGGGCGAGCTCTGACTGCCCCGTGAATTCACAAAGGGCGGGATCTGATTGCCCCGTGATGTCACCAAGGGTTGGTTCTGACTGCCCTGTGATGTCACCAAGGGGATATCTGACTGCCCCGTGATGTCACAAGGGGGCGGGATCTGACTTCCCAATGGTGTCACAAAGAAAGGCTCTGGCTGCCTTGTGATGTCACCAAGGGCGAGCTCTGACTGCCCTTTGATGTCACAAAGGGGGCTCTGACTGCCCCGTAGTGTCCAAAAGGGGGCCTCCGACTGCCCCTTGATGTTACAAACGGTTGGTTCTGACTGCCCGTGATGTCACCAAGGGGGTTCTCTGACTGCCCCTGGTGTCACAAAGGGCGGGCCTGTCTGCCTTGTGATGTCATCATGGCGGGCTCCGACTGCACCGTTATCTCACAAAGGGAGGGATCTGACTGCCCCGTGGTGTCACAAAGGGCGGGGTCTGACTGCCCTGTGATGTCACAAAGGGGGGCTCTGACTGCCTCGTGATGTCACAAAGAGCGGACTCTGACTGCCCCGTGATGTCACAATGGGCGATACTCTGACTGCCCCGTGATGTCACAAAGGGCGGGTCTGATCCCCTGTGTCACCAAGGGGTTCTGACTGCCCTGTGCTGTCACCAAGGGCGGGCTCTGACTGCCCCGTGATGTCACAAGGGGCGGGATCTGACTGCCCTGTGCTGTCACAAAGGGGTCTGGTGCCGGATTCACAAGGCG
Source organism: Fratercula arctica (assembly GCA_947846985.1). Classification (NCBI taxonomy): domain Eukaryota; kingdom Metazoa; phylum Chordata; class Aves; order Charadriiformes; family Alcidae; genus Fratercula; species Fratercula arctica. The sequence continues at coordinate 4,374,099 of CANTUZ010000027.1, forward strand.
GCTCTGACTGCCCTGTGATGCCAAAGGGGGCTCTGACTGCCCCGTGATGTCACAAAGGGCGGGCTCTGACTGCCCCGTGATGTCACAAGGGGGCGGGATCTGACTGCCCTGTGATGTCACCAAGGGGATATCTGACTGCCCCGTGATGTCACAAGGGGGCGGGATCTGACTTCCCAATGGTGTCACAAGAAAGGCTCTGGCTGCCTTGTGATGTCACCAAGGGCGAGCTCTGACTGCCCTTTGATGTCACAAAGGGGGCTCTGACTGCCCGTGTGTCCAAAAGGGGCCTCCGACTGCCCTTGATGTACAAACGGTGGTTCTGACTGCCCGTGATGTCACCAAGGGGGTCTCTGACTGCCCCTGGTGTCACAAAGGCGGGCCTGTCTGCCTTGTGATGTCATCATGGCGGGCTCCGACTGCACCGTTATCTCACAAGGGGAGGGATCTGACTGCCCTGTGGTGTCACAAAGGGCGGGGTCTGACTGCCCTGTGATGTCACAAAGAGCGGGCTCTGAATGCCCTGTGATGTCACAAAGGGCGAGCTCTGACTGCCCCGTGAATTCACAAAGGGCGGGATCTGATTGCCCCGTGATGTCACCAAGGGTTGGTTCTGACTGCCCTGTGATGTCACCAAGGGGGTCTCTGACTGCCCCGTGATGTCACAAGGGGCGGGATCTGACTGCTCGTCCAAGGGTGGTCTGACTCCAATGAGTCAAAGGGCTCTGGCTGCCTTGTGATGTCACCAAGGGCGAGCTCTGACTGCCCTTTGATGTCACAAAGGGGGGCTCTGACTGCCCCGTAGTGTCCAAAAGGGGGCCTCCGACTGCCCCTTGATGTTACAAACGGTTGGTTCTGACTGCCCTGTGATGTCACCAAGGGGGTTCTCTGACTGCCCCCTGGTGTCACAAAGGGCGGGCCTGTCTGCCTTGTGATGTCATCATGGCGGGCTCCGACTGCACCGTTATCTCACAAGGGGAGGGATCTGACTGCCCCGTGGTGTCACAAAGGGCGGGGTCTGACTGCCCTGTGATGTCACCAAGGGCGGGCTCTGACTGCCTCGTGATGTCACAAAGAGCGGACTCTGACTGCCCCGTGATGTCACAATGGGCATACTCTGACTGCCCCGTGATGTCACAAAGAGGTTTCTGACTGCCCTGTGCTGTCACCAAGGGCGGGCTCTGACTGCCCTGTGCTGTCACAAAGGGCGGGATCTGACTGCTCTGTGATGTCACTAAGGGTGGGCTCTGACTGCCACGTGATGTCACAAGGTGGCTCTGACTGCCTGTGATTCAGAAAGGGTTGGCTCTGACTGCCCTGTGATGTCACGAAAGGCAACCTCTGACTTCCCGGTGGTGTCAAAAAGGGGGTTCTAACTGCCTCGTGGTGTCACAAAGGGCGGGATCTAAGTGCCCCGTGATGTCCCAAAGGGGCGGGCTCTGACTCCCCCATGGTGTCACCAATGGCGGGTTCTGAATGCCTTGTGACGTCAGCAAGGGCGGGCTGCGACTGCCCCGTGGTGTCACAAGGGGCGGGATCTGACTGCCCTGTTGTGTAACAAAGGGGGTTCTGAGTGCGCAAGGATATCACAAAGAGCGGGATCTGAATGCCCTGTGATGCCAGATAGGGCGAGCTCTGACTGCCCCGTGAATTCACAAAGGGCGGGATCTGATTGCCCCGTGATGTCACCAAGGGTTGGTTCTGACTGCCCTGTGATGTCACCAAGGGGATATCTGACTGCCCCGTGATGTCACAAGGGGGCGGGATCTGACTTCCCAATGGTGTCACAAAGAAAGGCTCTGGCTGCCTTGTGATGTCACCAAGGGCGAGCTCTGACTGCCCTTTGATGTCACAAAGGGGGGCTCTGACTGCCCCGTAGTGTCCAAAAGGGGGCCTCCGACTGCCCCTTGATGTTACAAACGGTTGGTTCTGACTGCCCTGTGATGTCACCAAGGGGGTTCTCTGACTGCCCCCTGGTGTCACAAAGGGCGGGCCTGTCTGCCTTGTGATGTCATCATGGCGGGCTCCGACTGCACCGTTATCTCACAAGGGGAGGGATCTGACTGCCCCGTGGTGTCACAAAGGGCGGGGTCTGACTGCCCTGTGATGTCACCAAGGGCGGGCTCTGACTGCCTCGTGATGTCACAAAGAGCGGACTCTGACTGCCCCGTGATGTCACAATGGGAATACTCTGACTGCCCCGTGATGTCACAAAGAGGTTTCTGACTGCCCTGTGCTGTCACCAAGGGCGGGCTCTGACTGCCCTGTGCTGTCACAAAGGGCGGGATCTGACTGCTCTCTGATGTCACTAAGGGTGGGCTCTGACTGCCCTGTGATTTCAGAAAGGGTTGGCTCTGACTGCCCTGTGATGTCACGAAAGGCAACCTCTGACTTCCCGGTGGTGTCAAAAAGGGGGTTCTAACTGCCTCGTGGTGTCACAAAGGGCGGGATCTAAGTGCCCCGTGATGTCCCAAAGGGGCGGGCTCTGACTCCCCCATGGTGTCACCAATGGCGGGTTCTGAATGCCTTGTGACGTCACCAAGGGCGGGCTGCGACTGCCCCGTGGTGTCACAAGGGGCGGGATCTGACTGCCCTGTTGTGTAACAAAGGGGGTTCTGAGTGCGCAAGGATATCACAAAGAGCGGGATCTGAATGCCCTGTGATGCCAGATAGGGCGAGCTCTGACTGCCCCGTGAATTCACAAAGGGCGGGATCTGATTGCCCCGTGATGTCACCAAGGGTTGGTTCTGACTGCCCTGTGATGTCACCAAGGGGATATCTGACTGCCCCGTGATGTCACAAGGGGGCGGGATCTGACTTCCCAATGGTGTCACAAAGAAAGGCTCTGGCTGCCTTGTGATGTCACCAAGGGCGAGCTCTGACTGCCCTTTGATGTCACAAAGGGGGGCTCTGACTGCCCCGTAGTGTCCAAAAGGGGGCCTCCGACTGCCCCTTGATGTTACCAAACCGGTTGGTTTCTGACTGCCCGGTGATGTCACCAAGGGGGTTCTCTGACTGCCCCCCTGGTGTCACAAAGGGCGGGCCTGTCTGCCTTGTGATGTCATCATGGCGGGCTCCGACTGCACCGTTATCTCACAAGGGGAGGGATCTGACTGCCCCGTGGTGTCACAAAGGGCGGGGTCTGACTGCCCTGTGATGTCACCAAGGGCGGGCTCTGACTGCCTCGTGATGTCACAAAGAGCGGACTCTGACTGCCCCGTGATGTCACAATGGGAATACTCTGACTGCCCCGTGATGTCACAAAGAGGTTTCTGACTGCCCTGTGCTGTCACCAAGCCGGGCTCTGACTGCCCTGTGCTGTCACAAAGGGCGGGATCTGACTGCTCTGTGATGTCACTAAGGGTGGGCTCTGACTGCCACGTGATGTCACAAAGGGTTGGCTCTGACTGCCCTGTGATTTCAGAAAGGGTTGGCTCTGACTGCCCTGTGATGTCACGAAAGGCAACCTCTGACTTCCCGGTGGTGTCAAAAAGGGGGTTCTAACTGCCTCGTGGTGTCACAAAGGGCGGGATCTAAGTGCCCCGTGATGTCCCAAAGGGGCGGGCTCTGACTCCCCCATGGTGTCACCAATGGCGGGTTCTGAATGCCTTGTGACGTCACCAAGGGCGGGCTGCGACTGCCCCGTGGTGTCACAAGGGGCGGGATCTGACTGCCCTGTTGTGTAACAAAGGGGGTTCTGAGTGCGCAAGGATATCACAAAGAGCGGGATCTGAATGCCCTGTGATGCCAGATAGGGCGAGCTCTGACTGCCCCGTGAATTCACAAAGGGCGGGATCTGATTGCCCCGTGATGTCACCAAGGGTTGGTTCTGACTGCCCTGTGATGTCACCAAGGGGATATCTGACTGCCCCGTGATGTCACAAGGGGGCGGGATCTGACTTCCCAATGGTGTCACAAAGAAAGGCTCTGGCTGCCTTGTGATGTCACCAAGGGCGAGCTCTGACTGCCCTTTGATGTCACAAAGGGGGGCTCTGACTGCCCCGTAGTGTCCAAAAGGGGGCCTCCAACTGCCCCTTGATGTTACAAACGGTTGGTTCTGACTGCCCTGTGATGTCACCAAGGGAGTTCTCTGACTGCCCGGTGATGTCACAATGGGAATACTCTGACTGCCCCATGGTGTCACAAAGGGGCCGGCCTGTCTGCCTTGTGAATTTGATCATTCATGGCGGGCTCCGACTGCACCGTTATTTCCAAATGGGAGGGATTCTGACTGCCCTGTGGTGGTACAAAGGGCGGGGTCTGAACTGCCCTTGTTGATGTCACCACAGACGGGCTCTGAACAGCCCTGGTGGTGTCACAAAGGGTCAGGCTCCGACTTGCGTTTTGCTATTACATAAGAAGGCGACGCTTCTGACTGCCCTTGTGTTTGTGACAACCCGCTGGGTTTTGACTGCCCTGTGATGTCACCAAATGGGGGCTCTGAGTGACCCGTGGTGTCCACCAACGGCGGGCTCTGGACTGCCCTTTTGATGTCACCAAGGGGGGCAATCTGACTTGCCCCGTGATGTCACCAAGGGTGGTTTCTGATCTGCCTCGTGATGTCACAAGGGGGCGGGCTCTGACTTCCCAATGGTGTACAAAAGAAAGGCTCTGGCTGCCTTGTGATGTCACCAAGGGCGAGCTACGACTGCCCTTTGATTCACAAAGGGGGGCTCTGACTGCCCCGTAGTGTCCAAAAGGGGGCCTCCGACTGCCCCTTGATGTTACAAACGGTTGGTTCTGACTGCCCTGTGATGTCACCAAGGGGGTTCTCTGACTGCCCCCTGGTGTCACAAAGGGCGGGCCTGTCTGCCTTGTGATGTCATCATGGCGGGCTCCGACTGCACCGTTATCTCACAAGGGGAGGATCTGACTGCCCCGTGGTGTCACAAAGGGCGGGGTCTGACTGCCCTGTGATGTCACCAAGGGCGGGCTCTGACTGCCTCGTGATGTCACAAAGAGCGGACTCTGACTGCCCCGTGATGTCACAATGGGAATACTCTGACTGCCCCGTGATGTCCCAAAGGGGCGGGCTCTGACTCCCCCATGGTGTCACCAATGGCGGGTTCTGAATGCCTTGTGACGTCACCAAGGGCGGGCTGCGACTGCCCCGTGGTGTCACAAGGGGCGGGATCTGACTGCCCTGTTGTGTAACAAAGGGGGTTCTGAGTGCGCAAGGATATCACAAAGAGCGGGATCTGAATGCCCTGTGATGCCAGATAGGGCGAGCTCTGACTGCCCCGTGAATTCACAAAGGGCGGGATCTGATTGCCCCGTGATGTCACAATGGGAATACTCTGACTGCCCTGTGATGTCACCAAGGGGATATCTGACTGCCCCGTGATGTCACAAGGGGGCGGGATCTGACTTCCCAATGGTGTCACAAAGAAAGGCTCTGGCTGCCTTGTGATGTCACCAAGGGCGAGCTCTGACTGCCCTTTGATGTCACAAAGGGGGGCTCTGACTGCCCCGTAGTGTCCAAAAGGGGCCTCCGACTGCCCCTTGATGTTACAAACGGTTGGTTCTGACTGCCCTGTGATGTCACCAAGGGGGTTCTCTGACTGCCCCGTGGTGTCACAAAGGGCGGGCCTGTCTGCCTTGTGATGTCATCATGGCGGGCTCCGACTGCACCGTTATCTCACAAGGGGAGGGATCTGACTGCCCTGTGGTGGTACAAAGGGCGGGGTCTGACTGCCCTGTGATGTCACCAAGGGCGGGCTCTGAATGCCCTGTGATGTCACAAAGGGGGGCTCTGACTGCCCTGTGATTCACAAAGGGCGCGCTCTGACTGCCCGTGATGTCACAACGCGGGTCTGACTGCCCTGTGATGTCACCAAGGGTTGGTTCTGACTGCCCTGTGATGTCACCAAGGGGGTATCTGACTGCCCCGTGATGTCACAAGGGGGCGGGATCTGACTTCCCAATGGTGTCACAAAGAAAGGCTCTGGCTGCCTTGTGATGTCACCAAGGGCGAGCTCTGACTGCCCTTTGATGTCACAAAGGGGGGCTCTGACTGCCCCGTAGTGTCCAAAAGGGGGCCTCCGACTGCCCCTTGATGTTACAAACGGTTGGTTCTGACTGCCCTGTGATGTCACCAAGGGGGTTCTCTGACTGCCCCCTGGTGTCACAAAGGGCGGGCCTGTCTGCCTTGTGATGTCATCATGGCGGGCTCCGACTGCACCGTTATCTCACAAGGGGAGGGATCTGACTGCCCCGTGGTGTCACAAAGGGCGGGGTCTGACTGCCCTGTGATGTCACCAAGGGCGGGCTCTGACTGCCTCGTGATGTCACAAAGAGCGGACTCTGACTGCCCCGTGATGTCACAATGGGAATACTCTGACTGCCCCGTGATGTCACAAAGAGGTTTCTGACTGCCCTGTGCTGTCACCAAGGGCGGGCTCTGACTGCCCTGTGCTGTCACAAAGGGCGGGATCTGACTGCTCTGTGATGTCACTAAGGGTGGGCTCTGACTGCCACGTGATGTCACAAAGGGTTGGCTCTGACTGCCCTGTGATGTCACGAAAGGCAACCTCTGACTTCCCGGTGGTGTCAAAAAGGGGGTTCTAACTGCCTCGTGGTGTCACAAAGGGCGGGATCTAAGTGCCCCGTGATGTCCCAAAGGGGCGGGCTCTGACTCCCCCATGGTGTCACCAATGGCGGGTTCTGAATGCCTTGTGACGTCACCAAGGGCGGGCTGCGACTGCCCCGTGGTGTCACAAGGGGCGGGATCTGACTGCCCTGTTGTGTAACAAAGGGGGTTCTGAGTGCGCAAGGATATCACAAAGAGCGGGATCTGAATGCCCTGTGATGCCAGATAGGGCGAGCTCTGACTGCCCCGTGAATTCACAAAGGGCGGGATCTGATTGCCCCGTGATGTCACCAAGGGTTGGTTCTGACTGCCCTGTGATGTCACCAAGGGGATATCTGACTGCCCCGTGATGTCACAAGGGGGCGGGATCTGACTTCCCAATGGTGTCACAAAGAAAGGCTCTGGCTGCCTTGTGATGTCACCAAGGGCGAGCTCTGACTGCCCTTTGATGTCACAAAGGGGGGCTCTGACTGCCCCGTAGTGTCCAAAAGGGGGCCTCCGACTGCCCCTTGATGTTACAAACGGTTGGTTCTGACTGCCCTGTGATGTCACCAAGGGGGTTCTCTGACTGCCCCCTGGTGTCACAAAGGGCGGGCCTGTCTGCCTTGTGATGTCATCATGGCGGGCTCCGACTGCACCGTTATCTCACAAGGGGAGGGATCTGACTGCCCCGTGGTGTCACAAAGGGCGGGGTCTGACTGCCCTGTGATGTCACCAAGGGCGGGCTCTGACTGCCTCGTGATGTCACAAAGAGCGGACTCTGACTGCCCCGTGATGTCACAATGGGAATACTCTGACTGCCCCGTGATGTCACAAAGAGGTTTCTGACTGCCCTGTGCTGTCACCAAGGGCGGGCTCTGACTGCCCTGTGCTGTCACAAAGGGCGGGATCTGACTGCTCTGTGATGTCACTAAGGGTGGGCTCTGACTGCCACGTGATGTCACAAAGGGTTGGCTCTGACTGCCCTGTGATTTCAGAAAGGGTTGGCTCTGACTGCCCTGTGATGTCACGAAAGGCAACCTCTGACTTCCCGGTGGTGTCAAAAAGGGGGTTCTAACTGCCTCGTGGTGTCACAAAGGGCGGGATCTAAGTGCCCCGTGATGTCCCAAAGGGGCGGGCTCTGACTCCCCCATGGTGTCACCAATGGCGGGTTCTGAATGCCTTGTGACGTCACCAAGGGCGGGCTGCGACTGCCCCGTGGTGTCACAAGGGGCGGGATCTGACTGCCCTGTTGTGTAACAAAGGGGGTTCTGAGTGCGCAAGGATATCACAAAGAGCGGGATCTGAATGCCCTGTGATGCCAGATAGGGCGAGCTCTGACTGCCCCGTGAATTCACAAAGGGCGGGATCTGATTGCCCCGTGATGTCACCAAGGGTTGGTTCTGACTGCCCTGTGATGTCACCAAGGGGATATCTGACTGCCCCGTGATGTCACAAGGGGGCGGGATCTGACTTCCCAATGGTGTCACAAAGAAAGGCTCTGGCTGCCTTGTGATGTCACCAAGGGCGAGCTCTGACTGCCCTTTGATGTCACAAAGGGGGGCTCTGACTGCCCCGTAGTGTCCAAAAGGGGGCCTCCGACTGCCCCTTGATGTTACAAACGGTTGGTTCTGACTGCCCTGTGATGTCACCAAGGGGGTTCTCTGACTGCCCCCTGGTGTCACAAAGGGCGGGCCTGTCTGCCTTGTGATGTCATCATGGCGGGCTCCGACTGCACCGTTATCTCACAAGGGGAGGGATCTGACTGCCCCGTGGTGTCACAAAGGGCGGGGTCTGACTGCCCTGTGATGTCACCAAGGGCGGGCTCTGACTGCCTCGTGATGTCACAAAGAGCGGACTCTGACTGCCCCGTGATGTCACAATGGGAATACTCTGACTGCCCCGTGATGTCACAAAGAGGTTTCTGACTGCCCTGTGCTGTCACCAAGCCGGGCTCTGACTGCCCTGTGCTGTCACAAAGGGCGGGATCTGACTGCTCTGTGATGTCACTAAGGGTGGGCTCTGACTGCCACGTGATGTCACAAAGGGTTGGCTCTGACTGCCCTGTGATTTCAGAAAGGGTTGGCTCTGACTGCCCTGTGATGTCACGAAAGGCAACCTCTGACTTCCCGGTGGTGTCAAAAAGGGGGTTCTAACTGCCTCGTGGTGTCACAAAGGGCGGGATCTAAGTGCCCCGTGATGTCCCAAAGGGGCGGGCTCTGACTCCCCCATGGTGTCACCAATGGCGGGTTCTGACTGCCTTGTGACGTCACCAAGGGCGGGCTGCGACTGCCCCGTGGTGTCACAAGGGGCGGGATCTGACTGCCCCGTGATGTCACAA
>CANTUZ010000027.1:4383204-4425289 GCA_947846985.1 Fratercula arctica
GTTGCCATGGTGAGGACGCTCCGGCGGGGGCCGGGGCCGTTGCCATGGCGACGGAGCCCTGCGGCCGGGCAGGACGGGCTGGAGGGCGGGGGGGATTCACCAAAAACACGGCTTTTTCTTCTTAAAAACTGTAGAGAGTTGTATGCGAAAGCACGAAAGAAGCCTGGAGCACTGCCCGCCCCCCGCCGCAGCGCTCCCTGGGGTCCCGAGCTTCGAGGGCGGACGGGGCTCCCGCAGCTCGGGGGCAGCGGCCGCTGCGGCTGCGCGTGGGCCAGCGCCTGCGGGGGGGGGCCACGGCGGTGGCGGGCGGCACGGGCGGGGGCGTGATCGGGGAGACTGCGGGCGAGCTCTGGCGAGCTGGGGAGGCGCCCGGCGTCTGCGCCCGCGGGGTGTCCGCCTTCTTGCCCGCTTGCCTTCCGTCCGCTCTCGGCTAACTCCCCGGCGCCGCCCGGACCCGGCTCGCCTCCGGCGCCCCGGCAGCCTGCCGCAGCGGGCGGTTTGACGCTTCCCGCCCCGCCATCCCCGGGCGGCCAGCGGGCAGGAGACACCCCCGCCCCGGCCGAAGGGGCTCGCTCGCCTCCCCGGTGGTCCCGGCCCGGCCCCGCCGGCGGGGATGGCGCCCGGCAGCCGTCCGTGCGTGACCGGCGCTGCAGTACCGCGCTGTGGCCACGGGGAGGCAGCACTAGCGAGAGCGGGGCGGGGGCGGGGCCGAGGGAGGACGAGGGGCGGGGCCGAGGAGGGTGAGGGGCGGGGCCGAGGGAGGGCGGGGGGCGGGGGACCGAAGGCGAGCGGGGGGCGGGGCCGAGGGAGAGCGGGGGCGTAACCGAAGGCGGGGGGCGGGGCCGTCGGAGGGCGGGGCGGGGCCGAGGGAGGGCAGGGGGGCGAAGGAGAACGGGGGGCGGGGCCGAGGGAGAGCGGGGGCGTAACGGAGGGCGGGGGGCGTGGCCGAGGGACGGCGGGGGCGGTGTCACGGCGTAGGCGCTGCTCCCCACCCGTAGGAACGGCCTCCGGGCGGCAGCACCCCATATTTCTTAAAATCTGTAGAGAGTTGTATGCGAAAGCACGAAAGAAGCCTGGCGCACTGCCCGGCCCCCCCCCGCAGCGCTCCCTGGGGTCCCGAGCTTCGAGGGCGGACGGGGCTCCCGTAGCTCGGGGGCAGCGGCCGCTGCGGCTGCGTGTGGGCCAGCGCCTGCGGGGGGGGGGGGCACGGCGGTGGCGGGCGGCACGGGCGGGGGCGTGACCGGGGAGACTCCGGGCGAGCTCCCGGAGCTGGGGAGGCGAGCTGGGGAGGCGCCCGGCGTCTGCGCCCGCGGGGTGTCCGCCTTCTTCCCCGCTTGCCTCCGTCCGCTCTCGGCTAACTCCCCGGCGCTGCCCAGACCCGGCTCGCGTCCGGCGCCGCGGCAGGCGCTGCAGGTACCGCACTTTGGCCACAGGAGGGCAGCACAAGAGAGAGTGCGGCGGGGCGTGGCCGAGGCGGGTGGGAGGCGGGGCCGAGGGCGGGCGAGGAGGCGGGCCGAGGGCGGGCGGGAGCGGGGCCGAGGGCGGGGCGGAGGAGGGGCCGAAGGAGGGAGGGAGGCGGGCCGAGGGCGGGCGGGAGGGGGCCGAGGGCGGGGCGGGAGGCGGGGCCGAGGGCGGGGCGGGAGGCGGGGCCGAGGGCGGGGCGGGAGGCGGGGCCGAGCCGGAAGGCTGGGCCGAGAGAGGTCGGGAGGCGGGGCCGAGGGCAGGCGGTAGCGTGTGGGCCAGCGCCTGCGGAGGGGCCACGGCGGTGGCGGGCGGCACGGGCGGGGGCGTGATCGGGGAGACCGCGGGCGAGCTCCCGGAGCTGGGGAGGCGCCCGGCGTCTGCGCCCGCGGGGTGTCCGCCTTCTTCCCCGCTTGCCTTCCGTCCGCTCTGGGGTTACTCCCCGGGGCCGCCCAGACCCGGCTCGCCGCCGGCGCTCCGGTAGCCTGCCGCAGCGGGCGCTTTGAAGCTTCCAGCCCCGGGCGGCCAGCGAGCAGGAGACACCCCCGCCCCGGCCGAAGGGTCTCGCTCGCCTCCCCGGTGGTCCCGGCCCGGCCCCGCCGCCGGGGATGGGGGTCCGGCGCTGCAGTACCGCGTTTTGGCCACAGGAGGGCAGCACAAGCGACAGTGCGGCGTGGCGTGGCCGAGGGCGGGGCGGGAGGCGGCGCCATGGCGCATGCGCGCCTTCCACCTGCAGGAACGCTCTCCGGCAGCCGGGCGGCAGCACCCCCTTCCTTAGCCCCTTCTCAGCGCTCATTAGGGTGATGAGCGGTGACCGCTCTCAGCCCGCTTTAGTCCAGCCGGGGACCGGAACCACTTACCGGGCTGCGGGGCTCCCATCCCTCTACCGTGTCCGCACTCGCAGACCAGGCAGCGACAGTCAGCGCCTCTGCACCAAAAAACCTGCGGAACTGGGGTTTTTGCCCCAGAACGAGCCCCAGGGACGCTGCAATGCTCTGCGCGGCGCACCAGGGCCGGGGGGGGGGGGGGGGGGGGGCGGCAGGGCGCGGGGTGACACCACCGAGTCCGCCGGGGAGCCAGGAGGGAGGCTGGCGCCTTGTCTACAACATAAAAAAGATCGGTGATTTTTGCTTTTCTGCATGAAAATGTGTTGGGGTTTGGTTTTTTTTTTCTTTTCCAACTGCACCAATCCAGGTGGATCTGGTTTTTGGGAGACCCAAATTGGCGGTTTTTTTCTCCCACCTTGTTGGTTTGCCCCCTGGCGCAGACCCAGAATCAGGGACTTTGCGGTATTTTTGTGCCGTGGCGGCAGCTCCTGCTCAGTGCACGCGGTCCCGGGGGGGGAAAGTCCCCGTTCAGGGCAATCAGCCACAAACTGGGAGGGGAAAAGGGGGAAGGGGCAGTTTTGGAAAGAGCTTTTATGTCTTCAAGAGAGATAAAGGGGAGAGAGAGTTTTTAAATCCTTTCTATAAACAGGCTTTCTTCCCATTTAAAAAACCTTATAGAGCATAGACATTTGCAGTAATGTATCTATTCACATGTAGATAGATCAATTCAGGGAATATATATTATCTATTTACGCTTATATAGAATATCTGTTTAGACTCAGACGTATTTAGACTACTGTGTTAACACTTATTGTATAGAACAGGCAGTTAGACATATATTTTGACACTTTAATACCTTCTTATATATAAATCTTTTTTTCATCTTTTCATATGCTAAAACCCTTTCTATAACATAGAACCACTGAATGCTTAGAGATACAGGGTTTTAACTCCTTCTATATACATACATTAATATTATTTATCAAAATATATCAAACTGAGACACTTGACTATTTCAATGCCTCACGCCCATATTTAGAGGTTTTAACCTTTTTTAATCCACCCCCATGAATTTTCACACACTTTGGGGTTGTGACCCGCCTCTTTTGGGGGCGGGGGGGGGAACCCCGCATGACCCACAACCCCCAACTCACCTGCTCCTCTGCCGCATCGTCGCCCCCTCGGTGACGCTGGGGCGCCCCAAATGATGTCGTCGCCCCCACAGACACACACAGCCCTTTTTATTCGTGCACACCTCCTCTCCCTGGTGTTGGGAAACGCCTGGCCCTTTCCTCCCAGCGCGGCTGCAGGGAGATCCTTCACCCTGCCTGCGGGGCGGCAGGACCGGGCTGAGCCATAACCAGAATCCACGCTGACGGACCCACCACTGCACCTACAGCCCTCGCGCTGCTGCTGCTGCCGTCATCGCTGCTGCTCACCTCGCTCACTGGGTCAATGCAGCCGAGAGGGATGGGTCCAACCCTGAAGAGCAAAAGGAACAAGAAAGAACAAAGCTCGGTCATTCCCTTCATGGTGAAAAGGTGAGCCTATGTTTATATACATCCAGTAAAAACAATCATACTCTACAAGTATTTGACTTTCCTTTGGCACTAATTTAAACTTGCACAGCTGTGAACTGATACCATTAAACTACCCCTCTTCAAAATACACAGTAATGACGACTGTGGGCTTTTTTGGGTGTCACACAAGGAGGAGGGACATCTGGCCAGCGGCACTGCCCAAGAGAGATGCTACCGGGCTGCCGGGGAAACGCGCCACCGAAAGCCAGACAGAAATAAAGTACCTCCGAGCACTCTGTCCTAATACCAGGAAAAACCCGCTAACATTCAGTCGCCTCTCTTTTTAAACCTTTAGAACAAACACCTAACTGCTTAAATACGCCTCATAAATTGCTAATTGCATAATATGCTACAGCTATTTGGCAGTGTGTGGAATAATTACTAAATTGGCTAAAAACACAAAAGTACGGCATTGTTCACACATTAAGGAAAAGTATAAAATCAAGAGGCTTCTGAGGTAGGAAACAGCTGCAGCTGGCATGAAGAATGCAACATCCGCGGTTCCCTGATAAGGGTGCTTGTGAAGCTACATGAGGTACAGGGCGGGATGCAATTATTCCGCGGCTTTACCTTACGATGTATAGCAGATACGGGAATGGGACGATACCATGAAACAGATAAGCTGCCAATTAGCTGCCTGCTCGATACTCGGAGCCAACATTTGTCAAATTTTGATGAAATGCTGTCCTTTGTGCAAACTTTGCTCGTTATAATGACATTATAATACCAAAACACACCTCCATCCCAAAGGCTACCCGCCTCCAAGGTGCGACCACTCCTTCTTGAGCCTGCGCCCTGAATTTTTCATAAACTATACCTTTAAATGTGAAGTGAGAGAATTTTACACCAATCGTAATTAAAGTATTTATGACTGAAGTCACTCAAACTCCACCTTGAAGATAACAAATAGTATAAAAATAGCCCAAGAGAGGGGGGATACCCGGGGAAGACACCATCGCGAACAAGTCGGGGAGAACTCCATCACCGACTTCCGGGACCAGTCGACGGGCTGAGCCTTTCTTTCCCCCCCTGTAGGGACGCCTTCGGGTAAGACTTAGATCATACTGAGTGCTCTCTTGGGAAACTTAGAAATTTCTCTAGAGAATCTCTTTCCTACACTTATAGCCAGGCTGTATCGTTTATAACTTTGTCGCGCGTTTGAGATATGTAATAATACTTTCATTTGCACGTGCTTTGCAGACAGTGTATTTATCACCGGCAAGCCTAAGAACGTATCTAGCTGTTGTTTAAATAAACTGCACTGTTTAAGTAGCTGGTCGTTTCGGTTCCTCATTGAACGCAACCAAAGATTCGAGGGTGGCCGTGCTGGTTCACGAGCACGACTAGACTGAAGGTGCAGTCCACTACTAGTGTATCCAAATCATAATAGTTTAATACATATTAAACGCGATTGGACTGATAGCGCTGAATTGGGCATCACTCAGAATTTAAACCTAGCCGCAGCTAGCCTCCCACCTCGGTGAAGAGTGTTAGAACACAAGGGGGTTCATCTTCTGCCAAAACCGCTTTGCCTCTTTCCACGCAACACAGTCACATTTTAAACAATGCAAGTCAGCTTGTAAACTGTACAATTTTAGCTTTTTCTTTTTTTTTTTAAAACAGTTTCCTTTAACATACAAAAATCAGCAAGATAAGAGATCCCCCCCAAATGGTTTTACTTTTGAGGGGCGGGGGCGGAAATCAAATGCCCGGCGCTGCCATCCGTCAGGCTACCAAAACAGACTGGCAGATTGGCGAATGCTTTTGGCTGTGTAACATGCTCCAGAACAGACCTTACATTATTTTTAGTGTTTTCTTAAAATATTTCATACAAAAACTATAGAAGGAGAGCTGACAAAGCCTTCATGTTAACTTCAAAGTCCACACTGCAAGGACCTTAGGAAAAAAGCAGACGCCCACCGCAGACCTACCTCGTACTCGCACTGCACGCCGGATCCTTTCCAGCTGTCCTGCACTGTAACCGCACAACAGAAGGGCGACCACGGGGAAACGCTGGCACTTGACATTCTGCCGAGAGAGGGGAAAAAAACCTTTAGCACAAAGCTGGGCAGCAACCTAAGGCCTCCTTCTTTCACGGAGGTTTCCAAAGACTACGGTCGAGCGGAGGAAAAAGCATTTGGCACCATCTCTGGCACAGCTGTTGATACCGGCCACTAGACCTTGGCATTTTTTTGACTCGCTGGCAGCTTTAGTTGCCCCAAGAGACACTTTCCCAGGCACACGCAGGTGACAGGCACAGACGCCTACGGACATTTTCTTGAGCCTACGCAGAGCCAAGGTTTCCTCACCCGATGCGTCCCGATCTGAATATCTTTCCTAAAGGGTACAGCCACCCACCTGTCCTTCTAAGTCTTCCTCCTTGCAACAAAGCACCTGTTTTTTCCAGGCCGTTTCTCCAAACGGCCAAGATCTTTTCAAACTACCCTTGCGCCACCAAACCCGCGCAGGGTCCCTCCCAGCTTTTGGCTGCCCTTGGCTTTACCAGGCACACGCTCTATTCCCTCTCCCAACACCAAAAGTACGGCACGCTCCCAGACCAGAGCGCAACACTGCAGGTGCCCGCCCACGCCCAGCTGGTTTCATGAGGAGTCCCCGCCACCGCAGGCTGCACACCCAAGCGCAGCTTCACCCGCACCCATTTCAGGGGATGCGCAACTTGCTATTCGCTTCCTGCCACGGCTGCTCTTCCTTCAGAAATTCTACTCGTAGCCAAGATTTTCACTACGGGTTCAAGCATTTACCTTCCTGGAATTACCAGCAGTATTACACAGGCAAGTCACTTAATTGCTCTTCTAAAATTAGCCAACTGAAAGTTACAGCCCTGAAAGAGGAGGGGAAAAGACAAGGAGAGCTCAGGCAGCAAGAGAGCTCTGCAGGCTGCCACCTGCAGTCAACATTGCACTCTCTTTTTGAAAGCACACACACACACTAGAGAACCCCCACAAAACAAACAAACACAAACCCCAGGACTTTGTATCCTTCCCTCTCCCAGCATATGGTCTTGTCAGAGCATGATGACGTGCAGACCACCTGTGTCCCGAGGACATTTGCACGCGAGGAATACGTGTCCAGAAACGGTCCAGATCTCTAAGAGTTGTGTCATTTTGGGGGGTTTCCTTGTCATAACTCAGCTTCATTGACGGGCACATTTGAGAGGAAACTCGTTAACTTTTAAACGTAGTCTCTCCTTGGGGAAAGAAACGTCTTGGAGACTGAAAAGCAATTACGATTCAGAGCTCCCACTCATGAGGAAGCCGTGGGGACATTAAGTAAAGCAAAGAACCCACAGCAGCAACATCCAGTGAAATTTGGCTTTAATTCTGATCACGCCCTTAAGAGACCCTCCAAGTCTACACCTCAGTCCTACAAAGGACGAGTCCTTCTCCGGAGGGACAAACTTTTTGTACTTAGAAGTCCTAGACTGAAGGCTCCACGGAACGTGCATTGAGCCACAGAAAAACATGCCATCACCACTCTTAATAAAAAGAAAAACTGAATAAAAATCAAGCGACACAACCGTTTCCATCACGTTTCACTCGTTACGTTTCTACCGGCGTCTAGGTGCTCAAAAATTAACTACACTGACACCACATCCTAATAAAAATTTAGTTACGCATCAAAAAAGAAAAGGCTATTTCCCCTTTGCCCATGAAATCAGTACAAACAAACTGAAGAGAAACACCTGACCCTAAAGAAGGGAACAGGCAGCTCTCAATTTACCCAAGGTGAAAGTTCACTCTTATACCCCAAAGGAAAACACTCCAAACTGCCAAGGCACCAACTCAGGAAGGAGGCACTCTCTGTGAACTGCAACTCCTCCTCATCAGCTTTCCTGCACGGGCAGCAAAGTTGCGTTTCCTGCAGGTTTGACATGGACTGTCTGTAGCATTCCCGAACTCACCAACGAGTCTCCCCGCTCCCCCAGCCCTACACGCGCCATTACCTGAGCCGCAAACGGAATCAGCCGTGCAGGATTCTCCTCCCAGGACACAGAAGGTGACCCTAGGAAAAGAGGAGGCGAGAAATGAGCCTGTTTCTCACACCCAGCCAACGGGGACCAGCCAGGGGACCTCCACCCCACCTCTGCCCTCAGGAGCGGGGCCAGGACGGACCCGCCACACAGAGAGAGGCACCCAGCGCGGATTTCATCTTGGCCCCCCTTCCTGAGGCCAAAGCAGCTCAATTCCCTCTCTTTCTCAGCCCCAAAACCAGCCACACAAGCCCCTCTGCCAGCCCCAGGAGCAGAAGACCTGGTCTCCAGGTGGGGCCCCAAACCGGCTCCCCCTCTCTGCTTCCTCACCTCCTCTGCAACCCCCCTGGCCGATGCCGAGGGGCGGGGGGAGCGCAGCCGCCCCACGGCCCGGCACCCCCACGAGCCCCCACGGGCAGTTTTGGGGAGCGCTGGGGAACTGCCGAGGGCCGCGCCCCGCGTCTCTGCGGGGCGGCACCAGCTCGGCCCGCCCGCCGCTCAATTACCGCCGCTCCGGGTTTCATTGCTCCGGCATCGCCAGCAGCGCACCCCAACCCCTCCAGGTCGAAGGGACCCCGCGGGAAGCCGGGCTCAGCCAGCCCCCTCCGACACTGCAATGCCCACTGAGACCCCCTCAGGCTCCCCGTGCTCCCCTCGGGTCCCCCCGTCTCGCCTCGGGACCCCGCCAGCTCCCCGCCAGCTTCCGCCGCCGCCACCCGCTCACCTTCACGCGCTCCAGATGCTTCACGACGTGCTCGCGGAGGCCCCGCGGACCCAGTCCGGCCGACGGCCCGCCCGCCGGGCCCCGCTTTCTCCCCGGGCCGCTCCGCGCCCGCTGCCACCTGCCCGCCATTTTCCCCGGGCCCCTTCCGCTTCCGGTGCGCCGCGGCCCGCCGCCGACGGCCCGCCCATGCCGCGCGCCCATTGGCCATCGCCCACTCCGCTCGTCGGTATCTCAGCTCCAGTGGCCTTTCGCCGCCGTCAATCCCCGCCGCGGACCGCCCCGGCGATCCGATCCGGCCAATCCAAGCGCGGCGAGACGATCCGACCAATCGAAGCGCGGCGAGGCGACCCGACCAATGGGAGCGCGGCGCCCGCGCTGTGGTCGGCCCATTCTCCCGCGCATGCGCGCCAGGGCGGTTGCCATGGTGAGGACGCTCCGGCGGGGGCCGGGGCCGTTGCCATGGCGACGGAGCCCTGCGGCCGGGCAGGACGGGCTGGAGGGCGGGGGGGATTCACCAAAACACGGCTTTTTCTTCTTAAAAACTGTAGAGAGTTGTATGCGAAAGCACGAAAGAAGCCTGGAGCACTGCCCGCCCCCCGCCGCAGCGCTCCCTGGGGTCCCGAGCTTCGAGGGCGGACGGGGCTCCCGCAGCTCGGGGGCAGCGGCCGCTGCGGCTGCGCGTGGGCCAGCGCCTGCGGGGGGGGCCACGGCGGTGGCGGGCGGCACGGGCGGGGGCGTGATCGGGGAGACTGCGGGCGAGCTCTGGCGAGCTGGGGAGGCGCCCGGCGTCTGCGCCCGCGGGGTGTCCGCCTTCTTGCCCGCTTGCCTTCCGTCCGCTCTCGGCTAACTCCCCGGCGCCGCCCGGACCCGGCTCGCCTCCGGCGCCCCGGCAGCCTGCCGCAGCGGGCGGTTTGACGCTTCCCGCCCCGCCATCCCCGGGCGGCCAGCGGGCAGGAGACACCCCCGCCCCGGCCGAAGGGGCTCGCTCGCCTCCCCGGTGGTCCCGGCCCGGCCCCGCCGGCGGGGATGGCGCCCGGCAGCCGTCCGTGCGTGACCGGCGCTGCAGTACCGCGCTGTGGCCACGGGGAGGCAGCACTAGCGAGAGCGGGGCGGGGGCGGGGCCGAGGGAGGACGAGGGGCGGGGCCGAGGGAGGGTGAGGGGCGGGGCCGAGGGAGGGCGGGGGGGCGGGGGACCGAAGGCGAGCGGGGGGCGGGGCCGAGGGAGAGCGGGGGCGTAACCGAAGGCGGGGGGCGGGGCCGTCGGAGGGCGGGGCGGGGCCGAGGGAGGGCAGGGGGGCGAAGGAGAACGGGGGGCGGGGCCGGGGGAGAGCGGGGGCGTAACGGAGGGCGGGGGGCGGGGCCGAGGGACGGCGGGGGCGGTGTCACGGCGTAGGCGCTGCTCCCCACCCGTAGGAACGGCCTCCGGGCGGCAGCACCCTATTTCTTAAAATCTGTAGAGAGTTGTATGCGAAAGCACGAAAGAAGCCTGGCGCACTGCCCGGCCCCCCCCCCGCAGCGCTCCCTGGGGTCCCGAGCTTCGAGGGCGGACGGGGCTCCCGTAGCTCGGGGGCAGCGGCCGCTGCGGCTGCGTGTGGGCCAGCGCCTGCGGGGGGGGGGGGGCACGGCGGTGGCGGGCGGCACGGGCGGGGGCGTGACCGGGGAGACTCCGGGCGAGCTCCCGGAGCTGGGGAGGCGAGCTGGGGAGGCGCCCGGCGTCTGCGCCCGCGGGGTGTCCGCCTTCTTCCCCGCTTGCCTCCGTCCGCTCTCGGCTAACTCCCCGGCGCTGCCCAGACCCGGCTCGCGTCCGGCGCCGCGGCAGGCGCTGCAGTACCGCACTTTGGCCACAGGAGGGCAGCACAAGAGAGAGTGCGGCGGGGCGTGGCCGAGGGCGGGTGGGAGGCGGGGCCGAGGGCGGGCGAGAGGCGGGGCCGAGGGCGGGCGGGAGCGGGGCCGAGGGCGGGGCGGAGGAGGGGCCGAAGGAGGGAGGGAGGCGGGGCCGAGGGCGGGGCGGGAGGCGGGGCCGAGGGCGGGGCGGGAGGCGGGGCCGAGGGCGGGCGGGAGGCGGGGCCGAGGGCGGGAGGCGGGGCCGAGCCGGAAGGCTGGGCCGAGAGAGGTCGGGAGGCGGGGCCGAGGGCAGGCGGTAGCGTGTGGGCCAGCGCCTGCGGAGGGGCCACGGCGGTGGCGGGCGGCACGGGCGGGGGCGTGATCGGGGAGACCGCGGGCGAGCTCCCGGAGCTGGGGAGGCGCCCGGCGTCTGCGCCCGCGGGGTGTCCGCCTTCTTCCCCGCTTGCCTTCCGTCCGCTCTGGGGTTACTCCCCGGGGCCGCCCAGACCCGGCTCGCCGCCGGCGCTCCGGTAGCCTGCCGCAGCGGGCGCTTTGAAGCTTCCAGCCCCGGGCGGCCAGCGAGCAGGAGACACCCCCGCCCCGGCCGAAGGGTCTCGCTCGCCTCCCCGGTGGTCCCGGCCCGGCCCCGCCGCCGGGGATGGGGGTCCGGCGCTGCAGTACCGCGTTTTGGCCACAGGAGGGCAGCACAAGCGACAGTGCGGCGTGGCGTGGCCGAGGGCGGGGCGGGAGGCGGCGCCATGGCGCATGCGCGCCTTCCACCTGCAGGAACGCTCTCCGGCAGCCGGGCGGCAGCACCCCCTTCCTTAGCCCCTTCTCAGCGCTCATTAGGGTGATGAGCGGTGACCGCTCTCAGCCCGCTTTAGTCCAGCCGGGGACCGGAACCACTTACCGGGCTGCGGGGCTCCCATCCCTCTACCGTGTCCGCACTCGCAGACCAGGCAGCGACAGTCAGCGCCTCTGCACCAAAAAACCTGCGGAACTGGGGTTTTTGCCCCAGAACGAGCCCCAGGGACGCTGCAACGCTCTGCGCGGCGCACCAGGGCCGGGGGGGGGGGGGGGGGGGGGCGGCAGGGCGCGGGGTGACACCACCGAGTCCGCCGGGGAGCCAGGAGGGAGGCTGGCGCCTTGTCTACAACATAAAAAAGATCGGTGATTTTTGCTTTTCTGCATGAAAATGTGTTGGGGTTTGGTTTTTTTTTTTCTTTTCCAACTGCACCAATCCAGGTGGATCTGGTTTTTGGGAGACCCAAATTGGCGGTTTTTTTCTCCCACCTTGTTGGTTTGCCCCCTGGCGCAGACCCAGAATCAGGGACTTTGCGGTATTTTTGTGCCGTGGCGGCAGCTCCTGCTCAGTGCACGCGGTCCCGGGGGGGAAAGTCCCCGTTCAGGGCAATCAGCCACAAACTGGGAGGGGAAAAGGGGGAAGGGGCAGTTTTGGAAAGAGCTTTTATGTCTTCAAGAGAGATAAAGGGGAGAGAGAGTTTTTAAATCCTTTCTATAAACAGGCTTTCTTCCCATTTAAAAAACCTTATAGAGCATAGACATTTGCAGTAATGTATCTATTCACATGTAGATAGATCAATTCAGGGAATATATATTATCTATTTACGCTTATATAGAATATCTGTTTAGACTCAGACGTATTTAGACTACTGTGTTAACACTTATTGTATAGAACAGGCAGTTAGACATATATTTTGACACTTTAATACCTTCTTATATATAAATCTTTTTTTCATCTTTTCATATGCTAAAACCCTTTCTATAACATAGAACCACTGAATGCTTAGAGATACAGGGTTTTAACTCCTTCTATATACATACATTAATATTATTTATCAAAATATATCAAACTGAGACACTTGACTATTTCAATGCCTCACGCCCATATTTAGAGGTTTTAACCTTTTTTAATCCACCCCCATGAATTTTCACACACTTTGGGGTTGTGACCCGCCTCTTTTGGGGGCGGGGGGGGGAACCCCGCATGACCCACAACCCCCAACTCACCTGCTCCTCTGCCGCATCGTCGCCCCCTCGGTGACGCTGGGGCGCCCCAAATGATGTCGTCGCCCCCACAGACACACACAGCCCTTTTTATTCGTGCACACCTCCTCTCCCTGGTGTTGGGAAACGCCTGGCCCTTTCCTCCCAGCGCGGCTGCAGGGAGATCCTTCACCCTGCCTGCGGGGCGGCAGGACCGGGCTGAGCCATAACCAGAATCCACGCTGACGGACCCACCACTGCACCTACAGCCCTCGCGCTGCTGCTGCTGCCGTCATCGCTGCTGCTCACCTCGCTCACTGGGTCAATGCAGCCGAGAGGGATGGGTCCAACCCTGAAGAGCAAAAGGAACAAGAAAGAACAAAGCTCGGTCATTCCCTTCATGGTGAAAAGGTGAGCCTATGTTTATATACATCCAGTAAAAACAATCATACTCTACAAGTATTTGACTTTCCTTTGGCACTAATTTAAACTTGCACAGCTGTGAACTGATACCATTAAACTACCCCTCTTCAAAATACACAGTAATGACGACTGTGGGCTTTTTTGGGTGTCACACAAGGAGGAGGGACATCTGGCCAGCGGCACTGCCCAAGAGAGATGCTACCGGGCTGCCGGGGAAACGCGCCACCGAAAGCCAGACAGAAATAAAGTACCTCCGAGCACTCTGTCCTAATACCAGGAAAAACCCGCTAACATTCAGTCGCCTCTCTTTTTAAACCTTTAGAACAAACACCTAACTGCTTAAATACGCCTCATAAATTGCTAATTGCATAATATGCTACAGCTATTTGGCAGTGTGTGGAATAATTACTAAATTGGCTAAAAACACAAAAGTACGGCATTGTTCACACATTAAGGAAAAGTATAAAATCAAGAGGCTTCTGAGGTAGAAAACAGCTGCAGCTGGCATGAAGAATACAACATCCGCGGTTCCCTGATAAGGGTGCTTGTGAAGCTACATGAGGTACAGGGCGGGATGCAATTATTCCGCGGCTTTACCTTACGATGTATAGCAGATACGGGAATGGGACGATACCATGAAACAGATAAGCTGCCAATTAGCTGCCTGCTCGATACTCGGAGCCAACATTTTGTCAAATTTTGATGAAATGCTGTCCTTTGTGCAAACTTTGCTCGTTATAATGACATTATAATACCAAAACACACCTCCATCCCAAAGGCTACCCGCCTCCAAGGTGCGACCACTCCTTCTTGAGCCTGCGCCCTGAATTTTTCATAAACTATACCTTTAAATGTGAAGTGAGAGAATTTTACACCAATCGTAATTAAAGTATTTATGACTGAAGTCACTCAAACTCCACCTTGAAGATAACAAATAGTATAAAAATAGCCCAAGAGAGGGGGGATACCCGGGGAAGACACCATCGCGAACAAGTCGGGGAGAACTCCATCACCGACTTCCGGGACCAGTCGACGGGCTGAGCCTTTCTTTCCCCCCCTGTAGGGACGCCTTCGGGTAAGACTTAGATCATACTGAGTGCTCTCTTGGGAAACTTAGAAATTTCTCTAGAGAATCTCTTTCCTACACTTATAGCCAGGCTGTATCGTTTATAACTTTGTCGCGCGTTTGAGATATGTAATAATACTTTCATTTGCACGTGCTTTGCAGACAGTGTATTTATCACCGGCAAGCCTAAGAACGTATCTAGCTGTTGTTTAAATAAACTGCACTGTTTAAGTAGCTGGTCGTTTCGGTTCCTCATTGAACGCAACCAAAGATTCGAGGGTGGCCGTGCTGGTTCACGAGCACGACTAGACTGAAGGTGCAGTCCACTACTAGTGTATCCAAATCATAATAGTTTAATACATATTAAACGCGATTGGACTGATAGCGCTGAATTGGGCATCACTCAGAATTTAAACCTAGCCGCAGCTAGCCTCCCACCTCGGTGAAGAGTGTTAGAACACAAGGGGGTTCATCTTCTGCCAAAACCGCTTTGCCTCTTTCCACGCAACACAGTCACATTTTAAACAATGCAAGTCAGCTTGTAAACTGTACAATTTTAGCTTTTTCTTTTTTTTTTTAAAACAGTTTCCTTTAACATACAAAAATCAGCAAGATAAGAGATCCCCCCCAAATGGTTTTACTTTTGAGGGGCGGGGGCGGAAATCAAATGCCCGGCGCTGCCATCCGTCAGGCTACCAAAACAGACTGGCAGATTGGCGAATGCTTTTGGCTGTGTAACATGCTCCAGAACAGACCTTACATTATTTTTAGTGTTTTCTTAAAATATTTCATACAAAAACTATAGAAGGAGAGCTGACAAAGCCTTCATGTTAACTTCAAAGTCCACACTGCAAGGACCTTAGGAAAAAAGCAGACGCCCACCGCAGACCTACCTCGTACTCGCACTGCACGCCGGATCCTTTCCAGCTGTCCTGCACTGTAACCGCACAACAGAAGGGCGACCACGGGGAAACGCTGGCACTTGACATTCTGCCGAGAGAGGGGAAAAAAACCTTTAGCACAAAGCTGGGCAGCAACCTAAGGCCTCCTTCTTTCACGGAGGTTTCCAAAGACTACGGTCGAGCGGAGGAAAAAGCATTTGGCACCATCTCTGGCACAGCTGTTGATACCGGCCACTAGACCTTGGCATTTTTTTGACTCGCTGGCAGCTTTAGTTGCCCCAAGAGACACTTTCCCAGGCACACGCAGGTGACAGGCACAGACGCCTACGGACATTTTCTTGAGCCTACGCAGAGCCAAGGTTTCCTCACCCGATGCGTCCCGATCTGAATATCTTTCCTAAAGGGTACAGCCACCCACCTGTCCTTCTAGTCTTCCTCCTTGCAACAAAGCACCTGTTTTTTCCAGGCCGTTTCTCCAAACGGCCAAGATCTTTTCAAACTACCCTTGCGCCACCAAACCCGCGCAGGGTCCCTCCCAGCTTTTGGCTGCCCTTGGCTTTACCAGGCACACGCTCTATTCCCTCTCCCAACACCAAAAGTACGGCACGCTCCCAGACCAGAGCGCAACACTGCAGGTGCCCGCCCACGCCCAGCTGGTTTCATGAGGAGTCCCCGCCACCGCAGGCTGCACACCCAAGCGCAGCTTCACCCGCACCCATTTCAGGGGATGCGCAACTTGCTATTCGCTTCCTGCCACGGCTGCTCTTCCTTCAGAAATTCTACTCGTAGCCAAGATTTTCACTACGGGTTCAAGCATTTACCTTCCTGGAATTACCAGCAGTATTACACAGGCAAGTCACTTAATTGCTCTTCTAAAATTAGCCAACTGAAAGTTACAGCCCTGAAAGAGGAGGGGAAAAGACAAGGAGAGCTCAGGCAGCAAGAGAGCTCTGCAGGCTGCCACCTGCAGTCAACATTGCACTCTCTTTTTGAAAGCACACACACACACTAGAGAACCCCCACAAAACAAACAAACACAAACCCCAGGACTTTGTATCCTTCCCTCTCCCAGCATATGGTCTTGTCAGAGCATGATGACGTGCAGACCACCTGTGTCCCGAGGACATTTGCACGCGAGGAATACGTGTCCAGAAACGGTCCAGATCTCTAAGAGTTGTGTCATTTTGGGGGGTTTCCTTGTCATAACTCAGCTTCATTGACGGGCACATTTGAGAGGAAACTCGTTAACTTTTAAACGTAGTCTCTCCTTGGGGAAAGAAACGTCTTGGAGACTGAAAAGCAATTACGATTCAGAGCTCCCACTCATGAGGAAGCCGTGGGGACATTAAGTAAAGCAAAGAACCCACAGCAGCAACATCCAGTGAAATTTGGCTTTAATTCTGATCACGCCCTTAAGAGACCCTCCAAGTCTACACCTCAGTCCTACAAAGGACGAGTCCTTCTCCGGAGGGACAAACTTTTTGTACTTAGAAGTCCTAGACTGAAGGCTCCACGGAACGTGCATTGAGCCACAGAAAAACATGCCATCACCACTCTTAATAAAAAGAAAAACTGAATAAAAATCAAGCGACACAACCGTTTCCATCACGTTTCACTCGTTACGTTTCTACCGGCGTCTAGGTGCTCAAAAATTAACTACACTGACACCACATCCTAATAAAAATTTAGTTACGCATCAAAAAAGAAAAGGCTATTTCCCCTTTGCCCATGAAATCAGTACAAACAAACTGAAGAGAAACACCTGACCCTAAAGAAGGGAACAGGCAGCTCTCAATTTACCCAAGGTGAAAGTTCACTCTTATACCCCAAAGGAAAACACTCCAAACTGCCAAGGCACCAACTCAGGAAGGAGGCACTCTCTGTGAACTGCAACTCCTCCTCATCAGCTTTCCTGCACGGGCAGCAAAGTTGCGTTTCCTGCAGGTTTGACATGGACTGTCTGTAGCATTCCCGAACTCACCAACGAGTCTCCCCGCTCCCCCAGCCCTACACGCGCCATTACCTGAGCCGCAAACGGAATCAGCCGTGCAGGATTCTCCTCCCAGGACACAGAAGGTGACCCTAGGAAAAGAGGAGGCGAGAAATGAGCCTGTTTCTCACACCCAGCCAACGGGGACCAGCCAGGGGACCTCCACCCCACCTCTGCCCTCAGGAGCGGGGCCAGGACGGACCCGCCACACAGAGAGAGGCACCCAGCGCGGATTTCATCTTGGCCCCCCTTCCTGAGGCCAAAGCAGCTCAATTCCCTCTCTTTCTCAGCCCCAAAACCAGCCACACAAGCCCCTCTGCCAGCCCCAGGAGCAGAAGACCTGGTCTCCAGGTGGGGCCCCAAACCGGCTCCCCCTCTCTGCTTCCTCACCTCCTCTGCAACCCCCCTGGCCGATGCCGAGGGGCGGGGGGAGCGCAGCCGCCCCACGGCCCGGCACCCCCACGAGCCCCCACGGGCAGTTTTGGGGAGCGCTGGGGAACTGCCGAGGGCCGCGCCCCGCGTCTCTGCGGGGCGGCACCAGCTCGGCCCGCCCGCCGCTCAATTACCGCCGCTCCGGGTTTCATTGCTCCGGCATCGCCAGCAGCGCACCCCAACCCCTCCAGGTCGAAGGGACCCCGCGGGAAGCCGGGCTCAGCCAGCCCCCTCCGACACTGCAATGCCCACTGAGACCCCCTCAGGCTCCCCGTGCTCCCCTCGGGTCCCCCCGTCTCGCCTCGGGACCCCGCCAGCTCCCCGCCAGCTTCCGCCGCCGCCACCCGCTCACCTTCACGCGCTCCAGATGCTTCACGACGTGCTCGCGGAGGCCCCGCGGACCCAGTCCGGCCGACGGCCCGCCCGCCGGGCCCCGCTTTCTCCCCGGGCCGCTCCGCGCCCGCTGCCACCTGCCCGCCATTTTCCCCGGGCCCCTTCCGCTTCCGGTGCGCCGCGGCCCGCCGCCGACGGCCCGCCCATGCCGCGCGCCCATTGGCCATCGCCCACTCCGCTCGTCGGTATCTCAGCTCCAGTGGCCTTTCGCCGCCGTCAATCCCCGCCGCGGACCGCCCCGGCGATCCGATCCGGCCAATCCAAGCGCGGCGAGACGATCCGACCAATCGAAGCGCGGCGAGGCGACCCGACCAATGGGAGCGCGGCGCCCGCGCTGTGGTCGGCCCATTCTCCCGCGCATGCGCGCCAGGGCGGTTGCCATGGTGAGGACGCTCCGGCGGGGGCCGGGGCCGTTGCCATGGCGACGGAGCCCTGCGGCCGGGCAGGACGGGCTGGAGGGCGGGGGGGATTCACCAAAACACGGCTTTTTCTTCTTAAAAACTGTAGAGAGTTGTATGCGAAAGCACGAAAGAAGCCTGGAGCACTGCCCGCCCCCCGCCGCAGCGCTCCCTGGGGTCCCGAGCTTCGAGGGCGGACGGGGCTCCCGCAGCTCGGGGGCAGCGGCCGCTGCGGCTGCGCGTGGGCCAGCGCCTGCGGGGGGGGCCACGGCGGTGGCGGGCGGCACGGGCGGGGGCGTGATCGGGGAGACTGCGGGCGAGCTCTGGCGAGCTGGGGAGGCGCCCGGCGTCTGCGCCCGCGGGGTGTCCGCCTTCTTGCCCGCTTGCCTTCCGTCCGCTCTCGGCTAACTCCCCGGCGCCGCCCGGACCCGGCTCGCCTCCGGCGCCCCGGCAGCCTGCCGCAGCGGGCGGTTTGACGCTTCCCGCCCCGCCATCCCCGGGCGGCCAGCGGGCAGGAGACACCCCCGCCCCGGCCGAAGGGGCTCGCTCGCCTCCCCGGTGGTCCCGGCCCGGCCCCGCCGGCGGGGATGGCGCCCGGCAGCCGTCCGTGCGTGACCGGCGCTGCAGTACCGCGCTGTGGCCACGGGGAGGCAGCACTAGCGAGAGCGGGGCGGGGGCGGGGCCGAGGGAGGACGAGGGGCGGGGCCGAGGGAGGGTGAGGGGCGGGGCCGAGGGAGGGCGGGGGGGCGGGGGACCGAAGGCGAGCGGGGGGCGGGGCCGAGGGAGAGCGGGGGCGTAACCGAAGGCGGGGGGCGGGGCCGTCGGAGGGCGGGGCGGGGCCGAGGGAGGGCAGGGGGGCGAAGGAGAACGGGGGGCGGGGCCGAGGGAGAGCGGGGGCGTAACGGAGGGCGGGGGGCGTGGCCGAGGGACGGCGGGGGCGGTGTCACGGCGTAGGCGCTGCTCCCCACCCGTAGGAACGGCCTCCGGGCGGCAGCACCCTATTTCTTAAAATCTGTAGAGAGTTGTATGCGAAAGCACGAAAGAAGCCTGGCGCACTGCCCGGCCCCCCCCCGCAGCGCTCCCTGGGGTCCCGAGCTTCGAGGGCGGACGGGGCTCCCGTAGCTCGGGGGCAGCGGCCGCTGCGGCTGCGTGTGGGCCAGCGCCTGCGGGGGGGGGGGGGCACGGCGGTGGCGGGCGGCACGGGCGGGGGCGTGACCGGGGAGACTCCGGGCGAGCTCCCGGAGCTGGGGAGGCGAGCTGGGGAGGCGCCCGGCGTCTGCGCCCGCGGGGTGTCCGCCTTCTTCCCCGCTTGCCTCCGTCCGCTCTCGGCTAACTCCCCGGCGCTGCCCAGACCCGGCTCGCGTCCGGCGCCGCGGCAGGCGCTGCAGTACCGCACTTTGGCCACAGGAGGGCAGCACAAGAGAGAGTGCGGCGGGGCGTGGCCGAGGGCGGGTGGGAGGCGGGGCCGAGGGCGGGCGAGAGGCGGGGCCGAGGGCGGGCGGGAGCGGGGCCGAGGGCGGGGCGGAGGAGGGGCCGAAGGAGGGAGGGAGGCGGGGCCGAGGGCGGGGCGGGAGGCGGGGCCGAGGGCGGGGCGGGAGGCGGGGGCCGAGGGGCGGGGGCGGGAGGCGGGGCCGAGGGCGGGAGGCGGGGCCGAGCCGGAGGCTGGGCCGAGAGAGGTCGGGAGGCGGGGCCGAGGGCAGGCGGTAGCGTGTGGGCCAGCGCCTGCGGAGGGGCCACGGCGGTGGCGGGCGGCACGGGCGGGGGCGTGATCGGGGAGACCGCGGGCGAGCTCCCGGAGCTGGGGAGGCGCCCGGCGTCTGCGCCCGCGGGGTGTCCGCCTTCTTCCCCGCTTGCCTTCCGTCCGCTCTGGGGTTACTCCCCGGGGCCGCCCAGACCCGGCTCGCCGCCGGCGCTCCGGTAGCCTGCCGCAGCGGGCGCTTTGAAGCTTCCAGCCCCGGGCGGCCAGCGAGCAGGAGACACCCCCGCCCCGGCCGAAGGGTCTCGCTCGCCTCCCCGGTGGTCCCGGCCCGGCCCCGCCGCCGGGGATGGGGGTCCGGCGCTGCAGTACCGCGTTTTTGGCCACAGGAGGGCAGCACAAGCGACAGTGCGGCGTGGCGTGGCCGAGGGCGGGGCGGGAGGCGGCGCCATGGCGCATGCGCGCCTTCCACCTGCAGGAACGCTCTCCGGCAGCCGGGCGGCAGCACCCCCTTCCTTAGCCCCTTCTCAGCGCTCATTAGGGTGATGAGCGGTGACCGCTCTCAGCCCGCTTTAGTCCAGCCGGGGACCGGAACCACTTACCGGGCTGCGGGGCTCCCATCCCTCTACCGTGTCCGCACTCGCAGACCAGGCAGCGACAGTCAGCGCCTCTGCACCAAAAAACCTGCGGAACTGGGGTTTTTGCCCCAGAACGAGCCCCAGGGACGCTGCAACTGCTCTGCGCGGCGCACCAGGGCCGGGGGGGGGGGGGGGGGGGGGCGGCAGGGCGCGGGGTGACACCACCGAGTCCGCCGGGGAGCCAGGAGGGAGGCTGGCGCCTTGTCTACAACATAAAAAAGATCGGTGATTTTTGCTTTTCTGCATGAAAATGTGTTGGGGTTTGGTTTTTTTTTTTCTTTTCCAACTGCACCAATCCAGGTGGATCTGGTTTTTGGGAGACCCCAAATTGGCGGTTTTTTTCTCCCACCTTGTTGGTTTGCCCCCTGGCGCAGACCCAGAATCAGGGACTTTGCGGTATTTTTGTGCCGTGGCGGCAGCTCCTGCTCAGTGCACGCGGTCCCGGGGGGGAAAGTCCCCGTTCAGGGCAATCAGCCACAAACTGGGAGGGGAAAAGGGGGAAGGGGCAGTTTTGGAAAGAGCTTTTATGTCTTCAAGAGAGATAAAGGGGAGAGAGAGTTTTTAAATCCTTTCTATAAACAGGCTTTCTTCCCATTTAAAAAACCTTATAGAGCATAGACATTTGCAGTAATGTATCTATTCACATGTAGATAGATCAATTCAGGGAATATATATTATCTATTTACGCTTATATAGAATATCTGTTTAGACTCAGACGTATTTAGACTACTGTGTTAACACTTATTGTATAGAACAGGCAGTTAGACATATATTTTGACACTTTAATACCTTCTTATATATAAATCTTTTTTTCATCTTTTCATATGCTAAAACCCTTTCTATAACATAGAACCACTGAATGCTTAGAGATACAGGGTTTTAACTCCTTCTATATACATACATTAATATTATTTATCAAAATATATCAAACTGAGACACTTGACTATTTCAATGCCTCACGCCCATATTTAGAGGTTTTAACCTTTTTTAATCCACCCCCATGAATTTTCACACACTTTGGGGTTGTGACCCGCCTCTTTGGGGGCGGGGGGGGAACCCCGCATGACCCACAACCCCCAACTCACCTGCTCCTCTGCCGCATCGTCGCCCCCTCGGTGACGCTGGGGCGCCCCAAATGATGTCGTCGCCCCCACAGACACACACAGCCCTTTTTATTCGTGCACACCTCCTCTCCCTGGTGTTGGGAAACGCCTGGCCCTTTCCTCCCAGCGCGGCTGCAGGGAGATCCTTCACCCTGCCTGCGGGGCGGCAGGACCGGGCTGAGCCATAACCAGAATCCACGCTGACGGACCCACCACTGCACCTACAGCCCTCGCGCTGCTGCTGCTGCCGTCATCGCTGCTGCTCACCTCGCTCACTGGGTCAATGCAGCCGAGAGGGATGGGTCCAACCCTGAAGAGCAAAAGGAACAAGAAAGAACAAAGCTCGGACATTCCCTTCATGGTGAAAAGGTGAGCCTATGTTTATATACATCCAGTAAAAACAATCATACTCTACAAGTATTTGACTTTCCTTTGGCACTAATTTAAACTTGCACAGCTGTGAACTGATACCATTAAACTACCCCTCTTCAAAATACACAGTAATGACGACTGTGGGCTTTTTTGGGTGTCACACAAGGAGGAGGGACATCTGGCCAGCGGCACTGCCCAAGAGAGATGCTACCGGGCTGCCGGGGAAACGCGCCACCGAAAGCCAGACAGAAATAAAGTACCTCCGAGCACTCTGTCCTAATACCAGGAAAAAACCCGCTAACATTCAGTCGCCTCTCTTTTAAACCTTTAGAACAAACACCTAACTGCTTAAATACGCCTCATAAATTGCTAATTGCATAATATGCTACAGCTATTTGGCAGTGTGTGGAATAATTACTAAATTGGCTAAAAACACAAAAGTACGGCATTGTTCACACATTAAGGAAAAGTATAAAATCAAGAGGCTTCTGAGGTAGGAAACAGCTGCAGCTGGCATGAAGAATGCAACATCCGCGGTTCCCTGATAAGGGTGCTTGTGAAGCTACATGAGGTACAGGGCGGGATGCAATTATTCCGCGGCTTTACCTTACGATGTATAGCAGATACGGGAATGGGACGATACCATGAAACAGATAAGCTGCCAATTAGCTGCCTGCTCAATACTCGGAGCCAACATTTTGTCAAATTTTGATGAAATGCTGTCCTTTGTGCAAACTTTGCTCGTTATAATGACATTATAATACCAAAACACACCTCCATCCCAAAGGCTACCCGCCTCCAAGGTGCGACCACTCCTTCTTGAGCCTGCGCCCTGAATTTTTCATAAACTATACCTTTAAATGTGAAGTGAGAGAATTTTACACCAATCGTAATTAAAGTATTTATGACTGAAGTCACTCAAACTCCACCTTGAAGATAACAAATAGTATAAAAATAGCCCAAGAGAGGGGGGATACCCGGGGAAGACACCATCGCGAACAAGTCGGGGAGAACTCCATCACCGACTTCCGGGACCAGTCGACGGGCTGAGCCTTTCTTTCCCCCCCTGTAGGGACGCCTTCGGGTAAGACTTAGATCATACTGAGTGCTCTCTTGGGAAACTTAGAAATTTCTCTAGAGAATCTCTTTCCTACACTTATAGCCAGGCTGTATCGTTTATAACTTTGTCGCGCGTTTGAGATATGTAATAATACTTTCATTTGCACGTGCTTTGCAGACAGTGTATTTATCACCGGCAAGCCTAAGAACGTATCTAGCTGTTGTTTAAATAAACTGCACTGTTTAAGTAGCTGGTCGTTTCGGTTCCTCATTGAACGCAACCAAAGATTCGAGGGTGGCCGTGCTGGTTCACGAGCACGACTAGACTGAAGGTGCAGTCCACTACTAGTGTATCCAAATCATAATAGTTTAATACATATTAAACGCGATTGGACTGATAGCGCTGAATTGGGCATCACTCAGAATTTAAACCTAGCCGCAGCTAGCCTCCCACCTCGGTGAAGAGTGTTAGAACACAAGGGGGTTCATCTTCTGCCAAAACCGCTTTGCCTCTTTCCACGCAACACAGTCACATTTTAAACAATGCAAGTCAGCTTGTAAACTGTACAATTTTAGCTTTTTCTTTTTTTTTTTAAAACAGTTTCCTTTAACATACAAAAATCAGCAAGATAAGAGATCCCCCCCAAATGGTTTTACTTTTGAGGGGCGGGGGCGGAAATCAAATGCCCGGCGCTGCCATCCGTCAGGCTACCAAAACAGACTGGCAGATTGGCGAATGCTTTTGGCTGTGTAACATGCTCCAGAACAGACCTTACATTATTTTTAGTGTTTTCTTAAAATATTTCATACAAAAACTATAGAAGGAGAGCTGACAAAGCCTTCATGTTAACTTCAAAGTCCACACTGCAAGGACCTTAGGAAAAAAGCAGACGCCCACCGCAGACCTACCTCGTACTCGCACTGCACGCCGGATCCTTTCCAGCTGTCCTGCACTGTAACCGCACAACAGAAGGGCGACCACGGGGAAACGCTGGCACTTGACATTCTGCCGAGAGAGGGGAAAAAAACCTTTAGCACAAAGCTGGGCAGCAACCTAAGGCCTCCTTCTTTCACGGAGGTTTCCAAAGACTACGGTCGAGCGGAGGAAAAAGCATTTGGCACCATCTCTGGCACAGCTGTTGATACCGGCCACTAGACCTTGGCATTTTTTTGACTCGCTGGCAGCTTTAGTTGCCCCAAGAGACACTTTCCCAGGCACACGCAGGTGACAGGCACAGACGCCTACGGACATTTTCTTGAGCCTACGCAGAGCCAAGGTTTCCTCACCCGATGCGTCCCGATCTGAATATCTTTCCTAAAGGGTACAGCCACCCACCTGTCCTTCTAATCTGCCTCCTTGCAACAAAGCACCTGTTTTTTCCAGGCCGTTTCTCCAAACGGCCAAGATCTTTTCAAACTACCCTTGCGCCACCAAACCCGCGCAGGGTCCCTCCCAGCTTTTGGCTGCCCTTGGCTTTACCAGGCACACGCTCTATTCCCTCTCCCAACACCAAAAGTACGGCACGCTCCCAGACCAGAGCGCAACACTGCAGGTGCCCGCCCACGCCCAGCTGGTTTCATGAGGAGTCCCCGCCACCGCAGGCTGCACACCCAAGCGCAGCTTCACCCGCACCCATTTCAGGGGATGCGCAACTTGCTATTCGCTTCCTGCCACGGCTGCTCTTCCTTCAGAAATTCTACTCGTAGCCAAGATTTTCACTACGGGTTCAAGCATTTACCTTCCTGGAATTACCAGCAGTATTACACAGGCAAGTCACTTAATTGCTCTTCTAAAATTAGCCAACTGAAAGTTACAGCCCTGAAAGAGGAGGGGAAAAGACAAGGAGAGCTCAGGCAGCAAGAGAGCTCTGCAGGCTGCCACCTGCAGTCAACATTGCACTCTCTTTTTGAAAGCACACACACACACTAGAGAACCCCCACAAAACAAACAAACACAAACCCCAGGACTTTGTATCCTTCCCTCTCCCAGCATATGGTCTTGTCAGAGCATGATGACGTGCAGACCACCTGTGTCCCGAGGACATTTGCACGCGAGGAATACGTGTCCAGAAACGGTCCAGATCTCTAAGAGTTGTGTCATTTTGGGGGGTTTCCTTGTCATAACTCAGCTTCATTGACGGGCACATTTGAGAGGAAACTCGTTAACTTTTAAACGTAGTCTCTCCTTGGGGAAAGAAACGTCTTGGAGACTGAAAAGCAATTACGATTCAGAGCTCCCACTCATGAGGAAGCCGTGGGGACATTAAGTAAAGCAAAGAACCCACAGCAGCAACATCCAGTGAAATTTGGCTTTAATTCTGATCACGCCCTTAAGAGACCCTCCAAGTCTACACCTCAGTCCTACAAAGGACGAGTCCTTCTCCGGAGGGACAAACTTTTTGTACTTAGAAGTCCTAGACTGAAGGCTCCACGGAACGTGCATTGAGCCACAGAAAAACATGCCATCACCACTCTTAATAAAAAGAAAAACTGAATAAAAATCAAGCGACACAACCGTTTCCATCACGTTTCACTCGTTACGTTTCTACCGGCGTCTAGGTGCTCAAAAATTAACTACACTGACACCACATCCTAATAAAAATTTAGTTACGCATCAAAAAAGAAAAGGCTATTTCCCCTTTGCCCATGAAATCAGTACAAACAAACTGAAGAGAAACACCTGACCCTAAAGAAGGGAACAGGCAGCTCTCAATTTACCCAAGGTGAAAGTTCACTCTTATACCCCAAAGGAAAACACTCCAAACTGCCAAGGCACCAACTCAGGAAGGAGGCACTCTCTGTGAACTGCAACTCCTCCTCATCAGCTTTCCTGCACGGGCAGCAAAGTTGCGTTTCCTGCAGGTTTGACATGGACTGTCTGTAGCATTCCCGAACTCACCAACGAGTCTCCCCGCTCCCCCAGCCCTACACGCGCCATTACCTGAGCCGCAAACGGAATCAGCCGTGCAGGATTCTCCTCCCAGGACACAGAAGGTGACCCTAGGAAAAGAGGAGGCGAGAAATGAGCCTGTTTCTCACACCCAGCCAACGGGGACCAGCCAGGGGACCTCCACCCCACCTCTGCCCTCAGGAGCGGGGCCAGGACGGACCCGCCACACAGAGAGAGGCACCCAGCGCGGATTTCATCTTGGCCCCCCTTCCTGAGGCCAAAGCAGCTCAATTCCCTCTCTTTCTCAGCCCCAAAACCAGCCACACAAGCCCCTCTGCCAGCCCCAGGAGCAGAAGACCTGGTCTCCAGGTGGGGCCCCAAACCGGCTCCCCCTCTCTGCTTCCTCACCTCCTCTGCAACCCCCCTGGCCGATGCCGAGGGGCGGGGGGAGCGCAGCCGCCCCACGGCCCGGCACCCCCACGAGCCCCCACGGGCAGTTTTGGGGAGCGCTGGGGAACTGCCGAGGGCCGCGCCCCGCGTCTCTGCGGGGCGGCACCAGCTCGGCCCGCCCGCCGCTCAATTACCGCCGCTCCGGGTTTCATTGCTCCGGCATCGCCAGCAGCGCACCCCAACCCCTCCAGGTCGAAGGGACCCCGCGGGAAGCCGGGCTCAGCCAGCCCCCTCCGACACTGCAATGCCCACTGAGACCCCCTCAGGCTCCCCGTGCTCCCCTCGGGTCCCCCCGTCTCGCCTCGGGACCCCGCCAGCTCCCCGCCAGCTTCCGCCGCCGCCACCCGCTCACCTTCACGCGCTCCAGATGCTTCACGACGTGCTCGCGGAGGCCCCGCGGACCCAGTCCGGCCGACGGCCCGCCCGCCGGGCCCCGCTTTCTCCCCGGGCCGCTCCGCGCCCGCTGCCACCTGCCCGCCATTTTCCCCGGGCCCCTTCCGCTTCCGGTGCGCCGCGGCCCGCCGCCGACGGCCCGCCCATGCCGCGCGCCCATTGGCCATCGCCCACTCCGCTCGTCGGTATCTCAGCTCCAGTGGCCTTTCGCCGCCGTCAATCCCCGCCGCGGACCGCCCCGGCGATCCGATCCGGCCAATCCAAGCGCGGCGAGACGATCCGACCAATCGAAGCGCGGCGAGGCGACCCGACCAATGGGAGCGCGGCGCCCGCGCTGTGGTCGGCCCATTCTCCCGCGCATGCGCGCCAGGGCGGTTGCCATGGTGAGGACGCTCCGGCGGGGGCCGGGGCCGTTGCCATGGCGACGGAGCCCTGCGGCCGGGCAGGACGGGCTGGAGGGCGGGGGGGATTCACCAAAACACGGCTTTTTCTTCTTAAAAACTGTAGAGAGTTGTATGCGAAAGCACGAAAGAAGCCTGGAGCACTGCCCGCCCCCCGCCGCAGCGCTCCCTGGGGTCCCGAGCTTCGAGGGCGGACGGGGCTCCCGCAGCTCGGGGGCAGCGGCCGCTGCGGCTGCGCGTGGGCCAGCGCCTGCGGGGGGGGCCACGGCGGTGGCGGGCGGCACGGGCGGGGGCGTGATCGGGGAGACTGCGGGCGAGCTCTGGCGAGCTGGGGAGGCGCCCGGCGTCTGCGCCCGCGGGGTGTCCGCCTTCTTGCCCGCTTGCCTTCCGTCCGCTCTCGGCTAACTCCCCGGCGCCGCCCGGACCCGGCTCGCCTCCGGCGCCCCGGCAGCCTGCCGCAGCGGGCGGTTTGACGCTTCCCGCCCCGCCATCCCCGGGCGGCCAGCGGGCAGGAGACACCCCCGCCCCGGCCGAAGGGGCTCGCTCGCCTCCCCGGTGGTCCCGGCCCGGCCCCGCCGGCGGGGATGGCGCCCGGCAGCCGTCCGTGCGTGACCGGCGCTGCAGTACCGCGCTGTGGCCACGGGGAGGCAGCACTAGCGAGAGCGGGGCGGGGGCGGGGCCGAGGGAGGACGAGGGGCGGGGCCGAGGGAGGGTGAGGGGCGGGGCCGAGGGAGGGCGGGGGGGCGGGGGACCGAAGGCGAGCGGGGGGCGGGGCCGAGGGAGAGCGGGGGCGTAACCGAAGGCGGGGGGCGGGGCCGTCGGAGGGCGGGGCGGGGCCGAGGGAGGGCAGGGGGGCGAAGGAGAACGGGGGGCGGGGCCGAGGGAGAGCGGGGGCGTAACGGAGGGCGGGGGGCGTGGCCGAGGGACGGCGGGGGCGGTGTCACGGCGTAGGCGCTGCTCCCCACCCGTAGGAACGGCCTCCGGGCGGCAGCACCCTATTTCTTAAAATCTGTAGAGAGTTGTATGCGAAAGCACGAAAGAAGCCTGGCGCACTGCCCGGCCCCCCCCCGCAGCGCTCCCTGGGGTCCCGAGCTTCGAGGGCGGACGGGGCTCCCGTAGCTCGGGGGCAGCGGCCGCTGCGGCTGCGTGTGGGCCAGCGCCTGCGGGGGGGGGGGGGCACGGCGGTGGCGGGCGGCACGGGCGGGGGCGTGACCGGGGAGACTCCGGGCGAGCTCCCGGAGCTGGGGAGGCGAGCTGGGGAGGCGCCCGGCGTCTGCGCCCGCGGGGTGTCCGCCTTCTTCCCCGCTTGCCTCCGTCCGCTCTCGGCTAACTCCCCGGCGCTGCCCAGACCCGGCTCGCGTCCGGCGCCGCGGCAGGCGCTGCAGTACCGCACTTTGGCCACAGGAGGGCAGCACAAGAGAGAGTGCGGCGGGGCGTGGCCGAGGGCGGGTGGGAGGCGGGGCCGAGGGCGGGCGAGAGGCGGGGCCGAGGGCGGGCGGGAGCGGGGCCGAGGGCGGGGCGGAGGAGGGGCCGAAGGAGGGAGGGAGGCGGGGCCGAGGGCGGGGCGGGAGGCGGGGCCGAGGGCGGGGCGGGAGGCGGGGCCGAGGGCGGGGCGGGAGGCGGGGCCGAGGGCGGGGCGGGAGGCGGGGCCGAGCCGGAAGGCTGGGCCGAGAGAGGTCGGGAGGCGGGGCCGAGGGCGGGGCGGGAGGCGGGGCCGAGGGCAGGCGGTAGCGTGTGGGCCAGCGCCTGCGGAGGGGCCACGGCGGTGGCGGGCGGCACGGGCGGGGGCGTGATCGGGGAGACCGCGGGCGAGCTCCCGGAGCTGGGGAGGCGCCCGGCGTCTGCGCCCGCGGGGTGTCCGCCTTCTTCCCCGCTTGCCTTCCGTCCGCTCTGGGGTTACTCCCCGGGGCCGCCCAGACCCGGCTCGCCGCCGGCGCTCCGGTAGCCTGCCGCAGCGGGCGCTTTGAAGCTTCCAGCCCCGGGCGGCCAGCGAGCAGGAGACACCCCCGCCCCGGCCGAAGGGTCTCGCTCGCCTCCCCGGTGGTCCCGGCCCGGCCCCGCCGCCGGGGATGGGGGTCCGGCGCTGCAGTACCGCGTTTTGGCCACAGGAGGGCAGCACAAGCGACAGTGCGGCGTGGCGTGGCCGAGGGCGGGGCGGGAGGCGGCGCCATGGCGCATGCGCGCCTTCCACCTGCAGGAACGCTCTCCGGCAGCCGGGCGGCAGCACCCCCTTCCTTAGCCCCTTCTCAGCGCTCATTAGGGTGATGAGCGGTGACCGCTCTCAGCCCGCTTTAGTCCAGCCGGGGACCGGAACCACTTACCGGGCTGCGGGGCTCCCATCCCTCTACCGTGTCCGCACTCGCAGACCAGGCAGCGACAGTCAGCGCCTCTGCACCAAAAAACCTGCGGAACTGGGGTTTTTGCCCCAGAACGAGCCCCAGGGACGCTGCAATGCTCTGCGCGGCGCACCAGGGCCGGGGGGGGGGGGGGGGGGGGGGCGGGGGGGCGCGGGGTGACACCACCGAGTCCGCCGGGGAGCCAGGAGGGAGGCTGGCGCCTTGTCTACAACATAAAAAAGATCGGTGATTTTTGCTTTTCTGCATGAAAATGTGTTGGGGTTTGGTTTTTTTTTTTCTTTTCCAACTGCACCAATCCAGGTGGATCTGGTTTTTGGGAGACCCAAATTGGCGGTTTTTTTCTCCCACCTTGTTGGTTTGCCCCCTGGCGCAGACCCAGAATCAGGGACTTTGCGGTATTTTTGTGCCGTGGCGGCAGCTCCTGCTCAGTGCACGCGGTCCCGGGGGGGAAAGTCCCCGTTCAGGGCAATCAGCCACAAACTGGGAGGGGAAAAGGGGGAAGGGGCAGTTTTGGAAAGAGCTTTTATGTCTTCAAGAGAGATAAAGGGGAGAGAGAGTTTTTAAATCCTTTCTATAAACAGGCTTTCTTCCCATTTAAAAAACCTTATAGAGCATAGACATTTGCAGTAATGTATCTATTCACATGTAGATAGATCAATTCAGGGAATATATATTATCTATTTACGCTTATATAGAATATCTGTTTAGACTCAGACGTATTTAGACTACTGTGTTAACACTTATTGTATAGAACAGGCAGTTAGACATATATTTTGACACTTTAATACCTTCTTATATATAAATCTTTTTTTCATCTTTTCATATGCTAAAACCCTTTCTATAACATAGAACCACTGAATGCTTAGAGATACAGGGTTTTAACTCCTTCTATATACATACATTAATATTATTTATCAAAATATATCAAACTGAGACACTTGACTATTTCAATGCCTCACGCCCATATTTAGAGGTTTTAACCTTTTTTAATCCACCCCCATGAATTTTCACACACTTTGGGGTTGTGACCCGCCTCTTTTGGGGGCGGGGGGGGGAACCCCGCATGACCCACAACCCCCAACTCACCTGCTCCTCTGCCGCATCGTCGCCCCCTCGGTGACGCTGGGGCGCCCCAAATGATGTCGTCGCCCCCACAGACACACACAGCCCTTTTTATTCGTGCACACCTCCTCTCCCTGGTGTTGGGAAACGCCTGGCCCTTTCCTCCCAGCGCGGCTGCAGGGAGATCCTTCACCCTGCCTGCGGGGCGGCAGGACCGGGCTGAGCCATAACCAGAATCCACGCTGACGGACCCACCACTGCACCTACAGCCCTCGCGCTGCTGCTGCTGCCGTCATCGCTGCTGCTCACCTCGCTCACTGGGTCAATGCAGCCGAGAGGGATGGGTCCAACCCTGAAGAGCAAAAGGAACAAGAAAGAACAAAGCTCGGTCATTCCCTTCATGGTGAAAAGGTGAGCCTATGTTTATATACATCCAGTAAAAACAATCATACTCTACAAGTATTTGACTTTCCTTTGGCACTAATTTAAACTTGCACAGCTGTGAACTGATACCATTAAACTACCCCTCTTCAAAATACACAGTAATGACGACTGTGGGCTTTTTTGGGTGTCACACAAGGAGGAGGGACATCTGGCCAGCGGCACTGCCCAAGAGAGATGCTACCGGGCTGCCGGGGAAACGCGCCACCGAAAGCCAGACAGAAATAAAGTACCTCCGAGCACTCTGTCCTAATACCAGGAAAAACCCGCTAACATTCAGTCGCCTCTCTTTTTAAACCTTTAGAACAAACACCTAACTGCTTAAATACGCCTCATAAATTGCTAATTGCATAATATGCTACAGCTATTTGGCAGTGTGTGGAATAATTACTAAATTGGCTAAAAACACAAAAGTACGGCATTGTTCACACATTAAGGAAAAGTATAAAATCAAGAGGCTTCTGAGGTAGAAAACAGCTGCAGCTGGCATGAAGAATACAACATCCGCGGTTCCCTGATAAGGATGCTTGTGAAGCTACATGAGGTACGGGGCGGGATGCAATTATTCCGCGGCTTTACCTTACGATGTATAGCAGATACGGGAACGGGACGATACCATGAAACAGATAAGCTGCCAATTAGCTGCCTGCTCGATACTCGGAGCCAACATTTTGTCAAATTTTGATGAAATGCTGTCCTTTGTGCAAACTTTGCTCGTTATAATGACATTATAATACCAAAACACACCTCCATCCCAAAGGCTACCCGCCTCCAAGGTGCGACCACTCCTTCTTGAGCCTGCGCCCTGAATTTTTCATAAACTATACCTTTAAATGTGAAGTGAGAGAATTTTACACCAATCGTAATTAAAGTATTTATGACTGAAGTCACTCAAACTCCACCTTGAAGATAACAAATAGTATAAAAATAGCCCAAGAGAGGGGGGATACCCGGGGAAGACACCATCGCGAACAAGTCGGGGAGAACTCCATCACCGACTTCCGGGACCAGTCGACGGGCTGAGCCTTTCTTTCCCCCCCTGTAGGGACGCCTTCGGGTAAGACTTAGATCATACTGAGTGCTCTCTTGGGAAACTTAGAAATTTCTCTAGAGAATCTCTTTCCTACACTTATAGCCAGGCTGTATCGTTTATAACTTTGTCGCGCGTTTGAGATATGTAATAATACTTTCATTTGCACGTGCTTTGCAGACAGTGTATTTATCACCGGCAAGCCTAAGAACGTATCTAGCTGTTGTTTAAATAAACTGCACTGTTTAAGTAGCTGGTCGTTTCGGTTCCTCATTGAACGCAACCAAAGATTCGAGGGTGGCCGTGCTGGTTCACGAGCACGACTAGACTGAAGGTGCAGTCCACTACTAGTGTATCCAAATCATAATAGTTTAATACATATTAAACGCGATTGGACTGATAGCGCTGAATTGGGCATCACTCAGAATTTAAACCTAGCCGCAGCTAGCCTCCCACCTCGGTGAAGAGTGTTAGAACACAAGGGGGTTCATCTTCTGCCAAAACCGCTTTGCCTCTTTCCACGCAACACAGTCACATTTTAAACAATGCAAGTCAGCTTGTAAACTGTACAATTTTAGCTTTTTCTTTTTTTTTTTAAAACAGTTTCCTTTAACATACAAAAATCAGCAAGATAAGAGATCCCCCCCAAATGGTTTTACTTTTGAGGGGCGGGGGCGGAAATCAAATGCCCGGCGCTGCCATCCGTCAGGCTACCAAAACAGACTGGCAGATTGGCGAATGCTTTTGGCTGTGTAACATGCTCCAGAACAGACCTTACATTATTTTTAGTGTTTTCTTAAAATATTTCATACAAAAACTATAGAAGGAGAGCTGACAAAGCCTTCATGTTAACTTCAAAGTCCACACTGCAAGGACCTTAGGAAAAAAGCAGACGCCCACCGCAGACCTACCTCGTACTCGCACTGCACGCCGGATCCTTTCCAGCTGTCCTGCACTGTAACCGCACAACAGAAGGGCGACCACGGGGAAACGCTGGCACTTGACATTCTGCCGAGAGAGGGGAAAAAAACCTTTAGCACAAAGCTGGGCAGCAACCTAAGGCCTCCTTCTTTCACGGAGGTTTCCAAAGACTACGGTCGAGCGGAGGAAAAAGCATTTGGCACCATCTCTGGCACAGCTGTTGATACCGGCCACTAGACCTTGGCATTTTTTTGACTCGCTGGCAGCTTTAGTTGCCCCAAGAGACACTTTCCCAGGCACACGCAGGTGACAGGCACAGACGCCTACGGACATTTTCTTGAGCCTACGCAGAGCCAAGGTTTCCTCACCCGATGCGTCCCGATCTGAATATCTTTCCTAAAGGGTACAGCCACCCACCTGTCCTTCTAGTCTTCCTCCTTGCAACAAAGCACCTGTTTTTTCCAGGCCGTTTCTCCAAACGGCCAAGATCTTTTCAAACTACCCTTGCGCCACCAAACCCGCGCAGGGTCCCTCCCAGCTTTTGGCTGCCCTTGGCTTTACCAGGCACACGCTCTATTCCCTCTCCCAACACCAAAAGTACGGCACGCTCCCAGACCAGAGCGCAACACTGCAGGTGCCCGCCCACGCCCAGCTGGTTTCATGAGGAGTCCCCGCCACCGCAGGCTGCACACCCAAGCGCAGCTTCACCCGCACCCATTTCAGGGGATGCGCAACTTGCTATTCGCTTCCTGCCACGGCTGCTCTTCCTTCAGAAATTCTACTCGTAGCCAAGATTTTCACTACGGGTTCAAGCATTTACCTTCCTGGAATTACCAGCAGTATTACACAGGCAAGTCACTTAATTGCTCTTCTAAAATTAGCCAACTGAAAGTTACAGCCCTGAAAGAGGAGGGGAAAAGACAAGGAGAGCTCAGGCAGCAAGAGAGCTCTGCAGGCTGCCACCTGCAGTCAACATTGCACTCTCTTTTTGAAAGCACACACACACACTAGAGAACCCCCACAAAACAAACAAACACAAACCCCAGGACTTTGTATCCTTCCCTCTCCCAGCATATGGTCTTGTCAGAGCATGATGACGTGCAGACCACCTGTGTCCCGAGGACATTTGCACGCGAGGAATACGTGTCCAGAAACGGTCCAGATCTCTAAGAGTTGTGTCATTTTGGGGGGTTTCCTTGTCATAACTCAGCTTCATTGACGGGCACATTTGAGAGGAAACTCGTTAACTTTTAAACGTAGTCTCTCCTTGGGGAAAGAAACGTCTTGGAGACTGAAAAGCAATTACGATTCAGAGCTCCCACTCATGAGGAAGCCGTGGGGACATTAAGTAAAGCAAAGAACCCACAGCAGCAACATCCAGTGAAATTTGGCTTTAATTCTGATCACGCCCTTAAGAGACCCTCC
This sequence comes from Fratercula arctica, assembly GCA_947846985.1. NCBI lineage: Eukaryota > Metazoa > Chordata > Aves > Charadriiformes > Alcidae > Fratercula > Fratercula arctica. The sequence continues at coordinate 4,417,461 of CANTUZ010000027.1, forward strand.
AAGTCTACACCTCAGTCCTACAAAGGACGAGTCCTTCTCCGGAGGGACAAACTTTTTGTACTTAGAAGTCCTAGACTGAAGGCTCCACGGAACGTGCATTGAGCCACAGAAAAACATGCCATCACCACTCTTAATAAAAAGAAAAACTGAATAAAAATCAAGCGACACAACCGTTTCCATCACGTTTCACTCGTTACGTTTCTACCGGCGTCTAGGTGCTCAAAAATTAACTACACTGACACCACATCCTAATAAAAATTTAGTTACGCATCAAAAAAGAAAAGGCTATTTCCCCTTTGCCCATGAAATCAGTACAAACAAACTGAAGAGAAACACCTGACCCTAAAGAAGGGAACAGGCAGCTCTCAATTTACCCAAGGTGAAAGTTCACTCTTATACCCCAAAGGAAAACACTCCAAACTGCCAAGGCACCAACTCAGGAAGGAGGCACTCTCTGTGAACTGCAACTCCTCCTCATCAGCTTTCCTGCACGGGCAGCAAAGTTGCGTTTCCTGCAGGTTTGACATGGACTGTCTGTAGCATTCCCGAACTCACCAACGAGTCTCCCCGCTCCCCCAGCCCTACACGCGCCATTACCTGAGCCGCAAACGGAATCAGCCGTGCAGGATTCTCCTCCCAGGACACAGAAGGTGACCCTAGGAAAAGAGGAGGCGAGAAATGAGCCTGTTTCTCACACCCAGCCAACGGGGACCAGCCAGGGGACCTCCACCCCACCTCTGCCCTCAGGAGCGGGGCCAGGACGGACCCGCCACACAGAGAGAGGCACCCAGCGCGGATTTCATCTTGGCCCCCCTTCCTGAGGCCAAAGCAGCTCAATTCCCTCTCTTTCTCAGCCCCAAAACCAGCCACACAAGCCCCTCTGCCAGCCCCAGGAGCAGAAGACCTGGTCTCCAGGTGGGGCCCCAAACCGGCTCCCCCTCTCTGCTTCCTCACCTCCTCTGCAACCCCCCTGGCCGATGCCGAGGGGCGGGGGGAGCGCAGCCGCCCCACGGCCCGGCACCCCCACGAGCCCCCACGGGCAGTTTTGGGGAGCGCTGGGGAACTGCCGAGGGCCGCGCCCCGCGTCTCTGCGGGGCGGCACCAGCTCGGCCCGCCCGCCGCTCAATTACCGCCGCTCCGGGTTTCATTGCTCCGGCATCGCCAGCAGCGCACCCCAACCCCTCCAGGTCGAAGGGACCCCGCGGGAAGCCGGGCTCAGCCAGCCCCCTCCGACACTGCAATGCCCACTGAGACCCCCTCAGGCTCCCCGTGCTCCCCTCGGGTCCCCCCGTCTCGCCTCGGGACCCCGCCAGCTCCCCGCCAGCTTCCGCCGCCGCCACCCGCTCACCTTCACGCGCTCCAGATGCTTCACGACGTGCTCGCGGAGGCCCCGCGGACCCAGTCCGGCCGACGGCCCGCCCGCCGGGCCCCGCTTTCTCCCCGGGCCGCTCCGCGCCCGCTGCCACCTGCCCGCCATTTTCCCCGGGCCCCTTCCGCTTCCGGTGCGCCGCGGCCCGCCGCCGACGGCCCGCCCATGCCGCGCGCCCATTGGCCATCGCCCACTCCGCTCGTCGGTATCTCAGCTCCAGTGGCCTTTCGCCGCCGTCAATCCCCGCCGCGGACCGCCCCGGCGATCCGATCCGGCCAATCCAAGCGCGGCGAGACGATCCGACCAATCGAAGCGCGGCGAGGCGACCCGACCAATGGGAGCGCGGCGCCCGCGCTGTGGTCGGCCCATTCTCCTGCGCATGCGCGCCAGGGCGGTTGCCATGGTGAGGACGCTCCGGCGGGGGCCGGGGCCGTTGCCATGGCGACGGAGCCCTGCGGCCGGGCAGGACGGGCTGGAGGGCGGGGGGGATTCACCAAAACACGGCTTTTTCTTCTTAAAAACTGTAGAGAGTTGTATGCGAAAGCACGAAAGAAGCCTGGAGCACTGCCCGCCCCCCGCCGCAGCGCTCCCTGGGGTCCCGAGCTTCGAGGGCGGACGGGGCTCCCGCAGCTCGGGGGCAGCGGCCGCTGCGGCTGCGCGTGGGCCAGCGCCTGCGGGGGGGGCCACGGCGGTGGCGGGCGGCACGGGCGGGGGCGTGATCGGGGAGACTGCGGGCGAGCTCTGGCGAGCTGGGGAGGCGCCCGGCGTCTGCGCCCGCGGGGTGTCCGCCTTCTTGCCCGCTTGCCTTCCGTCCGCTCTCGGCTAACTCCCCGGCGCCGCCCGGACCCGGCTCGCCTCCGGCGCCCCGGCAGCCTGCCGCAGCGGGCGGTTTGACGCTTCCCGCCCCGCCATCCCCGGGCGGCCAGCGGGCAGGAGACACCCCCGCCCCGGCCGAAGGGGCTCGCTCGCCTCCCCGGTGGTCCCGGCCCGGCCCCGCCGGCGGGGATGGCGCCCGGCAGCCGTCCGTGCGTGACCGGCGCTGCAGTACCGCGCTGTGGCCACGGGGAGGCAGCACTAGCGAGAGCGGGGCGGGGGCGGGGCCGAGGGAGGACGAGGGGCGGGGCCGAGGGAGGGTGAGGGGCGGGGCCGAGGGAGGGCGGGGGGGCGGGGGACCGAAGGCGAGCGGGGGGCGGGGCCGAGGGAGAGCGGGGGCGTAACCGAAGGCGGGGGGCGGGGCCGTCGGAGGGCGGGGCGGGGCCGAGGGAGGGCAGGGGGGCGAAGGAGAACGGGGGGCGGGGCCGAGGGAGAGCGGGGGCGTAACGGAGGGCGGGGGGCGTGGCCGAGGGACGGCGGGGGCGGTGTCACGGCGTAGGCGCTGCTCCCCACCCGTAGGAACGGCCTCCGGGCGGCAGCACCCTATTTCTTAAAATCTGTAGAGAGTTGTATGCGAAAGCACGAAAGAAGCCTGGCGCACTGCCCGGCCCCCCCCCGCAGCGCTCCCTGGGGTCCCGAGCTTCGAGGGCGGACGGGGCTCCCGTAGCTCGGGGGCAGCGGCCGCTGCGGCTGCGTGTGGGCCAGCGCCTGCGGGGGTGGGGGGGCACGGCGGTGGCGGGCGGCACGGGCGGGGGCGTGACCGGGGAGACTCCGGGCGAGCTCCCGGAGCTGGGGAGGCGAGCTGGGGAGGCGCCCGGCGTCTGCGCCCGCGGGGTGTCCGCCTTCTTCCCCGCTTGCCTCCGTCCGCTCTCGGCTAACTCCCCGGCGCTGCCCAGACCCGGCTCGCGTCCGGCGCCGCGGCAGGCGCTGCAGTACCGCACTTTGGCCACAGGAGGGCAGCACAAGAGAGAGTGCGGCGGGGCGTGGCCGAGGGCGGGTGGGAGGCGGGGCCGAGGGCGGGCGAGAGGCGGGGCCGAGGGCGGGCGAGAGGCGGGGCCGAGGGCGGGGCGGAGGAGGGGCCGAAGGAGGGAGGGAGGCGGGGCCGAGGGCGGGGCGGGAGGCGGGGCCGAGGGCGGGGCGGGAGGCGGGGCCGAGGGCGGGGCGGGAGGCGGGGCCGAGGGCGGGGCGGGAGGCGGGGCCGAGGGCGGGGCGGGAGGCGGGGCCGAGGGCGGGGCGGGAGGCGGGGCCGAGCCGGAAGGCTGGGCCGAGAGAGGTCGGGAGGCGGGGCCGAGGGCGGGGCGGGAGGCGGGGCCGAGGGCAGGCGGTAGCGTGTGGGCCAGCGCCTGCGGAGGGGCCACGGCGGTGGCGGGCGGCACGGGCGGGGGCGTGATCGGGGAGACCGCGGGCGAGCTCCCGGAGCTGGGGAGGCGCCCGGCGTCTGCGCCCGCGGGGTGTCCGCCTTCTTCCCCGCTTGCCTTCCGTCCGCTCTGGGGTTACTCCCCGGGGCCGCCCAGACCCGGCTCGCCGCCGGCGCTCCGGTAGCCTGCCGCAGCGGGCGCTTTGAAGCTTCCAGCCCCGGGCGGCCAGCGAGCAGGAGACACCCCCGCCCCGGCCGAAGGGTCTCGCTCGCCTCCCCGGTGGTCCCGGCCCGGCCCCGCCGCCGGGGATGGGGGTCCGGCGCTGCAGTACCGCGTTTTGGCCACAGGAGGGCAGCACAAGCGACAGTGCGGCGTGGCGTGGCCGAGGGCGGGGCGGGAGGCGGCGCCATGGCGCATGCGCGCCTTCCACCTGCAGGAACGCTCTCCGGCAGCCGGGCGGCAGCACCCCCTTCCTTAGCCCCTTCTCAGCGCTCATTAGGGTGATGAGCGGTGACCGCTCTCAGCCCGCTTTAGTCCAGCCGGGGACCGGAACCACTTACCGGGCTGCGGGGCTCCCATCCCTCTACCGTGTCCGCACTCGCAGACCAGGCAGCGACAGTCAGCGCCTCTGCACCAAAAAACCTGCGGAACTGGGGTTTTTGCCCCAGAACGAGCCCCAGGGACGCTGCAATGCTCTGCGCGGCGCACCAGGGCCGGGGGGGGGGGGGGGGGGGGGGCGGCGGGGCGCGGGGTGACACCACCGAGTCCGCCGGGGAGCCAGGAGGGAGGCTGGCGCCTTGTCTACAACATAAAAAAGATCGGTGATTTTTGCTTTTCTGCATGAAAATGTGTTGGGGTTTGGTTTTTTTTTTTCTTTTCCAACTGCACCAATCCAGGTGGATCTGGTTTTTGGGAGACCCAAATTGGCGGTTTTTTTTCTCCCACCTTGTTGGTTTGCCCCCTGGCGCAGACCCAGAATCAGGGACTTTGCGGTATTTTTGTGCCGTGGCGGCAGCTCCTGCTCAGTGCACGCGGTCCCGGGGGGGAAAGTCCCCGTTCAGGGCAATCAGCCACAAACTGGGAGGGGAAAAGGGGGAAGGGGCAGTTTTGGAAAGAGCTTTTATGTCTTCAAGAGAGATAAAGGGGAGAGAGAGTTTTTAAATCCTTTCTATAAACAGGCTTTCTTCCCATTTAAAAAACCTTATAGAGCATAGACATTTGCAGTAATGTATCTATTCACATGTAGATAGATCAATTCAGGGAATATATATTATCTATTTACGCTTATATAGAATATCTGTTTAGACTCAGACGTATTTAGACTACTGTGTTAACACTTATTGTATAGAACAGGCAGTTAGACATATATTTTGACACTTTAATACCTTCTTATATATAAATCTTTTTTTCATCTTTTCATATGCTAAAACCCTTTCTATAACATAGAACCACTGAATGCTTAGAGATACAGGGTTTTAACTCCTTCTATATACATACATTAATATTATTTATCAAAATATATCAAACTGAGACACTTGACTATTTCAATGCCTCACGCCCATATTTAGAGGTTTTAACCTTTTTTAATCCACCCCCATGAATTTTCACACACTTTGGGGTTGTGACCCGCCTCTTTTGGGGGCGGGGGGGGGAACCCCGCATGACCCACAACCCCCAACTCACCTGCTCCTCTGCCGCATCGTCGCCCCCTCGGTGACGCTGGGGCGCCCCAAATGATGTCGTCGCCCCCACAGACACACACAGCCCTTTTTATTCGTGCACACCTCCTCTCCCTGGTGTTGGGAAACGCCTGGCCCTTTCCTCCCAGCGCGGCTGCAGGGAGATCCTTCACCCTGCCTGCGGGGCGGCAGGACCGGGCTGAGCCATAACCAGAATCCACGCTGACGGACCCACCACTGCACCTACAGCCCTCGCGCTGCTGCTGCTGCCGTCATCGCTGCTGCTCACCTCGCTCACTGGGTCAATGCAGCCGAGAGGGATGGGTCCAACCCTGAAGAGCAAAAGGAACAAGAAAGAACAAAGCTCGGTCATTCCCTTCATGGTGAAAAGGTGAGCCTATGTTTATATACATCCAGTAAAAACAATCATACTCTACAAGTATTTGACTTTCCTTTGGCACTAATTTAAACTTGCACAGCTGTGAACTGATACCATTAAACTACCCCTCTTCAAAATACACAGTAATGACGACTGTGGGCTTTTTTGGGTGTCACACAAGGAGGAGGGACATCTGGCCAGCGGCACTGCCCAAGAGAGATGCTACCGGGCTGCCGGGGAAACGCGCCACTGAAAGCCAGACAGAAATAAAGTACCTCCGAGCACTCTGTCCTAATACCAGGAAAAACCCGCTAACATTCAGTCGCCTCTCTTTTTAAACCTTTAGAACAAACACCTAACTGCTTAAATACGCCTCATAAATTGCTAATTGCATAATATGCTACAGCTATTTGGCAGTGGCAGTTTAAACAATGCGAGTCAGTTTGTAAATTGTACAATTTTAGCTTTTTCTTTTTCTTCTTTTTTTTTTTTTAAGTTTCCTTTAACATAGAAAAATCAGCAAGATAAGACATCCCCCGAAATGGTTTTACTTTTGAGGGTCAGGAGGGAAATCAAATGCCCGGCGCTGCCATCCGTCAGGCTACCAAAACGGACTGGCAGATTGGCGAATGCTTTTGGCTGTGTAACATGCTCCAGAACAGACCTTACATTATTTTTAGTGTTTTCTTAAAATATTTCATACAAAAACTATAGAAGGAGAGCTGACGAAGCCTTCATGTTAACTTCAAAGTCCACACTTAGGGAAAAAGCAGACGCACATCGCAGACGTTCCTCATACTCACAGAGCACTCTGGATCCTTTCCGTCTGTCCTGCACTGTCACAGCACAACAAAAGGGCGATCACAGGGAAACGCTGGCAGTTGACATTCTGCCGAGAGGTGGGGGGAGGGGAAATTTTGAGCACAAAGCTGGGTAGGAATCTAAAGCTTCCTTCTTTCAGGAAGGTTTGCAAAGACTACGGCCGAGTGGAGGAAAAAGTATTCGGCACCATCTCTGGCAGAGTCGTCAATACGGGTCACTAGATCTTTGCATTTTTTTTAGACAACCCCACCTTTTTCAACTCACTGGCAGATTTAGTTGTGCTATAGCCACTTTCTCAGGTAGCCTGGGGCTCTTAAGTCGCTTTCCTGGTGACATCATCCTCAAAAACACCTTATTGCACTCTCACAGGGCTGGGACAAAAACATCAAACCTCCAGCGACTGCTCCCACACCAAAGGTGCCAGGAGGCAAAGCTGTGGCTTGTCCTCACTGTCCCTTGACAGCGCTTTCATCGCCTTGAAAAACCTTGGGGCTCCACACTTTCCTGGGGAATTCATCCCCCTCCTCCCCCCATAAAAAAAACAAAAACCAAAACCAAAACCAAAACACAAACACACATAAAACAAAAAATTTTTTTTTCCTTCACAGGGAATAATTTTTCCCTTCCGTCCACTCTCAGACAACTCCCCGGGCTGCCGGAAAACACATGCCACTAAAAGCCAGACAGAAATGCAGAACTTCAGGGGATGCAAAATATCAGAGGAAAACAGCCCATTACATTCAGTCGCCTCTCATTTTAAACAAGTACAACAAATACCTGACTGCTTCAGTACGCCATATAAAATGCACACCACAGCTATCTGTCAGCGGCAGTTTAAAGAATGCGAGTCAGTTTGTAAGTTATACAAATTCAGCTTTTTTTTTTTTTTTTTTTTTTAATAAAAGTTTCACTTAGCATAGAAAAATCAGCGAGATAAGAGATGCACCCCAAATGGTTTTACTTTTCAGGGTCGGGGGGGAAATCAAATCCCCGGTGCCACGATCCACCAGGCTTCCAAAAAGCACTGGCAGATTGGCAAACACTTTTGGCCGTGCTGAACACGCGGAGGAACAGGGATTTATGAGGTCTTGACTGTAACAACTGAGAACACAAAGGCTGGCAAAGAAGTGCAAAGACAGTGCACGGTCTCAGTGCTCATGACTTCTGCTGCCCAGCGCTTCATCTCTGAGGACCCGTTCTCTGACGGGAACTTCATAGAAAGGCAACTGCTCTGAGTGAGAAACGCTTCCATTTCCGAAAATCTCTTTCCAACCAACATCAAAATGACACACTGCAGGTTACAGACAAAGGACATGACGGAAGCAACAACTCACCAAAACCACATCAGG